>CM050165.1:21353500-21386000 GCA_027410445.1 Discoglossus pictus | reverse complement strand
ACATATATACTGTATGACTATGAGTGAGAGAGCATGTTACATATATACTGTGTGTCTATGACTGAGAGGGCATGTTACATATATACTGTATGACTATGACTGAGAGGGCATGTTACATATATACTGTATGACTATGACTGAGAGGGCATGTTACATATATACTGTATGTCTATGACTGAGAGGGCATGTTACATATATACTGTATGACTATGACTGAGAGGGCATGTTACATATATACTGTATGACTATGACTGAGAGGGCATGTTACATATATACTGTATGACTATGACTGAGAGGGCATGTTACATATATACTGTGTGTCTATGACTGAGAGGGCATGTTACATATATACTGTGTGACTATGACTGAGAGGACATGTTACATATATACTGTGTGACTATGACTGAGAGGGCATGTTACATATATACTGTATGACTATGACTGAGAGGGCATGTTACATATATACTGTGTGACTATGACTGAGAGGGCGTGTTACATATATACTGTATGACTATGACTGAGAGGGCATGTTACATATATACTGTATGACTATGACTGAGAGGGCATGTTACATATATACTGTATGACTATGACTGAGAGGGCATGTTACATATATACTGTGTGTCTATGACGGAGAGGGCATGTTACATATATACTGTATGACTATGACTGAGAGGGCATGTTACATATATACTGTATGACTATGACTGAGAGGGCATGTTACATATATACTGTGTGACTATGAGTGAGAGGGCATGTTACATATATACTGTGTGACTATGACTGAGAGGGCATGTTACATATATACTGTATGACTATGACTGAGAGGGCATGTTACATATATACTGTATGACTATGACTGAGAGGGCATGTTACATATATACTGTGTGACTATGACTGAGAGGGCATGTTACATATATATTGTGTGACTATGACTGAGAGGGCATGTTACATATATACTGTATGACTATGACTGAGAGGGCATGTTACATATATACTGTATGACTATGACTGAGAGGGCATGTTACATATATACTGTGTGACTATGACTGAGAGGGCATGTTACATATATATTGTGTGACTATGACTGAGAGGGCATGTTACATATATACTGTGTGACTATGACTGAGAGGGCATGTTACATATATACTGTGTGACTATAACTGAGAGGGCATGTTACATATATACTGTGTGACTGACTGAGAGGGCATGTTACATATATACTGTATGACTATGACTGAGAGGGCATGTTACATATATACTGTATGACTATGACTGAGAGGGCATGTTACATATATACTGTGTGACTATGACTGAGAGGGCATGTTACATATATACTGTGTGACTATGACTGAGAGAGCATGTTACATATATACTGTGTGACTATGACTGAGAGGGCATGTTACATATATACTGTATGACTATGACTGAGAGGGCATGTTACATATATACTGTGTGACTATGACTGAGAGGACATGTTACATATATACTGTATGACTATGACTGAGAAGGCATGTTACATATATACTGTGTGACTATGACTGAGAGGGCATGTTACATATATACTGTATGACTATGACTGAGAGGGCATGTTACATATATACTGTGTGACTATGACTGAGAGGGCATGTTACATATATACTGTATGACTATGAGTGAGAGGGCATGTTACATATATACTGTATGACTATGACTGAGAGGGCATGTTACATATATACTGTGTGTCTATGACTGAGAGGGCATGTTACATATACACTGTGTGACTATAACTGAGAGAGCATGTTACATATATACTGTGTGACTATGACTGAGAGGGCATGTTACATATATACTGTATGACTATGACTGAGAGGGCATGTTACATATATACTGTGTGACTATGACTGAGAGGGCATGTTACATATATACTGTATGACTATGAGTGAGAGGGCATGTTACATATATACTGTATGACTATGACTGAGAGGGCATGTTACATATATACTGTGTGTCTATGACTGAGAGGGCATGTTACATATATACTGTGTGACTAACTGAGAGAGCATGTTACATATATACTGTGTGACTATGACTGAGAGGGCATGTTACATATATACTGTATGACTATGACTGAGAGGGCATGTTACATATATACTGTGTGACTATGACTGAGAGGGCATGTTACATATATACTGTGTGACTATGACTGAGAGGGCATGTTACATATATACTGTGTGACTATGACTGAGAGGGCATGTTACATATATACTGTATGACTATGACTGAGAGGGCATGTTACATATATACTGTGTGACTATGACTGAGAGGGCATGTTACATATATACTGTGTGACTATGACTGAGAGGGCATGTTACATATATACTGTATGACTATGAGTGAGAGGGCATGTTACATATATACTGTATGACTATGACTGAGAGAGCATGTTACATATATACTGTGTGACTATGACTGAGAGGGCATGTTACATATATACTGTATGACTATGACTGAGAGGACATGTTACATATATACTGTATGACTATGACTGAGAGGGCATGTTACATATATACTGTGTGACTATGAGTGAGAGGGCATGTTACATATATACTATGTGACTATGACTGAGAGGGCATGTTACATATATACTGTATGACTATGACTGAGAGGGCATGTTACATATATACTGTGTGACTATGACTGAGAGGGCATGTTACATATATACTGTGTGTCTATGACTGAGAGGGCGTGTTACATATATACTGTGTGACTATGACTGAGAGGGCATGTTACATATATACTGTATGACTATGACTGAGAGGGCATGTTACATATATACTGTGTGACTATGATTGAGAGGGCATGTTACATATATACTGTGTGACTATGACTGAGAGGGCATGTTACATATATACTGTGTGACTATGACTGAGAGGGCATGTTACATATATACTGTATGACTATGGCTGAGAGGGCGTGTTACATATATACTGTGTGACTGACTGAGAGGGCATGTTATATATATACTGTGTGACTATGACTGAGAGGGCATGTTACATATATACTGTGTGTCTATGAGTGAGAGGGCATGTTACATATATACTGTGTGACTATGACTGAGAGGGCATGTTACATATATACTGTATGACTATGAGTGAGAGGGCATGTTACATATATACTGTGTGACTATGACTGAGAGGGCATGTTACATATATACTGTATGACTATGACTGAGAGGGCATGTTACATATATACTGTGTGTCTATGACTGAGAGGGCATGTTACATATATACTGTGTGACTATAACTGAGAGAGCATGTTACATATATACTGTGTGACTATGACTGAGAGGGCATGTTACATATATACTGTATGACTATGACTGAGAGGGCATGTTACATATATACTGTGTGACTATGACTGAGAGGGCATGTTACATATATACTGTGTGACTATGACTGAGAGGGCATGTTACATATATACTGTGTGACTATGACTGAGAGGGCATGTTACATATATACTGTATGACTATGACTGAGAGGGCATGTTACATATATACTGTGTGACTATGACTGAGAGGGCATGTTACATATATACTGTGTGACTATGACTGAGAGGGCATGTTACATATATACTGTATGACTATGAGTGAGAGGGCATGTTACATATATACTGTATGACTATGACTGAGAGGGCATGTTACATATATACTGTATGACTATGACTGAGAGGGCATGTTACATATATACTGTGTGACTATGAGTGAGAGGGCATGTTACATATATACTATGTGACTATGACTGAGAGGGCATGTTACATATATACTCTATGACTATGACTGAGAGGGCATGTTACATATATACTGTGTGACTATGATTGAGAGGGCATGTTACATATATACTGTGTGACTATGACTGAGAGGGCATGTTACATATATACTGTGTGACTATGACTGAGAGGGCATGTTACATATATACTGTATGACTATGGCTGAGAGGGCGTGTTACATATATACTGTGTGACTGACTGAGAGGGCATGTTACATATATACTGTGTGACTATGACTGAGAGGGCATGTTACATATATACTGTGTGTCTATGAGTGAGAGGGCATGTTACATATATACTGTGTGACTATGACTGAGAGGGCATGTTACATATATACTGTATGACTGTGACTGAGAGGGCATGTTACATATATGCTGTGTGTCTATGACTGAGAGGGCATGTTACATATATACTGTATGACTGTGACTGAGAGGGCATGTTACATATATACTGTGTGTCTATGACTGAGAGGGCATGTTACATATATACTGTGTGTCTATGACTGAGAGGGCATGTTACATATATACTGTGTGACTATGATTGAGAGGGCATGTTACATATATACTGTATGACTATGACTGAGAGGGCATGTTACATATATACTGTATGACTATGACTGAGAGGGCATGTTACATATATACTGTATGACTATGACTGAGAGGGCATGTTACATATATACTGTGTGACTATGACTGAGAGGGCATGTTACATATATCCTGTGTGACTATGACTGAGAGGGCATGTTACATATATACTGTGTGACTATGACTGAGAGGGCATGTTACATATATACTGTGTGTCTATGACTGAGAGGGCATGTTACATATATACTGTGTGACTATGACTGAGAGGGCATGTTACATATATACTGTGTGACTATGAGTGAGAGGGCATGTTACATATATACTGTATGACTATGAGTGAGAGGGCATGTTACATATATACTGTATGACTATGACTGAGAGGGCGTGTTACATATATACTGTATGACTATGACTGAGAGGGCATGTTACATATATACTGTGTGACTATGACTGAGAGGGCATGTTACATATATACTGTATGACTATGAGTGAGAGGGCATGTTACATATATACTGTATGACTATGACTGAGAGGGCGTGTTACATATATACTGTATGACTATGACTGAGAGGGCATGTTACATATATACTGTGTGACTATGACTGAGAGGGCATGTTACATATATACTGTGTGACTATGACTGAGAGGGCATGTTACATATATACTGTATGACTATGACTGAGAGGGCGTGTTACATATATACTGTATGACTATGAGTGAGAGGGCATGTTACATATATACTGTATGACTATGACTGAGAGGGCATGTTACATATAGACTGTATGACTATGACTGAGAGAGCATGTTACATATATACTGTATGACTATGACTGAGAGGGCATGTTACATATAGACTGTATGACTATGACTGAGAGAGCATGTTACATATATACTGTATGACTATGACTGAGAGGGCATGTTACATATAGACTGTATGACTATGACTGAGAGAGCATGTTACATATATACTGTATGACTATGAGTGAGAGGGCATGTTACATATATACTGTGTGACTATGAGTGAGAGGGCATGTTACATATAGACTGTATGACTATGAGTGAGAGGGCATGTTACATATATACTGTATGACTATGAGTGAGAGGGCATGTTACATATAGACTGTATGACTATGACTGAGAGGGCATGTTACATATATACTGTGTGACTATGACTGAGAGGGCATGTTACATATATACTGTATGACTATGACTGAGAGGGCATGTTACATATATACTGTGTGACTATGAGTGAGAGGGCATGTTACATATATACTGTATGACTATGACTGAGAGGGCATGTTACATATATACTGTATGACTATGACTGAGAGGGCGTGTTACATATATACTGTATGACTATGACTGAGAGAGCATGTTACATATATACTGTATGACTATGACTGAGAGGGCATGTTACATATATACTGTGTGACTATGACTGAGAGGGCATGTTACATATATACTGTGTGACTATGACTGAGAGGGCATGTTACATATATACTGTATGACTATGACTGAGAGGGCATGTTACATATATACTGTATGACTATGACTGAGAGGGCATGTTACATATATACTGTATGACTATGACTGAGAGGGCATGTTACATATATACTGTGTGACTATGACTGAGAGGGCATGTTACATATATACTGTATGACTATGAGTGAGAGGGCATGTTACATATATACTGTATGACTATGACTGAGAGGGCATGTTACATATTTACTGTGTGTCTATGACTGAGAGGGCATGTTACATATATACTGTGTGACTATAACTGAGAGAGCATGTTACATATATACTGTATGACTATGACTGAGAGGGCATGTTACATATATACTGTATGACTATGACTGAGAGGGCATGTTACATATATACTGTGTGACTATGACTGAGAGGGCATGTTACATATATACTGTGTGACTATGAGTGAGAGGGCATGTTACATATATACTGTATGACTATGACTGAGAGAGCATGTTACATATATACTGTGTGACTATGACTGAGAGGGCATGTTACATATATACTGTGTGACTATGACTGAGAGGGCATGTTACATATATACTGTATGACTATGAGTGAGAGGGCATGTTACATATATACTGTATGACTATGACTGAGAGGGCATGTTACATATATACTGTATGACTGTGACTGAGAGGGCATGTTACATATATACTGTGTGACTATGAGTGAGAGGGCATGTTACATATATACTGTGTGACTATGACTGAGAGGGCATGTTACATATATACTGTATGACTATGACTGAGAGGGCATGTTACATATATACTGTGTGACTATGACTGAGAGGGCATGTTACATATATACTGTATGACTATGAGTGAGAGGGCATGTTACATATATACTGTATGACTATGACTGAGAGGGCATGTTACATATATACTGTGTGTCTATGACTGAGAGGGCATGTTACATATATACTGTGTGACTATAACTGAGAGAGCATGTTACATATATACTGTATGACTATGACTGAGAGGGCATGTTACATATATACTGTGTGACTATGACTGAGAGGGCATGTTACATATATACTGTGTGACTATGACTGAGAGGGCATGTTACATATATACTGTATGACTATGACTGAGAGGGCATGTTACATATATACTGTGTGACTATGACTGAGAGGGCATGTTACATATATACTGTGTGACTATGACTGAGAGGGCATGTTACATATATACTGTGTGACTATGACTGAGAGGGCATGTTACATATATACTGTGTGACTATGACTGAGAGGGCATGTTACATATATACTGTGTGACTATGACTGAGAGGGCATGTTACATATATACTGTATGACTATGAGTGAGAGGGCATGTTACATATATACTGTATGACTATGACTGAGAGGGCATGTTACATATATACTGTATGACTGTGACTGAGAGGGCATGTTACATATATACTGTGTGTCTATGACTGAGAGGGCATGTTACATATATACTGTGTGACTATGACTGAGAGGGCATGTTACATATATACTGTGTGACTATGAGTGAGAGGGCATGTTACATATATACTGTGTGACTATGACTGAGAGGGCATGTTACATATATACTGTGTGACTATGGCTGAGAGGGCATGTTACATATATACTGTATGACTGTGACTGAGAGGGCATGTTACATATATACTGTGTGACTATAACTGAGAGGGCATGTTACATATATACTGTGTGACTATAACTGAGAGGGCATGTTACATATATACTGTGTGACTATGAGTGAGAGGGCATGTTACATATATACTGTATGACTATGACTGAGAGGGCATGTTACATATATACTGTGTGACTATGACTGAGAGGGCATGTTACATATATACCGTGTGACTATGAGTGAGAGGGCATGTTACATATATACTGTATGACTGAGAGGGCATGTTACATATATACTGTGTGACTATGACTGAGAGGGCATGTTACATATATACTGTGTGACTATGGCTGAGAGGGCATGTTACATATATACTGTGTGACTATGACTGAGAGGGCATGTTACATATATACTGTGTGACTATGGCTGAGAGGGCATGTTACATATATACTGTGTGACTATGAGTGAGAGGGCATGTTACATATATACTGTGTGTCTATGACTGAGAGGGCATGTTACATATATACTGTGTGACTATGACTGAGAGGGCATGTTACATATATACTGTGTGACTATGACTGAGAGGGCATGTTACATATATACTGTATGACTATGACTGAGAGGGCATGTTACATATATACTGTGTGTCTATGACTGAGAGGGCATGTTACATATATACTGTATGACTATGACTGAGAGGGCATGTTACATATATACTGTGTGACTATGACAGAGAGGGCATGTTACATATATACTGTGTGACTATGACTGAGAGGGCATGTTACATATATACTGTATGACTATGACTGAGAGGGCATGTTACATATATACTGTATGACTATGACTGAGAGGGCATGTTACATATATACTGTATGACTATGGCTGAGAGGGCGTGTTACATATGTACTGTGTGACTATGACTGAGAGGGCATGTTACATATATACTGTGTGACTATGACTGAGAGGGCATGTTACATATATACTGTGTGACTATGACTGAGAGGGCATGTTACATATATACTGTGTGACTATGAGTGAGAGGGAATGTTACATATATACTATATGACTATGACTGAGAGGGCATGTTACATATATACTGTATGACTATGACTGAGAGGGCATGTTACATATATACTGTGTGACTATGACTGAGAGGGCATGTTACATATATACTGTGTGACTATGACTGAGAGGGCATGTTACATATATACTGTATGACTATGACTGAGAGGGCATGTTACATATATACTGTATGACTATGACTGAGAGGACATGTTACATATATACTGTGTGACTATGACTGAGAGGGCATGTTACATATATACTGTATGACTATGACTGAGACGACATGTTACATATATACTGTATGACTATGACTGAGAGGGCATGTTACATATATACTGTATGACTATGACTGAGAGGGCATGTTACATATATACCGTGTGACTATGACTGAGAGGGCATGTTACATATATACCGTGTGACTATGAGTGAGAGGGCATGTTACATATATACTGTATGACTATGACTGAGAGGGCATGTTACATATATACTGTGTGTCTATGACTGAGAGGGCATGTTACATATATACTGTATGACTATGACTGAGAGGGCATGTTACATATATACTGTGCGACTATGACTGAGAGGGCATGTTACATATATACTGTGTGACTATGACTGAGAGGGCATGTTACATATATACTGTGTGACTATGAGTGAGAGGGCATGTTACATATATACTGTGTGACTATGACTGAGAGGGCATGTTACATATATACTGTGTGACTATGACTGAGAGGGCATGTTACATATATACTGTGTGACTATGACTGAGAGGGCATGTTACATATATACTGTGTGTCTATGACTGAGAGGGCATGTTACATATATACTGTATGACTATGACTGAGAGGGCATGTTACATATATACTGTATGACTGTGACTGAGAGGGCATGTTACATATATACTGTGTGTCTATGACTGAGAGGGCATGTTACATATATACTGTGTGACTATGGCTGAGAGGGCATGTTACATATATACTGTGTGACTATGACTGAGAGGACATGTTACATATATACTGTGTGACTATGACTGAGAGGGCATGTTACATATATACTGTATGACTATGACTGAGAGGGCATGTTACATATATACTGTGTGACTATGACTGAGAAGGCATGTTACATATATACTGTGTGTCTATGACTGAGAGGGCATGTTACATATATACTGTGTGACTATGACTGAGAGGGCGTGTTACATATATACTGTGTGACTATGACTGAGAGGGCATGTTACATATATACTGTATGACTATGACTGAGAGGGCATGTTACATATATACTGTATGACTATGACTGAGAGGGCATGTTACATATATACTGTATGACTATGACTGAGAGGGCATGTTACATATATACCGTGTGACTATGAGTGAGAGGGCATGTTACATATATACTGTATGACTATGACTGAGAGGGCATGTTACATATATACTGTGTGACTATGACTGAGAGGGCATGTTACATATATACTGTATGACTATGACTGAGAGGGCATGTTACATATATACTGTGTGACTATGACTGAGAGGGCATGTTACATATATACTGTGTGTCTATGACTGAGAGGGCATGTTACATATATACTGTGTGACTATGGCTGAGAGGGCATGTTACATATATACTGTGTGACTATGAGTGAGAGGGCATGTTACATATATACTGTATGACTATGACTGAGAGGGCATGTTACATATATACTGTGTGACTATGGCTGAGAGGGCATGTTACATATATACTGTGTGACTATGACTGAGAGGACATGTTACATATATACTGTGTGACTATGACTGAGAGGGCATGTTACATATATACTGTATGACTATGACTGAGAGGGCATGTTACATATATACTGTGTGACTATGACTGAGAAGGCATGTTACATATATACTGTGTGTCTATGACTGAGAGGGCATGTTACATATATACTGTGTGACTATGACTGAGAGGGCGTGTTACATATATACTGTGTGACTATGACTGAGAGGGCATGTTACATATATACTGTATGACTATGACTGAGAGGGCATGTTACATATATACTGTATGACTATGACTGAGAGGGCATGTTACATATATACTGTATGACTATGACTGAGAGGGCATGTTACATATATACTGTGTGACTATGACTGAGAGGGCATGTTACATATATACTATGTGACTATGACTGAGAGGGCATGTTACATATATACTGTGTGACTATGACTGAGAGGGCATGTTACATATATACTGTGTGACTATGACTGAGAGGGCATGTTACATATATACTGTGTGACTATGACTGAGAGGGCATGTTACATATATACTGTGTGACTATGACTGAGAGGGTATGTTACATATATACTGTGTGACTATGACTGAGAGGGCATGTTACATATATACTGTGTGACTATGACTGAGAGGGCATGTTACATATATACTGTGTGACTATGACTGAGAGGGCATGTTACATATATACTGTATGACTATGACTGAGAGGACATGTTACATATATATTGTGTGACTATGACTGAGAGGGCATGTTACATATATACTGTATGACTATGACTGAGAGGGCATGTTACATATATACTGTATGACTATGACTGAGAGGGCATGTTACATATATACTGTGTGACTATGACTGAGAGGGCATGTTACATATATACTGTGTGACTATGAGTGAGAGGGCATGTTACATATATACTGTATGACTATGACTGAGAGGGCATGTTACATATATACTGTATGACTATGACTGAGAGGGCATGTTACATATATACTGTATGACTATGACTGAGAGGCATGTTACATTTTTACTGTGTGTCTATGACTGAGAGGGCATGTTACATATATACTGTGTGACTATGACTGAGAGGGCATGTTACATATATACTGTGTGACTATGAGTGAGAGGGCATGTTACATATATACTGTATGACTATGACTGAGAGGACATGTTACATATATACTGTGTGACTATGACTGAGAGGACATGTTACATATATACTGTGTGACTATGACTGAGAGGACATGTTACATATATACTGTGTGACTATGACTGAGAGGGCATGTTACATATATACTGTGTGTCTATGACTGAGAGGGCATGTTACATATATACTGTGTGACTATGAGCGAGAGAGCATGTTACATATATACTGTGTGACTATGACTGAGAGGGCATGTTACATATATACTGTATGACTATGACTGAGAGGGCATGTTACATATATACTGTATGACTATGACTGAGAGGGCATGTTACATATATACTGTGTGACTATGACTGAGAGGGCATGTTACATATATACTGTGTGACTATGACTGAGAGGGCATGTTACATATATACTGTATGACTATGACTGAGAGGGCATGTTACATATATACTGTATGACTATGACTGAGAGGGCATGTTACATATATACTGTGTGACTATGAGTGAGAGGGCATGTTACATATATACTGTGTGACTATGACTGAGAGGGCATTTTACATATATACTGTATGACTATGACTGAGAGGGCATGTTACATATATACTGTATGACTATGACTGAGAGGGCATGTTACATATATACTGTGTGACTATGAGTGAGAGGGCATGTTACATATATACTGTGTGACTATGACTGAGAGGGCATGTTACATATATACTGTATGACTATGAGTGAGAAGGCATGTTACATATATACTGTATGACTATGACTGAGAGGGCGTGTTACATATATACTGTATGACTATGACTGAGAGGGCGTGTTACATATATACTGTGTGACTATGATTGAGAGGGCATGTTACATATATACTGTATGACTATGACTGAGAGGGCATGTTACATATATACTGTGTGACTATGATTGAGAGGGCGTGTTACATATATACTGTGTGACTATGATTGAGAGGGCATGTTACATATATACTGTGTGACTATGAGTGAGAGAGCATGTTACATATATACTGTATGACTGTGACTGAGAGGGCATGTTACATATATACTGTATGACTATGACTGAGAGGGCATGTTACATATATACTGTGTGACTATGACTGAGAGGGCATGTTACATATATACTGTGTGACTATGACTGAGAGGGCATGTTACATATATACTGTGTGACTATGACTGAGAGGGCATGTTACATATATACTGTATGACTATGACTGAGAGGGCATGTTACATATATACTGTGTGACTATGACTGAGAGGGCATGTTACATATATACTGTGTGTAAATATGAGAAGCTTGGAGTATAAAGCAATTAGTGTCCAGAGGACATGATCCATCACTGCTGGACACACATGGTCTACAGAAGCATGGGCAGATAATCCAGGATAATCCCACAGTGACGTCTGATCCAAGCAATAGCGCCACTTCTATAAGAGCGTGTTTTGTTATTAAAAAAAGCATTTATTTTCATAAATTATATGAATACAATCAATCTAAAGAAATAAATGAAAAGTAAATATGTTTCTTTTAGTGTAACCTGAGACAAGGATTTAAACAAGTGCTATCCAGTAACCCCTATCTATGGATGTATGGATTCACTTGCAGGACAACCCATTAATGTCTACTACAAAAAGCATGTTTTGTTTAAAACATTTATTAATGCACAGTAGTAATTAATTTAGGACAACAGATCCATCTAAAGAGTCCTATAAATCAGCTCTTTATATATATATATATATATATATATAAATATATATATATATATATAAATATATATATATATATATATATATATATATATATATATATATATATATATATAAATATATATATATAAATATATATATATATATATATATAAATATATATATATATATATATATATATATAAATATATATATAAATAAATATATATATATATATAAATATATATATATATAAAAATATATAAATATATATATATACATATATATATATATATATAAATAAATATATATATAAATATATAAATATATATATATACATATATATATATATATATATATATATATATATATATATATATATATATATATATATATGTGTGTGTCTTTTGTGCATCACTCACATTTGTATTTATTACACATCAAAGTGTCTCTGAAGCTTGCTGACCATTGTCCTGCAAGAGATAAACACTGGACAATAAGATAATTATCTCTGCCAGTATCTTTTGTCTGAGACGTTGGTGGCTTCTTCTTGTTATTAGCTGGATGATAAAGGTGACAGGAAGTTCTGTGCAGGTTAATATACATTAGAGACACTAATAAGATTGTTTTATCTCAGTCGCCACATGTATCTATCATACTATATATTGGTGTATTTGGAAAAACACAACTCCTACTTTATATATATATTTAAAAAGGTTAATTTGTATTTAATTTAATTGGTATTTGGGGCTGAGCTTCTTCTTTGCTCAAGAGATGACAATTCTCGCTTGTTTTTATACTAAAATCCACTAAAACAGAAATATATATATATAAATAAAATGTGCTTTTAGATCTTATAGCGTTCTGTGTTGGGGGGCTTCCCTCCCCTGACCCCCTATTTGTTGTTTCCAGGTTTTAATTATTTAATGGGTTGGCCAACTACTATGGGCTGGGTATTTGTTAATTTGCACTGGCTAATTATTTGTATAAACAACACAAAACTCATTAGCAAAGTAAACTGACTTCATAGGCGCTTGCCAACTCCAGTTCTTATGGACGACTGAGAGGTCCGTTTTTAGAAGCCCCATATTTATGCTCTTTTGAAGAAAATCTTCAAAAATCTCCAAATCTTTAGGTGACATTATTTTGAAAAAGCCAGAAAAACCGTATCAGTCAGAGGTGTTACAAAAGATAGAAATGTGCACTTTATCAATTGATTATTTAAAAAAATATATATATATATTTCCCTACAGGGAAACACCATTGCCACTATGAGCTGTCAGCAAACATTTCTGATCCACCAACAACAGGAGCTTGAAAAGTTTTGTTAATGAAAAATCACTGGATTTCATTATTGCTGACCCCTTCAATATCACCTGGATTGGGCATGCCTAGCTGACTGCACTGAAAACAATGCTTAAAAAGATAAGAATATTTTTTGTGAGCGGGTCAGAAAGACTGAGTGACAGCTCAGATTGGCAAACTGCATGTTATTTTACTCTGGGCAAATACATTTTTTGAATTAATATTCAATTGATAAAGTACTTTTGCCATTACCAGTTCTAGCTCTTCTAGAGAGTATATTGTAAATACTGCAATCCTGGGGTCTTTAATTACAAATCCAAGGTTTGAAGACAAATAGAAATGTATTGTGTATTTATGTTCATGTATTTTTTACCAGTATATGGCGCCTATATGGTACCTTTTATTCAGTTGCGTAACACAAAATGCTTTGCACACGTTTTATAGCCCATCTATTCACGGAGAGTAGATTATTTAAAGAGTGCCATGGTGGTCCAGTGGTTAGGATTCAGTGCTTTCACCACTGCAACCAAGAGGTCACACCACCCTGAAACCAAGCAGTTTGGACCTGGTCACTACTTGGATGGGAGACCACTTAGGAATACCAGGAGCTGTATGTTGTGGCCCACTGAAGAAGGAACTGGCAACCCAGTCCATTATCTCTGCCATGAATAACAAGTGGATTAGCATGGCATGTTTCAGTCCATGAGGTCACAAAGAGTCGGACATGACTGAGCAACACAAACACATATAATTTAAAAGGCTACACTTCTCCATCCTTCTAACTCCACTCACTACCGCCATCCACTCTCTCTTCATAACCAACCTCTTCCTTCCCTATACATTGATACTGAACACGCTGTATAATGAGCCTAAATATCTACAAAATAAAACTAACCATAATGCACCTTGCTTACTAAAGGTCCACTGTAGTTTAGGAAAACCTTCACATTTGTGAAACATGTATCACGCTAACAACAGCAGGTATGCAAGCCATGAACATACAAGCTTTCTTTGCATGTATAATGTTCCATATTGTCTTGCTTTAGTCATTCCTGCTAGCTTGGAGCCTATGTGGGATGTGCTTATTTTAAATAGAGAGGGGCAAGAACATATTTGTACCTCTTAG
Organism: Discoglossus pictus; assembly: GCA_027410445.1. NCBI lineage: Eukaryota > Metazoa > Chordata > Amphibia > Anura > Alytidae > Discoglossus > Discoglossus pictus. Next base: position 21,370,359 of record CM050165.1, on the reverse strand, counting down.
TATTCAATATACACTCCCTTTCCCAGCAGCATAATTTACAATCCCTGCTCCTATACAAATGTAAACAACCCTCTGACACATGCAACCTTCACCAAAATATCATGGATGCCTCCAGGGATCAGCAGAGGCAACAAAAACATATATTTGTGATAGAAAACTGACTTTATAATATTTCTGGTGTCTTATTATTCTCTTAGACTTCGATGCTTTAGTGGACCTTTACGTTTTAGGAACCATATTATGGCTGACAGTTTGGGGCGTGTGCTGGGCCTTCTGCACCTCTAGGACTGCAAGAGCCTCTGGCACACGTAGCTATACTGTATATTCCAACTACAAACTTTAATATATCACACACAGAAGAACAAAGTGTTTATATATATATACTTTTACTATAATAAAGAGCCTTGGGCTGGTATAGCCCTCAGGCATTGCTTGTGAGATTACGATGCAGTGTTAGGTAATAACATATAATTCGGTCCGTTTCACTTTGTAGTTTCGAGTACTTTCGTCTGGATAAGTGTTTTATGGTTCTCTTACTGACTCTGCAGGAATCGCTTTTTATTGTATTATTATGTCACAGGTTGTTTGTCAGAATATAAGGATTACTGGTGTCTGCCATGACTTATTTATTTGTTATTTACATAAACATTTAAAAAACACAGATAAATAAGTCGAGGACTCTGATCATACAAACTAGCGTAAATAGGTGTTATATCCAAAGCAAATTATAATGGCGGCACAACTTGTGGGCGCACGAGACAGGCAAAACCACCATGTGCGCGCCCAGAATGCCTGACAAATGCGCGCACCAACACCAGCGCGCCCGGGTGATACAGCAGTCCTCTTCTCTATCTTCTCCCCATTTCTTTCTTTTCTCAGCTTCACCACTCATCTCTCTCTATACATTATCCTCCTCTTTCTCTCTATTTTCCTTCCCATCTCTCTCTATCCCCAGTCTCCCCATTCCACTCTCTCTCTTCCTCTTTTCGCCCATCATCGCGGTGCCATTTACCTTATCCACATCACTATGCCTGGCTAGTCCTCCTGTAAGGCGTAGTGATGTGGATGAGGTAAATAGCAATGTTCCTGATTCTGTCTCACCTCTGCTGGGTGACTATCCCCATGCCATCTATCCCTATTCCTGTTTTGGAGCATGCTGGGTTGGTGCTAGCATTACTCGGCGCACACATGGCGGCTTGCACGTCTCGTGCGCTCTCAAATCGAGATGCCAATTATATTACAAGACTTTATTGCCCTTCTCATAAACTATCCATGGAGAGAAGGCTATGTTAGGTAGTCTAAAAGTATAAAATAATGTCTTGGTCCTGACATTGAAAAGACATATTACCAACCCCAGTAACCAGCAACAAAACAACTTTACAACCAAGCGAAACTGGTCTGGCTCATACTACAAAATGGTGCACCCAATGGTTCCTGCCACATAATTAGACTTGTGTCTTTTTTAAACCTTTTTGTTAAGTACAAAAATTGTAAAATGTTACTGATAGAGGTGTATGGTGTGCCTAGAATAATATGTGGAGCTTTGTGAGTTAATATATAGGGGTATACTAGTTATGTGACCGTTATGGGGCCGCTTTGGAAAAGCAGCATACTCCAGGGCGCGGCTGGTGAATGAGGGACCCCGGTATACAACTCTTTTTGGTGTGTGTACTACTGCACGGTGGAGGCTTCCATCGTTCTTTTGCCCACCATAAATTAAATGATTGTTGTGGTAAACTAACGCCCCACAAAATCGGCTACACAAGCTAAGAACCAGCCCCACACTGTTGAGATGCAGTAACCCCGAAACAGTGCTGTCTGTGGGTAGGCTTCCTCTTATAACCCCAGTTTTAACCATAATTAAGACCCAGAGTCAGTGGAGAAGATAGTAAATTCAGAATGCAAGACAATTTCGGAGTGGCCCAATACAACTTCCCATATATATATATATATTCCTAGCATGTGTATAATCCAACCCTAGCTTTACTCAAAGCTGTTTGATGCAGCGGGCATATACTTAAGGGAAGCCATGTTTAATATGGTTATGGATTGCAAGAGCAAAGGCTTTGTGGGCACATTTGCATGTTCCTGCCAAGTTTCCCAGAATGCAGTGTATTAACTGTATTTCTTGGAATTCTGGGCATGAAACATGTTTTTTTAAACTTATTTTAGACATTCAAATGTGAACATAAATGTACTATTTAAATGCTGTACTAATGTACAGTGGAGGCTTCTATCGCTCTTTTGCCCACCATATATTAATTGCTTGTTGTGGTGAACCACCTACTCAAAATATCCACCACACAAGCTAAGGAACTGGCCCCACACTGATGATAGGCAGTAAGCTTGAAACAGCTGGGTGGGATTCCTGGCTTGTGTATACAGCATTTTTCAGTGCTAAACCTGTTTTTAAAGATCAGACTCAGCTGTTGCTGATATCCACCCACTATAAGGTCATTGTGGGAGGTGACTTTTGTCTGAACAACGCTGCATTTTCAGTGTAAACTAAAAGACATATATATATATACTTTTGTAAAATATCTGATTAATGTTACACCAAATCTCCTGATTATGAGAAACCACGAGTTCAAATATTTGTTTCATTTGTTTTCTGGGCAGGGGATTTGTGGCTTCTCTGCTGATATGGGAGCAGCACTCGCCGCACATACGTGTTAAGTCTAGTAAACAAAAACACCTTTTCATATCAGATGCCACATAGACGTGTTTACCAACTGGGCACAATTGGCACTGGTCACAATATGTGATACATGTGACTGTAACCCTGTGAAGAACAAATAAATGATCTAAAATATGTTAGAAATATAATAAGTATAATAAGTATACATTTACATGCCAGAATATGGTGCCTGTGGTAAGTATCATTTAATTGAAATGTTGCATTGTTTCTGTTCTATGTAATTCATGTTATACCCCACGTGGGTGGGAACACGCTGCCCGCTAACGTGGTATCATCAAGTACAAAGAAACTAGCTGCAAACTAGTGAGAAAAAGAGGTAAAAATGGGCAACAAGCTGCAGAGAACTAGAAAATAAACTCAGATATGAAAACACTGGAGGATGGTCCTACAATAAGGTTTCATTTGCTTATTTAGTAAGTGATTAGTAATAAAATCAGTATTTGAAGGAAATAAATTCAGCGTAACTTTGAAACTTATATTGAACTTTAGTGTTTCAGGAACTAGCAGAGCTGTACCCATAAGGTTTCTATGCTTGGTCTGCCAGGGCTCTCCTAATTTTTATATGGTTATGGATTGCAAGAGCGAAGCCTTTGTGGGCAGATTTGAATGTCCATGCCAAGGTTCCCAGAGTGCAGTGTAATAACTGTATTTCTCGAAATTCTGGGCATGAAACAAGTTTTTTTACCCCAGGCTGTTTCCGGTAGCAGAGGAACATTACGGGTCCCAGTACTTCCGCCCCTGTACAGTGTGTAAGCCCATAATTCTTAATGGTAGTTGATATTACATTGCTAAATAAACTAACTAACTATAGAATATATAGGATCATTGTATAATGAAACAAAATCAAGTGCAATATATAGAACTAGCGACGGCAATCAAATTTTAAGGCTGGCAAATTCTGTTTGCAACACAATGCGAGACATCGTCCAACCCGCCACTTTTGTGCCTTGCGTTGAGCTACTGGGCTTGCGATGAGTGCCTTTAGTGCTCATCTCGAAGATCCCCGAAGGTGCTCATCGCAAACCTTTCCCCACTCTCTGACCCCTGTGTCTGTTTCCCCCCCTCTCCCCTCCATGTGTCTGTTTCCCCCTCTCAACCCCCTCCCCCCCCCCCCCGGCCTCCCCCCCCCCCCCTTAATACCCTCCTCTGTGTCCCTTTCCCCCCTCTCTCCCCCCTGTATCTCTTTCCACCCTCTCCCCCCTCTCTCTCGCCTGTGTCTTTCTCTGTCTCTGCTTAAGTCTTGCATGACTCACGATGAGCGCCGTTGGTTGTATTTTCACAGTACTGCGTGCCTGGCGTTGTTCGGCAAAGTGTTACAGGCTCCGGCCTTGTTTTCATCTATTTTGAAAGCATTTACGTTTTTACAGGCGCCATTTCTTTTACTCGCGTAGACGATTTTCGATCTCTTAAAAAATGCCAATTAAGCCTCAAATTTGCTTTTAACCTCACTCACAGGCTCCCCGGCTCTCCCCCTGAGCTTTGTGTGAGGTTTTTAAATAATTGTTTTAATTATTTGGCGTTTTTTGGCGAGTTACATGGTTGCAAAAATATCGTCCGTTAAAGCCGTAATTTTTTTCGAAGTCTTGCATGCCTTGTGATCAGTGCCAAAGTCCTACAGCCTTCGGCGATGATCGCGGTCTTTGTCGCTCATTGCAGCAAAGTCGTGCGGGCCTCATGATGAGCGCCGAGGCCCGTAAAGTGTGCTTTTGTCACTCATTGCGCATGTGCAAGCCTGTATTATTTAACATGGCGTGACGACAACTCGCAATAAGACAACTATTATATGTGATAAATAATATTTTTACAAGATGCCCCCAAGCTATAGCAACTCTGGTTCTCTCCACCCCTGATTGATAACTTGAGGGTGGAGTTATCTATCTTGAACACTTCCTGCTTGCAGGGAGCCTGAGGGTGTCTGCGTCCCAGTAGGGGAAGAGAGATCTGTTGCCTTGTAAAAAGTCTGCTCTCCAAGCTCAGTATATGACCCCTCATGTACTCGCCTGCAAGATACTGATATCTTCTATACACTAAGGGCCTCATTCAGTTGTTATTCTGCCAATTGAATAGGGCTCTATATAAGCACAGAGCATATTTTTTTACAGAAAATTTTAGTTAGTGAAGACCTTGCTTTTGGATAGAAGTTCACTAACTAAAAACTTCTGGGAAAAACATATGCCATGTGCTTATAAATAGCCCCATTCAATTGGCCAAATCGCAATTGAATGAGGGCCTAACAGTTTGATCAAATTTGAATTTTTCTAAATTATTTTAGGCTTATGGTCTATACAGCTGCCAACGGGGGATATCTACTAAGCCAACAAAGAAGCTGTAAAGAAATAGGAGAGTCTTTGTTTGATAACTGGATACGATTGAACTTGACACCACACCTGTTCCCCCTTCCTCCTTAATTATGCTCAGAGTTTTCAAACATACTTTTTCATTTTGCAACCTTTGCTGGTTGTTTCAAACTGTAAAATTAATAACAGTTTAATAGTTACTTATTATCTTAATATCTAATAACAGTATTTCATTTTTTATTTAGAAACACAGATTTATTTATTTATTACCTATTGTGCTAATTTACATTTGACATAATAATACATATCATTTCCAAATAATTTACTATAAAACATATCAGAACAGAAATTTGTACGTCTTTCAATCTTTATTTAATGTGTCCCGCTGTGAGAGAAGTTTACATATTGGCGGAGGCCACAGAAGACTAAATCTATTGATTCTGATGTACTAAATAATGCAATTAAATCCCGAGGACTGGAGTCCTGTCGGCTCGCTCATCTTCAAGCTCTGTTAGTTTTAATCATGTTTAATATGATTGGAAATCATTTGTGCAGGAGAAGTAGGGATAAGTCTATAGGCTTAGGGAGAATATATGGGGAAACGTGTACCAATAAAATAAAAGGTTCATTTCATTCAGTTCTGCATAGGATCCCAGGCATGTCCCACAGCATCATAGCTGATAATTGTAGGAAATAAGCTTTCTGTCTTGTACATAGAGAATTTACTCAATAGAGTGGTCCAGCTCCAAAATACCGGGCAACTCTAACCTGAAATTGAGAAACGGCAAACCCCAGACAATTTTTGAGGATATTTCTAAAGTTTTAGTCAGACAAGTCCAACAAACAAGTCATTGACGTTAACGATGATAAAAATCTGCTTTATAAATCATGGCAAATAAGGTAAAAACTCCTATGTTTTAGTTCTCATATTGAGCACCTCTATCTTTGGTGTTGCGCTGTGTGTTAGGGAGTTCAGCCATAGCCTACTGATGAGGCCCAATGAAGGATGAAACATATGTCTGGGGTTTGCTGTTTCTCAATTTCAGGGTAGAATTGCCTGGTATTTTGGGGCTGGACTCTATTGAGTGGGACCAGACTGATATACTACAGGATATTTCCCGGTGAAGGGCACAAGTGGCTAAAAGAGGTTGCTCTCTGAGTGGGTTATCATGGCCATAGAACTAACCTATTAAGGCCAGCTAAGGTTGGTTTGTCCTTTGTTGTTGTTTTTTGGAATCATGTAACAAACAAACAACAGCACTTTTCAACATTTCTAATTTGCAGAATGTTTGTGTATAAAATGTTGCATCTTATCTGGTAGCTTGGAGCCTAAGGGCATGTTCTGATCTTCTGAACGGTGGGTGGAGCTGTGGAGAGGGAAAGGCGAGGGATCGGGGGTTTGTTATATCACCGGACCTTTTGGTATTTGACACCTGCCCTTTCCATAGTACATGACAAGGAACAGGCAGCAAGTATAACTGCAAGACCTGAGATGTAAACTCCCCTGTCTCACACTATCTGCACAAAAGTATCATGGATGCCACCAGCGACCACTTATTCAGAAATACATATTATATATACATGCTTGAATGGTATTTGGACTAAAGAGCGAAGCCTTTGTGGGCACATTTGCATGTCCATGCCCAGGTTCCCAGAGTCCAGTGTAATAACCATATTTTGTCGGAATTCTGAGCAGGTAACAAGTTTTTTAACTCGTTTTATATGTTTAAATGTGAGCATGAATGTACTATATCTGTGGCGGGCTTCTACCTCTCTTTTGCTCACCATAAATGATTGTTGTGGTAAACTACCTCCCCAGTAACCTCGAAACTGTGCATGTGGGTAGGTTTCCTGGCTTTTGCATAATCCATTCTGATATTTGCTTAAAGCTGCCTAAAAGGAGGCATGTTTGAAATGGTATTTGGATTAAAGAGCGAAGCCTTTGTGGGCTCATGTCCCTGCCCAGGTTCGCAGAATGCCATGGAATAACTTCATTCGGAGCAGCTAGTACGTTTGTTTAACTTGTTTATACGTTCAAATGTGAGGGCAAATGTACTATTTATTTAATATATAACATATATATATATATGGTGGGCAAAAGAGCGATCAAAGCCTCCACCGTACAGTAGTACAGTAAATAAATAGTACATCTATATATATATTCTCAGCTTGTATATAACCCAACCTTGGCTTCGCATACAAGCTGTGTAATGCAGCGGCTGGCTTTTGTAATTAACTACTAACATGGAGACAGACCCTATAAGTTTGTAAGAGGCTGTGAAGGGGCCATCCTGGTAATTTATATTATATTGTCTATGGAAAACAGCCATGGCAGCCTCCAAGAGTTATAGTGAAGCCAGCCCATTGTGTGATATTGTGTGATATTGTGTGACATTGTGTGATATTGTGTGACATTGTGTGACATTGTGTGATATTGTGTGACATAGTGTGACATTGTGTGATATTATGTGACATAGTGTGACATAGTGTGACATTGTGTGATATTGTGTGATATTGTGTGACATAGTGTGACATTGTGTGATATTGTGTGACATTGTGTGACATTGTGTGATATTGTGTGACATAGTGTGACATTGTGTGATATTGTGTGACATTGTGTGATATTGTGTGACAGTGTGTGACATTGTGTGATATCGTGTGATATCGTGTGACATTGTGTGATATTGTGTGACATTGTGTGATATCGTGTGATATTGTGTGATATCGTGTGACATTGTGTGATATTGTGTGATATTGTGTGATATCGTGTGATATCGTGTGACATTGTGTGATATTGTGTGATATTGTGTGATATTGTGTGATATCGTGTGATATCGTGTGATATTGTGTGACATTGTGTGATATCGTGTGATATCGTGTGATATCGTGTGATATTGTGTGACATTGTGTGATATTGTGTGATATCGTGTGATATTGTGTGATATTGTGTGATATTGTGTGATATTGTGTGACATTGTATGATATTGTGTGATATTATGTGATATTGTGTGACATTGTGTGATATTATGGGATATTGTGTGACATTGTGTGATATTGTGTGACATTGTATGATATTGTGTGATATTATGTGATATTGTGTGACATTGTGTGATATTGTATGATATTGTGTGATATTATGTGATATTGTATGATATTGTGTGATATTATTTGATATTGTGTGATATTGTGTGATATTATGTGATATTGTATGATATTGTGTGATATTATGTGATATTGTATGATATTGTGTGATATTATGTGATATTGTATGATATTGTGTGATATCGTGTGATATCGTGTGACATTGTATGATATTGTGTGATATTATGTGATATTGTGTGACATTGTGTGATATTATGTGATATTGTATGATATTGTGTGATATTATGTGATATTGTATGATATTGTGTGATATTATTTGATATTGTGTGATATTATGTGATATTGTATGATATTGTGTGATATTATGTGATATTATGTGATATTGTGTGACATTGTGTGATATTATGTGATATTGTATGATATTGTGTGATATTATGTGATATTGTATGATATTGTGTGATATTATTTGATATTGTGTGATATTATGTGATATTGTATGATATTGTGTGATATTATGTGATATTGTGTGATATTGTGTGACAGTGTGTGACATTGTGTGATATTGTGTGACATTGTGTGACATTGTGTGATATTGTGTGACATTGTGTGATATTGTGTGATATTGTGTGACATTGTGTGATATTGGTTAAACTATTTTCTCAGTATTTGCTTCCTGGAGATGAAGGGATTATAATCCTGAATGATCACACCCAGTTAAGTTTTTGCACTTTCTCAGGGTGCTGTGAGATAAGGAACACTATCATTAAAATCAAATTGATTAACCCTTTCTAGAGCAGCATTAATGGAAACAGAGATACAGGGATTTGTCAGTAGATCAAACCCAATAATCCCAAATCTCTAACACTTAGGACGGTTTTAAGTCAGTCTTATACATACCCCAGGCATCCTAGGATCCCTTTAATGTATCTGTCCCTACCACTCCCCATAGAAAACCATACCATATAATCCTGTGATTGGTCTGAGAGGTTTTATGTGCAATCCCCAGGAAGTGATAATACTTGTCATTAGTAGATAACAAGCAGAAGCAGGGGTAAAAGTGAAATGTAGAAATGTATTTTATTTACCTAATTAAATTATTTTGCAGCCAATGTAATTATAGTTTTATATAAATATATATATATATATATATATATATATATATATATATATATATATATATATATACATATATATATATATATATATATATATATATATATATATATATATATATATATATATAGACAAATGTGCCCATAAAGGCTTCATTTCACTCTTCCAATCCAATAGCATTTTAAACATGGCTTCCTTTAAGCATATGCCCATTGTATTACACAGCATTAAGCATAGCCCAGGATTGATTATGCACAAGCCAGGAATCCCACCCACGTACAGCTGTTTCAAGGTTATTGCCTATCACTTCCTAGCCTGTGTAGTAGATTTTATGAGTAGGTAGTTTACCACAACATTAATTTAATTTATGTTGGGAAAAAGAGCAATAGAAGCCTCCACCGTACAGTAGTACATTTGTGCTCACATTTGAACATCTAAAATAAGTTAAAAAAAATATTTCCTGCTCAGAATTTCGAGAAATAAAGTTATTCCACTGCATTCTGGGAACCTGGGCAGGGGCATGCAAATATTACACCGGTCTATTATGTGTAAATGTATAGATATTACTATGGTACTATACTATGATATATCCTATACCCCCTTTAAACCATCTTGAAACCATCTGAAATGCCATTAAGTATAAATATATACCCCGCTGCGCTTGATGGTTATCTGTTTTAACGTCATAAAACGTATAATATTTAGAATTTCTGTTACTATAAAGTAATGACCTAATCCCCTTCCCCCACATTATAGGTTATATGGTTGAAGTAATGCTGGCGAGTGATAGAATAGCCTTTTATCAGAGTTAGCGCTAATAATACGGTTTGGGCCGATTCCACCAATGCCTTTTATTGTGTTATCTTTGTGATTAAATAAATCAAACAGAACAGCGTCAATAAACCGTGTTCATTGAACTACAATCTAACAATAACATGTTTTTTTATGCTTGTTTACCAAAGAAACTAAAAAAAGAGCACCTGTGGTAGCAATACCTCTTCTTCATGTAACTCTAGTCAAGCATATTCCTCAATACATATTTATATTTGTTGATACTAAATTAACGGCGCACACTAGTTGTGGCTGCATACAGTGTAAGGGTTATGGAAGGATAAGATAAGATGTGAGGACATACCGTGGTGGACATGGTGGAATCATATGGCTGTATGAACTGGAAGTTATTGGGAAAACGATTCAGGATTATGTGGGATCCAGAAAACATGGGAGGACGTGATAAAAAGGTTTGTTTTCAGTGAGCATTTTGGGATCAGGGAAATGAGAATCCATAGCAGTGGTGACGGGTAGATCTCAAGGGTAGATCCTCTGGTAGATGTCTAGCTTGTGACAAGTATATCTTGAAGGTAAATCATGATCCTATGGTAGATTGTTACATAGTTACATAGAAATTGAGGTTGAAAAAATACTTTTACAGCCTTATTAAATTTGAAGCCCGTAGCGGCATCGGCACACCCGCAACGGCTGAAGGTTTTAGGCTGCGTTACAGCTGAAGGCTGCGCAACGGCTGAAGACCATAAATTCGACGATGCCGCGAGGGCACCCCGCCTTCTCACGCTGTAGAATAGCGCGCCATCATCAAAGCGACGAGAACTGCGCTCTGATGACGCTCTGCGCTCCATCCAGTAGCTCAATCCTTCAGGGAAATCGCAGGAATCTCCTAGATGTAGTTGACCCTCAGTCCTCATACCTGTGGGGGTATTGAACAAAGTGAGCATTACAGACACAACTTTGGGAGCGTCATCAGAGCGCAGTTCTCGACGCTGTAATGACGTCATCAGAGCGCAGTTCTCGACGCTGTAATGACGTCATCAGAGCGCAGTTCTCGACGCTGTAATGACGGCATGCTATTCTGCTGCGTGCGAAGGACGTGCTTGAGATATGGGCTTGAGACGTCAACCCGTAATCCATTCTTGCGCACGTTGGATGTGCGGCTGTGTACACGATCAATTAGTCAAACCCATAGTTAAAGGTTTAGATTCCGATTTTCGCAATCTGCCCCTAACTTGCGGGCTCGGCCAATTGAACAGCACCTTAACTCGAGCCCGTAGCAGGCCCGCACACCTAAGTTCAACATTAAGTAACTTACTATGCCTCAATTGTAACTATGTAAACTTTTAGGTGCTGTCACTTCCTTGCTCCTGGCACAAACAAGAAACAATGCATGCTGAATGTGTCTTATCAGTAACTAATGGCAATAATATCGCAATAACAAAAGATTAAAATGTGCGTGGATCAGAAATGCTTACTGACAGCTCAATATGGCAAACTTTAGTGTATTTAGTGCATTCTCCAATAACATTCAATTCATAAAGTAATTGGATTGTAAAACTGCAACTTTAAATTATACCATGTTTGGAACATCCACCATCTCATTTTAATTGCTGTCCAATATAAATCATGTTTTAACAAATTAATCTGTTTTTTGGATATGGTAAAACTAATGATGAGTTAATGGTAATAACAAGTTTCACCATTTCTTTTTTACTTTATACAGAACTGTGATAAGATGCCTATCCCGGGAGTTTACCAGAGAGTAGCACAAGGGCAACAGTCCCAGAAAAAGATTGGGACAGTGCAAAATCCCCAAAAATTTAAAGACCAAGATTTCGATAGAATCCGAGAATCCTGCTTCAACAAGAGGCTTCTGTTTGAGGACGAGACGTTCCCGGCAAATGTGACTTCCATTGGGACGCAACTGCTATCCAGAGAAAAACTAGCCAAGATCACATGGAAGAGACCACGGGTAAGAGAGTGGCACTTTCATACTGTTTTAATATATTTCAGCATTTAATATTATGGTTAAACTGAAAAGGAGCTACACAGATATAGAAATGAATTGTTCAAGATGTGAAAGTTATCAACAATATACAGTACATAATTAATTATTAAAAGTGTGACCGCAGCTTTGATGGGGAAGAATCTTGAAGTGAAATGCTGTGGTGTTGGTTGACATGGCAACAATGACAGTTGAAAAGTGAACATTAGCTTTCTCCATGAGACTAAGTGCTTTTTGACCCAGAGGGATGGGAGCAGAAGATTATCCTAACATTATGGATAACTAATGATTCTTCTCTATTTATTGCTGTGTGCTTAAGAAATAGTGAGGAGACAAGATTTAGGAGACCTATTTAGTTATTGGGACACTTAGTAACTGTTAGGTATTTTAATTTCTTCATTTAGAAATTAATTAGCTAAGAATATCATGATTATAAAAAGTATGTCAGCATGTTTCTTATCTCACTAGAATGTTTAAGTGCGTCATCTGTAGAATGTTTACGTTAATGTTCTTTAAAACATCTGTTTCCTGTGTCCTGTTTTTTGCTTCAGATACTACTGAGACAATGTATCTGAAGCAAGCCGGGAGTTTAGATAAGGTTTTGCTGAGTTAAACATAAAAAGGCACTTGCTTGCAAATATGTATTTAACCCTATTTCCAACTATGCTAACAAGCTGTGACCTATACTATATAAGGGACAGACCGTCCAAATAAAACTTAGAGATTATTCTGATGGCACTCTGACTTCTGTGCATTATTTTCTCTCATTATATCTTGGTACCTAGATATAATAATATACACACATCAGAATACATGATTACTCACTAATCTGATCCTATCAGTAACTGCCACCTTGCCCAGATCCTGAAGCAGCCTCCTTCCAGAGAAGTCCTAGCAGGAGAGGACCTAACTGATGGAATCCATTCATTGGCCTGTCCGGCTGGTCCCTCCACTTGATAGAAAGCAAAGGCCTATATTTTTGTTTTATTTCCTCAATATCACACCCTATTTAAAGAACCACTGTAGTTAGGGAAACCTTAACATGTTTGTGACAAGCATTAGTAGTTCTGCCAGCTATATGAACATAAACTTTTTTAGAGAAATTCTTAATTTTGGAAGATTTTGTTGCTTAAAGAAAGATCCATCTTTTTATTAGTAACCTTAATTTGTTACGCGCCAACATATTCCGTAACGCTAAACAGGGTAGATACAAGACAATTTTAACAAATTACAAAAGAATGGGGGGGATCTGTTATTGCATTGAAAATCAAGCAAACAAAGCGCTTTCTCCAAAGCAGATAATAAGATTGAAAACTCACAAACTTACAGTTTAGAAGGTATGGGTGAGGTATAGAATGGTGAGGTACAATGAATTGCGCATATCAAGACTGATGGTGAAACGCAGACACGTTTTTAGTGAGGTTTAGAAGAATTTGAGGCAGGGTGACAGTCTAGTGGAGCGAGGAAAGGAGTTCCAAAGAATAAGGGCAGCACAAGAAAAGTACTCAAGCCGGGAGTGATAGGAGGTGATAAGAGAGGGGGTGATATGAGGTCCTAGTGGTTAGAAGTCTGAGGGGGACTATAGGGTGAAGGAGGAGGGATGAAGGAGAGGGGAAGCTGGTGTGTTGTATAACTGGATCTTATAGAATTTGACACTTACCCACTGCACATCCTCAGAAGCAAGAAACTAACCAAGTATAAATACAAGCCCATCTTCTTCTGCAGATATATATGCAAGCTTTTCTGCTCATGCACATATATACAAGCCCATAAAGCCCGCCAAGCCATCAACAATTATTTTTTTCTCTAACAAAAACAAGCTTTTTGATGTTTTCTCTGCCTAATTATGCTCACAGTCATACAATTTATTTAATACATATTTTTTTAAATCAACATTGTACAGCCTTGGCCTTTTTATACCACTGGATCCTTTTATTTTTTGCAAATGATTGTGAATTATTTTACTGTATTATCCTCCACTGCTGTTAATGACAAAACTGTTCTAGTCCATGTGGATGGCCTAATATGTATTAACTCCTTGATTACCGAGATCAATATGACACCAAAATTAAATGTAAAAAAAAAATGTTTGATTGCAGATTTGCGGGCTTGAGACTGCAATTAATTGTAATGTCTGTCATCGCTTTCCCTGTATTTTAAAGTGCAGTATTGATTTTTTTTTTTGCATTTACAGTGCAACAATCAGTTGTTTAACCCCCTTGTGTGCTGTATCTGGTACTCATAGGATTTTCTCTTATAATTGCCATTTGCAGGTGTGACAACATTTGCAGGCTTTAGGAATTGTAGCAATTGAATAGCGTTTTGCGATTGTAACATTTACGGGCTTGAAACATCAAAGGCGTAGCTGGGTCGGAGTTAAGATTTTGACAACCGCAGGGATTTTCAGCCTGTAACCCGTGGATCATTGCGGCTCTCTAAAAAATGCCAATTGAATAGCAAATTAGTTTACAGGCTTCATTACGGGCTCCAGTAACTTACAATTGCTTAATTGAATAGGGGCCTATAAGTCTGATTAAGAAGGAAAAAAGTTTTACAGCTAGCTTTTAATTACAAATAAAAATGTAGGACCCTGGAAGGCACCATGATACATTGGTGGAAGCTGTGTAAGAGAGGCAACTTCTGCAGAGCTATGGATGCGTCCTTTGAAGTAAAATCCGGACCATCGAGGGGGGAGAGATGTGATGTCAATCTTATCAGATTATCAAATAAAGGCTCTGCACTTTCTGTTCCCTCCTCCCACATCCCTTCCACTCATAATTACAAACACAATCCTCTATCATCCAGCTCTCAGGATGTGATGTAACAAACACAAAATGGATTCCTGTATTTATAGTCAGAGTCTTCAAGAATGGCTTACACAACTGCTAATCGTGTTAATCTGGTACATACTTGACAAACAAGTATTTTTTTTTCTTGAACTGCAGTGGTCCTTTAAGGAGAAAATTAACTCAAAGACCTTCTTTCGTGAATTCACATTTGAGCTGGATCAATATTCTGATTCCATAGTGGGATTTCCTGAAATATATATATATATATATATATATATATATATACATACATATACAGTGTGCGATAGAGCAATGAAATTTATTAATTCAAATGTTATGTTTACATATTCTTAACGAGTGAAGCTCGAACAAAATTGGCACATACTGAATATTACCACTGAGTTTTAGTACGGTATTGATTGGCCAAGTACTTGACAAATATTATGCTGTTGACAAAGGGCTGATGGAAAGCTGCATTTGGATGACCTACCTATGGGCAGGTGCATTAAGACCAGCACAGATGTCATTGGAGACAATTATCTTTTGTCACAAGTTTAATTAACTTTATACTACATTCACTGCTGACCATTGTGTATTAAGTAGGTGTGAAAAACAAGTGGGTGTGGATCACATGGACGGTTAACAAACAGCATTACCAAGATTGCACAGTTAGTAATATTTCATTAAAGGACCACAGCACAATGAAAATAAATTATGTTTGAAAACTTTGAGACACTTACTAAGAGCATAAATATGCTGGAGGGATCCATGTTACATTGGTGGAAGTTGTGTATGTGAGAGGGGCATTTATTTCTATAGAGCTTTGGTTGCATTCTTTGATGCAACATACTGTTTCTCTGCCAGCGAGGGGGAGGTGTACAGTGTTAATTTCAGTATTATGCCGTTATCAAACAAAGGCTCCGGGTTCTGGTCGCTTCCCCATCGCTGATAACTACAAAACACAGCCATCATCCAGCTCTAAGGATGTGATGTAACAAACACAAAATGGATTCCTGTACAGATTTTTCTCATACATTTATCATGTCCATGGCTTACACAACTGCTAATAATGTTAGTTTTGGAAATACTTGACTTGACATTGTCGTAAGGTCACTGGCTCCGTCACTAAACACTTCCCAATTTACCACCACCACTCCCACCAATAAATGACAATACAACATTAGTTGGAAAAATAAGGTCACTGCCACTTTTTTAACTCTTGTCAACATGACAAACCAACCATAGGTCACATGACCAACTTACGGGTTCAGGCTCCGTTGCTGCAGAGTTGCCCCACCTTTAGGACGGACCGGAGAGAGGCATCGCTCCACCAACAAACCATAAAAGGGAATGTGTCCAGCCCACCAAGGGGAGGCACTTAAGCCATAGGCATACCCAAGTCCCCTGGTCGTCCTCCCTAACTGGGCATGCTGAAAGCTGTGACTAGCAATTGCTTAGATGAACATCATTGAAATATTTTTCTCTGGAGGGCAGCAGCCATGAAAGGAAGTGAGGGAGAAGGCTATGGTCCTCCTATAGTCTCTCCAAGACCTCCTTGCTTCCCCCCTTCCCTCGAAATCTCCTCCAGAGGTTGCTAGACTCCAGTGGTGTTTACAGCTGCTAATGTTGTTCATGTTTTGCCGACTACCCAAACAAGAATGTCCTAATCTTCAGTGGCCCATTAAGCAACCCCAACTCACAACATGTTATTTTTTCCTATAAATAGTTCAATTATTTATTTAACTGTTCTTTAAGTAGACTGGAAAATATTTTATTTTCAGAATTAGATTGAAGACTGAAGTGGCTTACAACGCAAATAACCATTGGGACAACTACAAGTGCAACACTGATTTATTTTGGAAGTAAACCAGCTTCAATGACTAAAAATCCTTCAGGGAAGTCGTATATAGTCAGTAAGTAAGTTTTAATTTTTTTTTTACTCAATTCCAGCCATTTTTTATTATCGGGCATACTGCATACAGTGGCCGTATGCATTTAAATAAATACCCATAGTACAAACTATTGGATTATTGCGGCTTTCCTTAACATTTTTGGTGCATGCTGCT
>CM050165.1:20913500-21348500 GCA_027410445.1 Discoglossus pictus | reverse complement strand
GAAAGTTGGTTGTATCAATAGATGCAACCATAACTCTCCAGAATTGTAAACGCCCCTCTCACATACCCAACTTCCACCTATGTATCAGTGACAACTACAGGTAGCGGCAGCACTTTTTTTTTTCAAATTAAAAATTATCTTTGTGACTTTATTCTTAATTAAATATAGACTTTGATTTTCGAACATATGTTTTTTTACCATTGACTCCTAATCCTCCTGTTCTCAAACAGAAAGCTACCAATATCTTATACGGTTCCATCCATTGGAGTGCCAATTTGCCCACTGTATCCACTATTCTAAGGAATACATTTAGCAAATCTATAAACAAGTGATCGTTCTGCCATTATAGAAGGATATTTGTAACTTACAACTTCAGTGAATACATAAGTAAATATAAAAGGACATTATATCCATCCATCCTTAAGGGGTATTACCTTGGCCTATGTAGATAAGATTATATTTAATTCTCTCTTAACATGAATTATGATGCAATTTGGGCATTGAACATTATACGGTACTCTAGTTTTTAGCTTTTAATCAATTTTGATTGCCACAGAGGTAGTGTAAGTTTCTTGTCAAGATCCTTTGTTTGCCAATTGATTAATAAGAATGTCGTATGATTTACACCTTATCTTACAGTAATATTTGGCGACAATATATTTTTCACTCACTGGCCACATATCTGAAAGCTGTTTTGTGACTTCAACTGATTGAACAAATGGCACTGAAGCAAAAACTAAGAAGTGTAATGATGTGATAGAGTAAAAGGTGTCAAAGTCCTCTGTAACTACTCACCAACTGTGTCAATAACTTCAGATTACACCTATACACACCAGAAATACATGTATGTACAATGTGACACGTAATATCACTTCATCACACAGAACTTTGAACTGTCAATGAAACATAATAATAAGTGAATTAGCTGATATTTGCTCATTTATTTTTGACTCATTTTATATTATAGATTCATATTAGCGTAAGAGCACATTATTATATTTAATAGAGTTTAAAAATGTCAAAAGACGTGGCATGGGTAAAGTGGCGATGATATTACCACTGGTGAGATGAGAGTTGGGATGGAATCATGGTATAATTATAGTATGGGAGGAATACATTTATAGTAACACAGTGTGGATAATAACTTATTGACTTGACATTTCAATAATTATTGATCAATTAGAGCAAATATGACGGTCTAAAGAATAGTTAGGTAGAGCTTAATAAGCAAAAACATTTATCAAAATGTTGCTTTTTTATGATCACTCCAAGCTGTATAAGCTCCAGTTCTCTCCACCCCCTAAAGTAGTTTTTGGGTGGAGTGACCTATAATAGTCTTTCAGTAGAAATCTTGTCCAAAGCCCCGCTGCTAATGCTGATAACCATACACTGCAATACAGGTTCACTGCATGGGATAACTACAGTGCCTTGCAGAAGTATTCACCCCCCCTTGACTTTGTACCTATTTTGTTACATTACAGCTTTAAGTTCAATGTTTTGTTAATCTGAATTTTATGTGAGGGATCAGAACACAATAGTTGGTGAAGTGAAATGAGAAAAATATATACATAAAATATTTTTTAGAAATAGAAAACAGAAAATTGGCATGTGGGTATGTATTCACCCCCTTTGTTATGAAGCCCATAAAAAGCTCTGGTGCAACCAATTACTTACAGAAGTGACATAATTAGTGAAATGATGTCCACCTGTGTGCAATCTAAGTGTCACATGATCTGTCATTACATATACACACCTTTTTTGAAAGGCACCAGAGGCTGCAACACCTAAGCAAGAGGCACCACTAACCAAACACTGCCATGAAGACCAAGGAACTCTCCAAACAAGTAAGGCACAATGTTGTTGAGAAGTACAAGTCAGGGTTAGGTTATAAAAACTATCCAAATCTTTGATGATCCCCAGGAGCACCATAAAATCTATCATAACCAAATGGAAAGAACATGGCACAACAGCAAACCTGCCAAGAGACGGCCGCCCACCAAAACTCACAGACCGGGCAAGGAGGGCATTAATCAGAGAGGCAGCACAGAGACCTAAGGTAACCCTGGAGGAGCTGCAGAGATCCACAGCAGAGACTGGAGTATCTGTACATAGGACGACAATAAGCCGTACGCTCCATAGAGTTGGGCTTTATGGCAGAGTGGCCAAAAGAAAGCCATTACTTTCAGCAAAAAACCAAATGGCACGTTTTGAGTTTGCGAAAAGGCACGTGGGACACTCCCAAAATGTATGGAGGAAGGTGCTCTGATCTGATGAG
Organism: Discoglossus pictus; assembly: GCA_027410445.1. NCBI lineage: Eukaryota > Metazoa > Chordata > Amphibia > Anura > Alytidae > Discoglossus > Discoglossus pictus. The sequence goes on along the minus strand of CM050165.1, from coordinate 21,346,225 downwards.
ACTAAAATGTAACTTTTCGGCCATCAAAGAAAACGCTATGTCTCGAGCAAACCCAACACATCACACAAAGAACACCATCCCCAGTGACACATGGTGGTGGCAGTGTCATGCTGTGGGGATGTTTTTCAGCAGCCGGGACTGGGAAACTGGTCAGAGTTGTGGGAAAGACGGATGGTGCTAAATACAGTGATATTCTTGAGCAAAACCTGTACCACTCTGTGCGTGATTTGAGGCTAGGACGGAGGTTCACCTTCCAGCAGGACAATGACCCCAAACACACTGCTAAAGCAACACTTGAGTGGTTTAAGGGGAAACATGTAAATGTGTTGGAATGGCCTAGTCACAGTCCAGACCTCAATCCAATAGACACTCTGTGGTCAGACTTAAAGATTGTTGTTCACAAGTGCAAACCATCCAACTTGAAGGAGCTGGAGCAGTTTTGCAAGGAGGAATGGGCAAAAATCCCACTTGTAAGATGTGGAAAGCTCATACAGACTTATCCAAAGTGACTTGGAGCTGTGATTGCCGCAAAAGGTGGCTCTACAAAGTATTGACTTTAGGGGGGTGAATAGTTATGCACATTAACTTTTTCTGTTATTTAGTCCTATTTTGTTTGCTTCACAATAAAAAAAAAAACATCTTCAAAGTTGTGGGCATGTTGCTGTAAATTAAATTATGCAAGTCCTCAAACAATCCATGTTAATTCCAGGTTGTGAGGCAACAAAACACGAAAAATGCCAAGGGGGTGAATACTTTTGCAAGGAACTGTATATCTAATTGGTAATACATTAAATATTTATAAACATATACTATATGTCACATACATTTATAGAACAATATAAAATGACAACGAGGGCAAGTTTAATTGCATATTTTTATTATTTCATACAAATCTAATAAATATATTTTATGTAAATATTTACTTAATATAAATATATTAAAATGAATTAATTTGAGTTTATTATTTAGTATATGTTGTGTCCATGTCTTTATTTTCTATAGATTATTTATACAGCAGTGATTATGAAAAACTCACAGGTCACCTTGTGCTATATTTAATTGGCAGCAACTTTCTCATTAAAGTAATGAAGAAATAAATAGATTTATTATGTTTACACAGGTCACACATTGCAAGTGTAGCATGAGTGAGTTTTATATACAAAATATTGTATTCAAAGACATCAGGTCTCAGCAGCTGAGAAAAACAAATTAGTAAAGGGAGTAAGGGAAAGGTTATGCTAAGCAAGTTTTCCATCATAAATTAAATAATGTCTACGTCTATATTTGCATTGATTGGTCCAGTCAGATGTCAGCTCTCTAAGGGGTTTCTGGGGTGAACAATAAGCATCACATGAGTAATATGAAGTTAAAGTTATGACTATTCTTCAAAGCCACATTTATCTCTTGCATATTCAACAAAGTGATTTTAGTGTTGGTTGACACAAAGCATAGTAGTACACATAGCTAAATATATATTGTCACAATCTGCATCTTCAAGGGGGCTTGATATGAACCTAGTTCAAACCTACACCAGCAGAATCATGTAGTTCTTGTTCTCTGTGACATATAAGAAGGCTTCTGAAGAGGGCAATGCCCAAAGGTACAGTCAGAAAATACTGGATACAGGTTACCAGGGGCCTATGGCAAGACCACTCCTTGGATATGTGAAAAATAGTAGTGACCTTTCTTGAATTATGGAACCAACATATTTATACTCTATTCCCCATACCACACAATTGTGTACCTTTGTGTATGTGTGTGATGTCAGCACTAAGTCCCATCTGGCTTGCAACCTTGGTTACTATAAAGCTCTTTAGATCAAATTCATCAGATATCTATAGCTGGCTAGTGAAACAACCTTGATGTTAATCTCAAGTGTTTGCTTAGGACTACTTGAAGTGCCTGCATCTGTCTTGGCTGCTGTTTATCAAGGCCTGTATGTCTGAGGATACAATGCTCTGCAGCTCAGCCTATGTGCAGAACATTTTTACCTTATCCTCATGTATTTTCCTGCTTTATATTCATTTCCCTATAATAAATAGTAGACATAATAACCATGTACAGGCAACACATAACCACACACAATAATACATAATCACAATGCAACAATGTCATGTCCCTTTGGCCACATCCATAATTACTGGCAATATCAGTCCCTAAACAATGTATTCATGACATATATATATATATATATATATATATATATATATATATATATATATATATATATATATATATATGTATATTTGTTGTTTAATCATTTAGTCGTGTCCTACTCTGTGTAACCCTATGGACTGCAGCACGCCAGGCATATCTGTCAGCCACTGCCCCTCTGAGCTCCATCAAGCTCACGTTCATTGCTTTAATGACTGCATCTATGCATCTCTGTCTCTGCCTCCCCCTTCTTCGTGTGCATTCAATTTTTCCCAGCATCAGAGTCTTCTCTAGAGAAACGTATCTTCTCATGATATGGACAAAATATTTGAGCTTTAGTCTCATAATCAAACCTTCCAGTGAACAGTTTGATTTAGTTTCCTGTAGCATTCATTGATTGGATCTTTTTACAGTCTAAGGGACTCTAAGCAGTTTTCTCCAACACTGCAATTCCAAGTTTATTCTACTGCTCTCATATCTGTATGTTACTACCGGGAATACCATACTATTTACTATGCGGACCTTTGAGGATAATGCAATATCTTTACTTTTTACTAGCTTGTCCAAGCTTGCCACAGCTTTCCTCACCAGAAGAAAACATATTTTAATTGCATGGCTACAGTTACCATCTGAAGAGATCCCAGGAAAATAAAATCTGTCACTGCCTCCACTTCTTCTGCATCTATTTGCCAGGAACTGAGATTACTGTTTGCCATGAATTTCGTTTTTGTAATGATGAGCAGCAGGCAAGCTTTTGCACTCTCTTCTTTTACCCTCATCAATAAGTCCTTTAGTTCCTCCTCACTTTCAGCTATCAGAGTAGTATCATCATTGTATCTGGGGTTGTTGATATTTCTTCCAGCAATATTGATTTCAGCTTTCAGTTCATCCAATCCGGCCTTACGCATGATGTACTCTGTATATAAGATGAATCAATATACACTCTGCTCTTGCTCATAAATGGTGTGAGTGGCTCCTCACTTTTCTGTCTCTTTGATTTGATATAAGATGTCTACCCATGATTTACAGAATGGCCTGGATTCAATAAATGGGTGAACTATTAGGGAAGAGGTAGTGAAGGACACTTTTCATAGCGTTCCTTGCTGTAATCATTATGCATAACCTTGGAAACCACTCACTTATCTTGCTACAAATTTTGTATGCCCCTGATATTGTAGTCCAAAATACTGTCTTCATCCAGTTACTCACTGTGACACTGTAGTCCCAGGCCTCTCTGGCACTCTGCCCTTCCTGGATGAACACCATCAGGGTCTTGGCAACCAAAACAAACACTTTCAGACTGCAACTTATTTAAATCTCCAAATGCAAGATTCACTGCTCTCAAGCAGACTTTAGTCCAACAGTCCCATAACATGGTACAGGCCAGGACACTTGCCTGTCTCAGGAGTCCACTTTTGTAGGGGTTTGTCTGTATAATCCAGACCAGGCTGACCTAATGGGGAGACCCCACCCATGCATCTGATTGAGCTATTTAAGGTTCAAGTTAACCTCTCCGGTCTGCTCTGCACTCCACTGCACCTCCAAACCAATCTCTAGGGGGCACTCTGTCACTATATATATATATATATATATATATATATATATATATATATAAAATAATAAAATGTGCTGGAATTCCTTCACTGTAGTTTTGTGAAAACGTCAAATGCTTGTAACAAAATAACAACATTAGCCCTTATGCAGTTCGGGAACATAATATAATTTTATAGAAAATGTTATATTTAGGTGCTTCTGATTATGTCACTGGCAATTTCATTGATGTGGGGGGAGTATCCTTTGGGTGCTTACTGAATTCTGTCAAATGTGCTATTTAGTTGTAGTATAGGGATCTTATCTTAATCCAATGTTCCTCCCACTCCTCTCAGGTTCCCTTTATTGACAAATCCTTTCATTATAACAAAATTGACTTCAGTCGTTAAAAATGAAAGGTTGTGATTATTTATTTTAAACGTTGTATAAACATTGTGCATATTATCAAATCAAGTTCCTCAAATGACAATAATATAAATATGACTCTTCAGTGATACTTTAATATACTGTACACATGAGCAAAGATGTATAAAGTGTAAATTACAAAGTGTGTTTACATACAGAGATTATATTTTGTTACAAAAGCGCAAGGAAGGTGTTGGATTTTAGATAACGCTGGTGTATAGAAGTGTAAATACAGTGAATGGACAAATACCTCACTGGGCCAGATACAAGTACACCCTAGCACACAAAATAAGCGTGCATACACCCAGTGTCTATATAATTAGCTGAAAGGTAGGTAGAACATGTAAATATTGGATTAGGTCAAATAATTAAAATATTCTCCCTTTCAAAATATTGATATTGAGTTGCCTTAAAATCCATTTTTTTTCCAAAAGTTTTTCTGGTTTGGCTTACTGCTTGTTGCTTGCGACATACAAATGGAAAAGGAAAGCAAAATTTCAGAAAAAAAAAAGTATCATAAATGGGTAAAATAAGAGAACATCCCCTGAATTAAAAAATGGTGGAAGCACAGTTTGCTTGAATTATGGAGTTAAGCATGTCTGTATATATCTTTACCAATTTTGCAAATATTTGTGAATTCCTCTTGACAGAATTATTTAGCTCAGTCAAAGTTTGTGGTGAGCATTGATGGACTGCCCTCCGCAAGTCACTCCTAAGATTTTCAATTTTCAAAAGACCATATAGAAAAAAATGTGACCTCAATGATCCTAAAACAACTTCTTAAATACGTTCACCCAATCAGGTGCAGCAGGTGCAAAGCACTACAGGTTAATCATATACAACAATAGAAAAAGCCTTACTAATGCGGATGGGTATTTTTACAACCCATCATATATCTCCCCAATTGGGCCAAAAAAATGCTGAATGACCTCATGCTGATAGAGTATTGAGTCATTCAGCATTTTTCTTTGCCCAATTGGGGAGATATATGATGGGTTGTTATAAAATACCCATTTTGTACTGATAGTTTCTTTCTTGGACCCAATGTGGTTTAGAATTGGCTAAAGTTCATTGTTTTTAGCATTATGAATGAGTTTTTTAACCTTTATACTCCTGGTCTGGAATGTGAGTGTTTTGATTAAGCCTATACTCCTTTATTACAGGGCTATTAGCCAGCTCAGATAGGAGGTCTCTGCAATGAGACACATGGATGACATTGTATAGACTTGCTCAGCATTCATGGTCTGTGTATATTTCAATTGATACTTGGTCTGTAGTGATTTAGTCTATACTCCTTTATTATAGGGCTACTAGCCAGTTTGTGGGGCACACATAGCCCCCCAGATAGGAGGTCTCTGAAATGAGACGCAGGTATTACATAGTATAGACATATCCAGCATTTTAATGGTCTGTGTATAATTCAATTGGTATCTTTGATTGACTTATCCATCCAGGACATTGTTGGCACCATTAGAGGTTCTTTATTATATGTTTTTAAGATATTTAAATAAAGTTCCTAGTTTTACATTTTTTTTGTTTAACTACAGGTTAATTACACACAAACACATTATATTACAGGTACAAAATTCAGGTTTGTGCTCTCTTGCCTCTCTGGAATTTTAGCAATGCAGATCAATGCAGGGGGTTAGTGCTTTGGTGGGTGCTCCATAGAGTTCCTTGCAGTGATCCCAGCAAACAAAAAGTTAACCCTTACCACATCTATCTGTACATGCATGGAATACTGGACTTACCTAAACAGGAAAGCTATTGGTTAACTGATCAGTGCAGTGTGACCCGAGTCCAGGTAAAATCTGTTCTATCCATCATAGCCTTCCCCATAGAGCTTCACATGCTCATGCTGGACTCGGCAATCTGCTAATTACTCATGTAACAGCCAGTGGGCAAAATAGACTATATGTAAACAGAGATTTAAAACTTTAGATTTTTTTTATCTGTTATTAGGGTAATTAAAAACAATAGATCATTTTAACATACAATCCTGTGCCCTTTCACACCATTACAGTGAGGCCTTTAAGGGTCACTGTGGTCAAACTTTTAATATGGTCTTTTGAAAATACATATAAAAGACTATGGTGGCCATTTAGCAACACACCTGTTTAAAACGGTCAGTATCATGGCAAGATACATAAACTATAGAATTTCAAAGAAAAGGGCAAAAATGAGCGTTCATTGCGATATTAACAAACATCTATTTTCAGCTGAGATTTTTAACATCTGCCGGTCCTTTCTAAATATAAATGTCACTTTAAATCTTCTAGCGCTGTCTGTTATTATTCTGATTCCCTCCAGGGTTGTTGGCCACAGAAAATATCAAAAGCAACAAAATCCAATATAACAGCCAACACTAGATTAGAAGGATTAATGCCCTGTAAAATGATCTACACAATTCAATTTTGTGTGTGTTTTTAAGCATGAATCAGTGAATTATTTTTTATTGTCTTTTTTACTTTAGTCAGGCTTGTGAATGGAGTCAATAGTCTGGAAAATGTTTAATTTATTTTAAAGCGCAATTGTGTTTTAATGAAATATAAAATGTTTTACTCATTTGGGTTCAAGGCATTTAAAGGGACTTGGAGTTCAACAATTTCTATCAACCAATTTAAGGGTATGCTTTAAACTGTTGGTGGATTACTAACAATAATGCATTTGTTGCAATGGCCGCAAATTAACCGGCATCCAGAGATTGATTGTGATCGGAAAGTGTAATGTACTTGTTAATGCATGTCATGGGCATGGATGGTGTAACTAGTGGAGCAGGTAATTTAATGCACCAGGGCCCTCCTGTGGGGGGCCCAGTGCTGTTTCAATTTTGATTTTACATTTATTTTTTTCTGTAGAGCATTTCTACTGAAGCTCCAAGAGGTGGCAGTGTGGAGCAGTTCAGCATGCTGGGGATGAGTATCAGGGAAGAGATGAGAGAGAACAAGGGCTGGCTCACAGCAAAGTACAAGGGGATGGGTTCTGTGAGGTGGGTGCTGGGAAGAGTTGGGTGCTGTGTGGGATGGATGTTGAGAGGGGATAGACTGGGTGAGTTGGTACCAGGGCGTGGCCCAGTATAAACATGTTTTTATGAATGCTTCTTTGGGGAGAGGGCCCAAACATTTTCTTTTTGCACCAGGGCTTTCCCTTCTCTAGCTCCGCCACTGGTCATGGGCATGTTATGGGCATCCCATGGGCTTCATACTGAAAACCCAAGAATTTACTATAGACAACTCTTGCTTTTAACTTCCCTCCATGCCGATATTTCATGAAGGAGTATATTTTACAGTTACATAAAATTATATTAGCAATATTCACCCATTAAACTTTGTTAATGATATAATGGCAACCATTACATATTTGCCAGTTAATATGGTGACATTGATGGGGCATGTACATAATCTAAATAGATGCACATATAGCATTGCAATTTTTACAGCTATTAAACTGTGCGTGCTTAACCCTTAAAACACTAGCGCTACTCTGTGATATGAAAAGGGATGGACAGGTGGTGCATACATAATAGTACATCGGGCATTATTGTGCTTTAGAGCACTGCATTGTGGACCTAATATAATACATGAGATTTTGGAAACTGCATGTAAATGTGAGTCTTGATAATGCATCATGGTATATTGCGGATTGATGATTCTTCTTACTTAATCCCCCTCCACACATGTCTTGACAGATCCTGGAAGCCAAGGAGCCAGGTCTCGTATAATTTCACTGCTTAGTTATTATTCATATATGTAGCGGAACCCATCACTGTTTTACCCTGTTTTATGATTATTCTTGGTTAAAATATGATCCTAATATATGTATGTTGGTTGATGCTCTGCAGAATATTGTCCCAAACATTTACAGCTACTTGGCATGGGAGATAATCTCGTTACAGCGACTCCGCATAAGATAAAGGAAGTCTATTGTATAGTATTTTCATTCTCAGATAAGAACAAAGAAGTGTAATTGAATCAATGTCTGATTGTATCAAAGTTGCCAGGGAGGTGTGACCCACCTATTGTTCTCTTTATGGGTATTGTGCAGCCAAATATGGGGGATGTGGATTGCCTGTGGGAAGAGATGGGTATAAATATTTCTGCAATAACAAAATAAAGTCAGTATTCATTTGACTCCCAAATTGTGTGTCGTCCAATATGGGAGGTCGGGAATGGTGAAACTGTAGTGCCTCGTGGGTATTTTATCGTATACCAGCGGAGATTTTGGACTGCGTGGTCCCAGCTCCGTTACATTTGTTGGCAAGTGGTGGAATTGTTCCCACGGTCAGAAGGACAGCTACAGGAGACACCATTCCGTGGAGTACAAATTGAGGGCAACGCTAGTATCCGTACAGCGCCCCTGGCTACAGCAGGATGGAACCGGCTAGTTTTCGGACAGCGTTCCATGATGAGGATGAGAAGGAGGCTGCGGACTACAGGGATGCAGACAGAAAGGAACTCATGGTTACAGTACCTCGTATTACCCCACAGAATGAGTTTGGAAGAGAACTCCAAAGCAGGCTGGCCTTTTTCCCAGATACGCTTCCCATGAAAACCTTGGAATGGTTAATGACAGATGTCCACAAATCCATAATGGAAAAGCAGCGGGCACGGGAGCGGTCCATCTGGGGAGCTGCTAACCCACCTCCCACCATTAAACCCCCCCCAGCACTGCGTCCGGGTGGTGGGAACTACCAAACCCCTCCACGGTACATCAGGTGCCACACGTGTAACCAGCAGGGTCACATGCAGAGAGACTGTCCCAGAAACAGAAACCGATCCACGTGGAATACTCCAACTAATTCCACCTCCCAGCAGCAGTGTGTACCCCAGGGGGCCGAAGGTGTCGTCCTTCCCCCTCAGCGGCAGTGTGTACCCCAGGGAGCTGAAGGTGTCATCCTTCCTCCCCAGCAGCAGTGTGTACCCCAGGGAGCTGAAGGTGTCGTCCTTCCTTCCCAGCGGCAGTGTGTACCCCAGGGGGCCGAAGGTGTCGTCCTTCCCCCCCAACGGCAGTGTGAACCCCAGGGGGCAGAAGGTGTCGTCCTTCCCCCTCAGCGACAGTGTGTACCCCAGGGAGCTGAAGGTGTCGGCCTTCCTCCCCAGCGGCAGTGTGAACCCCAGGGGGCAGAAGGTGTCGTCCTTTCCCCCCAGCGGCAGTGTGAACCCCAGGGGGCAGAAGGTGTCATCCTTCCCCCTCAGCGGCAGTGTGAACCCCAGGGGGCAGAAGGTGTCGTCCTTTCCCCCCAGCGGCAGTGTGAACCCCAGGGGGCAGAAGGTGTCGTCCTTTCCCCCCAGCGGCAGTGTGTACCTCAGGGAGCAGAAGGTGTCGACCTTCCTCCACAGCGGCAGTGTGTACCCCAGGGAGCTGAAGGTGTCGTCCTTCCTCCCCAGCGGCAGTGTGTACCCCAGGGAGCTGAAGGTGTCGTCCTTCCTCCCCAGCGGCAGTGTGTACCCCAGGGAGCTGAAGGTATCGGCCTTCCCCCACAGCGGCAGTGTGTACCCCAGGGAGCAGAAGGGGCCGTCCTTCCTCCCCAGCAGCAGTGTGAACCCCAGGGGGCAGAAGGTGTCGTCCTTTCCCCCCAGCGGCAGTGTGAACCCCAGGGGGCAGAAGGTGTCGTCCTTCCCCCTCAGCGGCAGTGTGAACCCCAGGGGGCAGAAGGTGTCGTCCTTCCCCCCCAGCGGCAGTGTGTACCCCAGGGAGCAGAAGGTGTCGACCTTCCTCCACAGCGGCAGTGGGTACCCCAGGGGGCCAAAGGTGTCGTCCTTCCCCCCCAGCGGCAGTGTGAAACACAGGGGGCAGAAGGTGTCGTCCTTCCCCCCCAGCGACAGTTTACCCTAACCAGGGGAGACACCAATCTCCCAGACGGCGCAGATGGGACCATGGTCTCTGCGCCCACAGCCTGTCCAGATCCCCAACTACCCTCACTGGGACAACCGGAGGAGGGGGTAAGTACAAATTCCCCTCCCCAGCTAACTTCTAATGTGGCCCCAGGGTTAACAGAGGAAATGTTAACCCCCACTGACCCCCACGTTTCCCTGGCTACTGAGCCAGAATATGTCCCAAGTACCCCAGCAGAAGAGCTGACAGCGGGGCAGAGTGCAGTCGGCCTCTGCCCTCCCTTTGTCCCTTGTACAGAGCAGGAGGTCCTGCAGGTTATACCAGCAGAAGAGCTGGCATCAGGGCAGAGTGCCGCTGGCCTCTGCCCCTCAAGTCCCCTCAGCGTGTTGCACCATCACCCCAGCAAAACATCCAGGTACCTGGTTAGACTTCCCCCCAAAGGAGAGATGTGTGACGAAGTGCCCTTCGCCACTTTGGCTTGGAGAGGACTGTTTGCCAGCCTCCTGCCCTGCGACTATGGCCCTGGTACATATTGCCCTTTGGAACCAGTGTTCGGCCATACCAGAGTGTAAGTCACTCATTCTGGCCCTTTACATACAGGGGGGGCATTCTGTACTTGCCCTGTGTGAACCATGATACCCCAGATAACTGTGCCATGGAGCCCATTCATATAATGAAAGACTATGGGAAAGACTTTAGCTACATGGCAATTGAACTGTGTGAAGAGGATCTGAGCGCTATTCGGTGGTTTTGTGCGCGCAGATCCCAGCTATCTGGGGATATGGGAAATGTGAGTAAATGTGAATTGCAGTAATGCTGATGGGTTGTCAAACTAGAGAATTGACCAACAAATACTTTTGTCCGGACATCCCCAGGCCGATCCGTTGGGATCAGACCGTGTATGCCGGCTTATGGTCACGGGGGAGGTGTGTAGCGGAACCCATCACTGTTTTACCCTGTTTTATGATTATTCTTGGTTAAAATATGATCCTAATATATGTATGTTGGTTGATGCTCTGCAGAATATTGTCCCAAACATTTACAGCTACTTGGCATGGGAGATAATCTCGTTACAGCGACTCCGCATAAGATAAAGGAAGTCTATTGTATAGTATTTTCATTCTCAGATAAGAACAAAGAAGTGTAATTGAATCAATGTCTGATTGTATCAAAGTTGCCAGGGAGGTGTGACCCACCTATTGTTCTCTTTATGGGTATTGTGCAGCCAAATATGGGGGATGTGGATTGCCTGTGGGAAGAGATGGGTATAAATATTTCTGCAATAACAAAATAAAGTCAGTATTCATTTGACTCCCAAATTGTGTGTCGTCCAATATGGGAGGTCGGGAATGGTGAAACTGTAGTGCCTCGTGGGTATTTTATCGTATACCAGCGGAGATTTTGGACTGCGTGGTCCCAGCTCCGTTACAATATACTTATGTATATTCCCTTAGCTCCTTGCCAACATGGCTGGCTCTTTAGTTGTATAAAGAATTGTTAGCCCCTGTTTTAAATAATATATATATATATATATATATATATATATATATATATATATATATATGTTTTGTGAATGGTAAATGATTGATCTGAATATTAAACTGCTTACTTTTACTCCCAAGCAAGCGCAACTTATAAAAATCTTATGTTCTTTTGAGTTCACCTGAAATGAGGGTTACAGCTCCAAGCAAACAGAGAGATGACATTTTAAATGGGGCACATGTATTATTATTATTAGTAGTAGTAGTAGTAGTAAGCTTTATTTGTAACTAGCGACTTGCCTGTCAAAAATGACGGCAATAAAAGTTGAATGCTGGCAATGCTGCTTGCCACCTAATGTGAGCACCTTTGGCACTCATCGCAAGCCTCTCCCCCGTCTTCTTCCTCCCTTGTGTCTCATTTCCCCCCACCTCTCCCTCCCTTGTGTCTCCTTTCCCCCCTCCTCTCCATCACTTGTGTCTCACCCCCACCTCCCTTGTGTCTCCTTTCCCCAATCTTCTCCCTCACTTGTGTCTCATTTCCACCCCTCCTCTCCCTCCCTTGTGTCTCATTTCCCCGTCCTCTCCCTCCCTTGTGTCTCCTTTCCCCCTCCTCTCCCTCCCTTGTGTCTCCTTTACCCCTCCTCTCCCTTCCTTGTGACTCCTTTCCTCCTCCTCTCCCTCCCTTGTGTCTCCTTTCCCCCTCTCCCTCCCCTGTGTCTCCTTTCCCTCTCCCTCCCTTGTGTATCATTTCTCCCTCCTCTACCTCCCTTGTGTCTCATTTCCCCCCTCCTCTCCCTCCCTTATTTTCTCATTTCCCCCTCCTCTCCCTCTCTTGTGTCTCATATCCCCCTCCTCTCTCCCTCTTGTGTCTCATTTCCCCCTCTCCTTCTCCTATCTTTCCCCCCTGTACTCCCTCTGTGTCTCTTTGCCCTGCTCTCCCTCCCCTGTGTCTCTTCCCCCCTCTCCCTCCCCTGTGTCTCTTTCCGTCCCTCACCTTTGTGTCTCTTTCTCATTTCCCCTTCCTCTCCCTCCCTTGTGTCTCATTTCCCCTCTCCCCTCCCACCCTTGTGTCTGTTCACCCTCTCTCCCTCCCCTGTCTTCCCCCTGCTCCCTCTGTGTCTCTTTGCCCTGCTCTCCCTCCCATGTGTCTCTTCCCCCCTCTCCTTCCCCTGTGTCTCTTCCTCCCTCTCCCTCCCCAGTGCCTCTTTCCCTCCCTCACCCTTGTGTCTCATTTGCCCTCTCCCCTCCTTTCCTTGTGTCTGTTCACCCCCTCTCCTGTCTTCCCCCTACTCCCTCAGTGTCTCTTTGCCCTGCTCTCCCTCCCATGTGTCCCCCCTCTCCTTCTCCTGTGTCTCTTCCTCCCTCTCCCTCCCCAGTGCCTCTTTCCCTCCCTCACCCTTGTGTCTCTTTCTCTCTCCCTCCCTTTCCCCTTATCATCCTCAACCGGCAACCTTAGCAGTTATATAAGGCAGGAGCATAAACTCTATTTTAGAGATAATCTTAATTTAATCTCTTATTTCTGGGATTTTCTGTCCTATAATGCTAGGTAACCATTATTATTATATTTTACTTGAAGGGTCACTGTCCTTTAAAGATAAAAAATATTTGAAAACTTTGAGTATGACTAAGAGAATAAATAAACAGGAAATACCGACAGTTAGTTTTTAATTAGAACAACATACATTTTGATGTCTCTGCCGGACCCTGGAGGTATCCATAACGTATTGGTGAAATCTATGTGTGTGAGAGCAGTGTTTACATTTAAATAGAGCTGTGGCTGCATCTACAGATGTAAAGAATAATATATTTTAGTTTAGTTTATGCACAATTATTTTTTTTTTTATATCAGAAAATGAACATAAATAGGCAAAATGGACAGATTCAGGTTTATCTTCGGTTGGATTCTGCTAAATACAGAATGTTTCCATTCAAAAAGTAAATAATTGCAACAAAATGTTAATAACCAAACACAAAGTAATTGTCAGAATGAATAGAGAGTAATATACATGTTATGACAGGTTTATACTGATATAAACATTTTATTGCATCATTAGGTAGTGTGTTGGCATTCACGGGTGAGCGTTATCATCATTAATACCCATTAAAGAGGAAATTATAATGTCTGAAAACAATGTGAGCAGTTATATAAACACAGGTTTTCTGATACATTGTAGCAATATACAAATAAACATAAACCATTTTATCCAGTTACATTTTATCAGTGGTGGCGCTACTGCCGGTGCAGTAGGTGCAAACCCCGGTGGCCCACAACAGGGTAGGAGCACTTTGCTAGCGCCAGAGGTCTAGAGAGAAGGGGACTTATTAGGATGATTTATTAGAACATTCAATGTAGTATAACTATAGTAATAATCAGTAATACTATAGGTCTAGAGGGTGGGATATCACAGTTGTGGATAGATAAAATAGTCTGCTTGTTATGGAAGAGGGGCAAGGATTACCATTCCTAAGAACAGGATGAGGTCTACATAGGAAGACTCTTGGACCACCAATAATCAATCATTAGTCAATAGGGATAGTTTGTTACGTTTGTTGTCTACTTTTACGGATTTGTATTCTTTTATTTTTGCCTTACATATCAATAGATAAATAGATTGATGGATGGATGGATAGATGGATAGATAGATAAAAGGATGGTTGGATTGATGAATGGGTAAGTAGATAGATAGGTGGATGGATGAATTGATTGTTAGATGGATGGATGGATAGGTAGGTAAGTGGATAGATGGATAGGTAGATGGATGAATGGATAGGTAGATAAATGGATGAATGGGTAGATAGATAGATAGATAGATAGATAGATAGATAGATAGATTCAAACACATAATCCTCTATTGGTAGATATTAGTGTATATTTATGATCAATTGGGAGACAGCTATATGGATTCATAGGTAGATGGGCAGATGGATAGGTGGATGGATGGATGGGTAGGTAGATAGGTAGATAACTGGAGGGACAGGTAGATAGATGTATGGATAAGTAGATAGAAGGATGGATAGATGGATGGATAGATAAAAGGATGGTTGGATTGATGGATGGGTAAGTAGATAGATAGGTGGATGGATGAATTGATTGTTAGATAGATGGATAGGTAAATAAGTGGATAGATGGATAGGTAGATGGATGAATGGATAGGTAGATAAACGGATGAACGGATAGATAGATAGACAGATAGATTCAAACACATAATCCTCTATTGGTAGATATTAGTGTATACTTATGATAAATTGGGAGACAGATATATGGATGGGTAGGTAGATAGGTAGATAAAAGGATGGACAGGTAGATAGATGTATGGATAAGTAGATAGAAGGATGGACAGATAGATAGATAGATAGATAGATAGATAGATAGATAGATAGATTCAATCTCATAATCCTCTATCGATAGATATTAGTGTATATTTATGAAAATAAGTCATGAATTGGATTCGAGGGTACAGAATCCAAAAAAGATCCATCTTGGTGACTTAGAGAATCTCCCCCAATATGTGCAGAGGCACATGTCATACATGTAGAAAACACATTGATGCACACTGATGTGTTAAAATTTTGATAGATATGAATATATAAATATATATATATGCTACCATAATCCATCATATCTTTGCTGGGTATTAATGTATTTATATATCTGCAAACATTAGTTCTTTTTGCTTTTTTTTATAATGTATTTTCTTGGCATTGGTTGGTAGTCAGATTAATGAATCGAAACCAGTGAAGTATATAATCAAGCGTGCGTTTTTATCAGTAAATGGCGCATTATGAAATGAACATGTTCTGTGTATTTCAGTGATTAGCTGTTAGCAGCTTCCAAAAGAATCCAAACTAAATAATCATGTCGCCTCTCAATGAGCCGCTGATGAGCCGCTCTCCGGTAATTGGGGACTAGTGAGGATATTCAGGCTTTTGTTCGTGGTATTCAGAGCAACAACCCAAGTTCATTGAGTATATTTGTTACTGATGAAGACACGCAATGTTATGTTACAGAGAAGAAAAAACGTAATTGCAATTGATTTCAGTCCAAATTGCCCGTAGTGATTTATGTTTTTACTGAAGGAAACCGTCTTACTATTTGGCTGTCTTAGTTGTATCCTCTGCCAAGCAGAGACAATATTCCTATTGTAGTAGTTTGTTGTTGACTGTTTTTGTATTCTTCTGTCACCGTTCACTGGTATTTGATGTTTTTATCAATTAATCATGTTATTTGATTTCTTTATACTTGATCTAACATGAAGGCTGTGTTCACATTTGAATGTCTAAAAAATTATTTAAAATATATTTTCTGCTCAGAATTCCCAGAAATACAGTTATTGCACTGAACTCTGCGAAACTGGTGGGGGGATATGCAAATGAACCCATAGCTCCCTTTAGGCATATGCTCAGTGTATTACACAGCTTTAAACCAGAGCATAGGATGCAGGAGTTAAGAAACCTACCCACAGGCTGTTTGGATCTTAAATGGATCTCATCAACTTCTTAACCCATGCTTTAAATTATGATAAGAACTAATAAAACTTAAAAATGCAAAAGGTTTTTCCAGAACTTTTTCAAAAGCAAAAACAAATATCAGTACAATATATGTAAGTGAGGGGATAATAAAGAGGCCGTTACCACCAAAAATAACCAAAGTCTTGCATCCCTGCCTTGAGGTGAAAGTCCAGAATTTCTGGTTTCTCCAGATTCTCTACCCCAAAGCATCTTGGAGATGCCGAGCAACTAATTCATTTGATCAACAGCCCTATTAAATTAGAAGCCCGTGGCGGCATCGGCGAGCTTGCAAAGGCTGCGGGCTTGAAATTCGGATGCGTTACAGAGCTATTAAATTCCACCATGCTGCGAGTTACCGGGCCAGAGACGCAAACGTAGTTACGGGTTTAGACGGAGCCAATGGCAAATGAGATCGTCATCATTACGCACTGAGGTTAGATTGTAAAGTCTTACGGGTATCAATTACGAGTTACGATCGGACTCGCATTCCAGAAATAATGCAATATTAATAAATCAGTAAATATGATATTCTAGTCCATGCGAGTTCCATTATATGTATTAACACATTGATTGCCGGGATCGATATAACACGGAAATTAAACATAAAAAAAAATATTTTTTATTGCAGATTCGCAAGCTTGAGAATCTTGTGCTATTCATTTTAACACCTAACATCACTTTCCCTTTACATATATGTACATTAGTGTGTATATTTGCATTTACTGTGCTACGGATAGGACTTTAACCCCCTTGCGTTTCCTCTCTAGTACTCGCTGGCTTTTTGGCTCCATTTGCGGGTTACGGGGTTGAATGCCAGTTGATTTGTTGCAATTTAATAGCGTGATTGGAACGTAACAGTTTCAGGCTTGAGAGAACAAGGGATTTTTGCGGCCGTGGAGTTATAATTTCAACATCCCGTAGTTTTTTTTCGCCCTTAACCCGCTAGTCGGGTTGCTTTACGGGGCCAATTTAATAGCTGTAAGTCTTGCGGGCTACATTACGGGCTACGGTTTTACACGTTGAGGGGATTTAATGTGGCTGCAAGTTGTCTTTCTCTTTTTATAAATCACAAGTCGGGGCTGTGCCATTATGGGTCACTGAAGCCATGAAAACTGTTCTAAACCATCCTGTAGAGCAGGTAAATGGGTAAAACATTTTGTTTTTCATTTAAACCTCATTTCACCCACAATTAAATAAATATAAAGATAAATCACTTAAACACAGTATTAACGTATTGCAAAATAATTGAATCACAGCCAAAAGCAAGAGATTCCAATTTAAGTACATGAGCTCACTGTTGGGTAATATCCCTAATTCTAGGACGTTCTTCTGTATATGCAAATACATCTTATATTAAAGGGATATGGAAGGTTCCTGGATGTTACTAGGCATATAATATACCTGTGCATCGATTTACTGTTATGTACTTTGTTTTATTAAGAATTGTATATAAGCTCTGTATTTACTGCTTGGGTCTGCCCTCTGCATCTCATGAAGACATAGACTCTGCAGTACTGGGTGTGCTGTGTCTCATACTGTACCCACGGATCCGAACCATGACTTGAAGCCTATTTTCATATCTATCTATCTATCTATCTATCTATCTATCTATCTATCTATCTATCTATCTATCTATCTATCTATCTATCTGTAGGTCTGTCTGTCTGTATGTGTCTGTCTGTCTATCTATATTATATATTACGATATTGGTAAGGATTAACCCAGAATACATAATTCGATGGTCCATGTCATTTTGTATACATAACCTTGCCTTTCACTTTCATCTATCATCACTATAAAAAGCAAATATCTCATCCTATATTCTGTTTTTTGTCTTTAAGGAAATCCATAGAGACGCCATGTTTTTGGTGGATGGTGTCAGCATATTTGACATTATGCAAGGGGAAATAGGTAAGTTTTATGTTGTATTCAATCCATAAATATACATCATCATGTGGAAGGACCAGAGTACAGGAGTTTAAGGAGGCCTGGGATATGCTTAAGGCTGTCCAAAAGATTTATTAAGTAAGGATTATAGGGTAGATCTAATAGTCAGACACTTCTTCTTGATCGCTACCTTGTCATGGTTAAGGTGCTTGTGTACCTCACGGAAGTTGTGAGTCATACTATGTAGGGTCACCCAAGAAGGACAGGTCATAGCAGAGAGATCATACAAATCACAGTCCACTGGAGAAGGAACTGGCAACCCACTCCAGTATTTTTGCCTAAATAAACTTATGGAGACAAAATGTCACAGAGAGTTGACGATACAACTGAACGACTAAACAACTGACCATGAAGAAGCTTTCAGAGATGCAACCACTCTAGTTGAGAGGCAGCAATGTGTATAACTGCCCGTCCCACAGCTTAGAAGATTGCCTCCATATCACTGTAGAGACCAAAGTCTTCCAAGCCTTGAGGTGAAAGTCCAGCATTTCTGGTTTGGCCAGATTCTCTTCCTAAAAGCATCCTGGAGACACTGAGCAACTAATTGATTAGATCAAGTCTTCTTTCTTTTTTTACAAATTAGAAGTCAGGGTTGTGTCTTTAGGGGTCATCTAGGTCATTAAAACTGTCCAGAACCATCCTGTAGAGCAGGTCAAATAAACTGGAAACTACAAATATACTATAGTTTTTGATAGCTTTTATGGCACGCACGCTGTTTTAGCACAAATAAATTGCAGGGTACATTGAGCATACAGGCGCATTCCTTCAGGTCCTGAATGAACCTTAAATTAAAGGCTCCCTCTAAATGGTCATATGTAACTGTAATAACAAATTCCACATGTTCCCTTTAAGGTTAGAATGTCTAGAAGAACCCAAGGAACAAGTTTCTATTTTCTGGTTGCAGCAAGGAGAGTTCTTTTGACATTTATAGGGGTCTCTTGATTTTTGATCCCAGCAGAACCCCTCTTGCGCTCGAATAGACTGTGCAAATGGCTGACATTACCTAGAAATACTGAACAACATGGGCGTAGGAGCCCCCAAAAATCTGAGGGGGATAATTTAACTCTACTCCCAGGACAGGAAGCAGGGGCGGATCAGGGGGCCCCCATTGCTGCAGTGCCCCTGAAAAGCTTTTTTTTTTGTATATATATATATATATATATATATTTATTTATTTATTTATATATATATATATATATATATATATATATATATAAAATATAAATTATGGAATTATAGGTCAAAGCTTGGCAAAGCATGATTAAGTTTAATTTTGCTATTTTTTGTGTCCCCTATTCATTTAATCGGCGGGGGGGGGGATATGTCCCCCCGACCCCGTTCCTATGCCCCTGCTGAACACCCACCACATAGCGTCATCAAGTGAGCGAGCCATTTTCTTAGGGTTTCCTTGTGCAACATATAGAATATTTTCTTTCAGTATCCTTTCAGTGTCTACCTTTTCAATTATACATTTCTTTCTGACACTTTCTCAATTACTGAACATGTTTTCTCTTGTCCCAATTGCCCCCTTTCATTATGTGTCATTGAAAGGCAAAAATTGGAAAATTACATTTCTTTTAACACTTTTAAACAAACTGTATCCATGACATACTTTTATATGTATTTTACAAAGTTGCAATATGGATTCCTCCCTAGTTATGTCCTATAATACTCATATTCTCATTTTATATTTATTTTATCTTCTTTTACATTCAATTTGTGTATCAACGACCCTTCTCTGTATGTTGTAATATACCTGCAACATTCAGTCTGAGAGCAGCAAAAATCCTCTTGGGCCCATAATCATGTGGGCTAAGCAGTGGTGCAGCAGGTGCAAAGCACAAGAATCCACAACATGATAGGACCTGCCTCGAGTAAATGCAGGCTCTTTTTAGTGAAATGTGATGTGTTCACCCATAGTGTGACCTGACCATATACATATATTTTGGGCTTTTTAATAAAAACCTACGGGGTGTATAGAGAAATGCCAAGGAGGCCCTAAATTATTGTGCAACAGAGCCCTCCTTTATTTAGCTTGATTGGGACTGACCTACACAAGTTCATAAATAACATAATTACCCAAATTGGAAGCTAGTTTTATAGTATTCTGGGGCATATGATTCTAATCTCATAAAAAACTTTACTTCCAGATTTTATTACTAACTCAAAGTGGGTTATGGTTGTTCATTATATTACATTTGCTAATGCTTTAACAACATATTTTTACCTTTTTCCTACAGGTGATTGTTGGGTTCTTGCTGTTGTTGGATCTTTAACACTTCACCGGAAATACCTTGAAAATGTTATACCAAAGAACCAAGAATTTACTTACAAATACGCTGGAGTTTTTCACTTCAGGGTACGTAATTCATAATTTTGAATAATCATTTACATTAAAGCAAGTTGATGACAAGCCAGTTTGAAAAGTATTGTCTATAATTTTTTTAAAAGGGGAAGACTTAGGGTAATATGAGAAAATACTGCATAAAGTAATAATTAAGTGAAAAAGCATTCCTGTGGAAGTGGTAGGATCAAACACCGTTAAGGAATTTATGTACACCTGGAATAAGCATAAGGCCATAATGAGGCTTAGGTAGATAGAATGGACAGGCTAGATGAATCTTTTTGGTCTGTATCTGCCTCAAATCTTCTACCTATTGCTGACATTCAGAAAAACCCATTATCAGCACAAACTTCAATATATTTATGAGAGTTGTTTAAAACACACATATATATATATATATATATATATATATATATATATATATATAGTAAATAAATAGTACATCTGTGTTCACATTTGAATGTCTAAAACAAGTTAAAAAACTTGTTTCATGCCCAAAATTCTGAAAAATACAGTTATTACACTGCATTCTGGGAATCTTGGCAGGGACATGGAAATGTGCCCACAAAGGCTTTGCTCTTGCAATCCATAGCCATATCAAATATGGTTTCCCTTAGGCATATGCCCGATGTGTCAAACAGCTGTGAGCAAAGCTAGGGTTGGATTATACACAAGCCAGGAATCTCACCCGCATACAGCCGTTTAAGGTTACTGCCTCTCAGTGGGGCCGGTTCCTTAGCTTGTGTAGTGGATAATTTGAGTAGGTAGTTCCCCACAATAATCATTTAATATATGGTGGGCAAAATAGCGATAGAAGCCCTCCACCGTACAGTAGTACAGCTTGTAAATAGTACATCTGTGTTCACACTTGAATGTCTAAAAGTAGTTAAAAAACTTGTTTCATGCCCAGAATTCCGAGAAATACAGTTATTACACTGCACTCTGAGAACCTTGGCAGAGACATGCAAATGTGCCCACAAAGGCTTTGCTCTTGCAATCCATAACCATATCAAAATTAGGACAGCCCTGGCAGACCAACTATAGAAACCTTATGGGTACAGCTCTGCTAGTTCCTGAAACACTAAAGTTCAATATGTTACAAAGTTATGCTTAATTTATTTCCTTCAAATACTGATTTTATTACTAATCACTTACTAAATAAGCAAATAATACCTTATTATAGGACCACCCATATGTTATCTGAGTTTATTTTCCAGTTCTCTGCAGCTTGTTGCCCATTTTTACCTCTTTTTCTCACTAGTTTTCAGCTAGTTTCTTTGTATTTAGATGATACCACGTTAGCGGGCAGCGTGTTCCCACCCACGTGGGGTATAACTGAATTCAGACGAACATGAATTACATAGAACAGAAACAATGCAACATTTTAAGAAAATGATACTTACCACAGGCACCATATTCTGGCATGTAAATGTATACTTATTATACTTATTATATTTCTAACGTATTTTTGATATCACTTTTGTTAGATCATTTATTTGTTTTTCACATGATTACAGTCACATGTATCACATATTGTGACCAGTGCCAATTGTGCCCAGTTGGTAAACATCTCTATGTGGCATCTGATATGAAAAGGTGTTTTTGTTTACTAGACTTAACACGTATGTGCGGCGAGTGCTGCTCCCATATCAGCAGAGAAGCCACAAATCCCCTGCCCAGAAAACAAAAGAAACAAATATTTGAACTCGTGGTTTCTCATAATCAGGAGATTTGGTGTAACATTAATCAGCTATTTTACAAAAGTATATATATATATGTCTTTTAGTTTACACTGAAAATGCAGCGTTGTTTTTCAGACAAAAGTCACCTCCCACAATGACCTTATAGTGAGTGGGTGGATATCAGCAACAGCTAAATCTGATCTTTGAAAACAGGTTTAGCACTGAAAAATGCTTTTTTTAAATCATTGAATATGAATTGAATATAATTTGCATTAATGGCAAATTCCTAATTAATACATCTAGCTCTACTTCTTAGGGCATTACAGTGATCCTTTTAAGTTTTTAATGTCCTTATATTCCAGAAGACGAACATGAATCAACACATTCAAATGCTTAGTTACAAATAAAAGTAATAATAATAATTGTATGCAAATAATATAGACAATTATAGTCAGAGAAGTCAGGCTACTCTTGTCTACCTTTTGTTCTTGATGTTAAAAAATTATGGCCATGTAGTTTCTTTTATGTAGGTTTAACTTTCTGAAATCCATTATAATACTTGTTAGAATTGAGTAACGTCTGCATGGTGCTTTCTGTGCAGGAGGACGCAGGTGTTATTACTGTGCGTAGTAGGGGGTATTGCTTGAAATGCGTTGTTACAACGTAATAGCGCATGCGATTGTGAGCCCAGGTAGAGAAAGGGAAAGAGACAGAAAGGGAGAGAGAGATAGAGGGAGAGGGAGTTGGAGAGAGAGAGGGGGGGCAGAGAGTGGGGAGGGAGGGAGAGAAGGGAGGGAGATGGAGGGAGGGAGAGAGGGGAGGGAGAGAGAGAGGGGGGAGACACAGAGAGGGGAGGGAGAGAGAGAGAAGGGAGGGTGGGAGATGGAGGGAGAGAGAGAGTGGTGAGGAAGAGAGAGAGGGGGAGAGAGAGAGAAGGGGAGAGAGAGTGAAGAGGGAGCAAAAGAGGGGGGGGGGGGTGAGAGAGGGGGGAGAAAGAGAGAGGGAGGTAGTTAGAGAGAGAGAGGGAGAGAGAGCTTGCATGGTGCTTTCTGTGCAGGCGAATGCAGGCGTTATTACTATGCCTAGTGAGGGGTATTGCTCGATGTGCATGTGCAGTTACAACATAATAGCGCATGCTTTGCTGAGACTGGGGACAGAAAGGAGACAGAGAGGGAGGGAGAGAGAGAGAGAGAGGGAGGGAGAGAGGGGAGAGGGAGAGAGAGAGATAGAGAGGGGAGAGAGAATGAGAGTGAGTGGTAAAGAAGAGAGAGGGGGAGAGAGGGAGAGTAAGAGAGGGAGCAAGAGATGTGAGGGAGAGAGAGGGGAGAGGGGGAGGGAGAGAGAGGGAGGGAGAGAGAAAGAGAGGGAGGGAAAAAGGTAAAGAGAGGGAGAGACAGGCAGTGGAGAGAAAGAGATAGGGAGAGAGGGAGGGAGTGAGAGAGAGGGACAGAGAGTGGGAGAGAAAGAGGGAGGGGAGCACAGAGAGAGAGAGAGCGCAGAGAGAGAGACAGAACATAATATATTATATCGTCGTATATAACGTGCAAGTTACTAATAATAATAATAATAATGGTAATAATTAGTGATGTCCCGAACAGTTCGCCGGAGAACTATTCGCGGCGATTTTCGCATGTTTGCGTTCGCCGCGAACGGCGAACACATGCACTTTTTGGTTCGCCCCCTTACTTTGAGGAAACTTTGAACATCATTTATTTTATTTTATAATTTTTTTTGTGTAATCTATGCCTGCCTGCCAGCGTGTGCGTGTGACAGACTAACACCTAACAGCTTATATTGTGCTTATTTTCACTACTCATACCTGGTGGTGTAGCATACATTGAAAACAACCATTTTTTTCCTGTAACCTAATTTCAGTTGCCTGCCTGTGTCAGGCTCACAGCTTAGATTGTGCTCAGTGACATAAAACAACACTTTTTTGACTGTAATAGATTGAATATCAGTTGCCTGCCTACAGGCGTGTGTGAGGCCTACAGCGCCTACTCTGCCAACTTTTGCAAGTGCACAGTGACACTCATATCTGGTGGCACCTTAGATTGCACGCGCAGTGCTCCAAATTTGAAGTGGGACCGACCAAGCGTCTTTTTCCATCTCCCTGTTCCAAAAATCAATGCCATATACACGTCCCCTAATAGTGGACGTAACAGGGATTAAAACGATAGGAATAGTACTACTTAACAGTACTCACCTTATAATAACGCAGACAGAGGCAACGCGTATAATCTTCCATGCTGTGCAGTGGAAGCCCCCACACTCTGACCTGTGTATAATCTTCCATGCTGGGCAGTGGAAGCCCCCAGACTCTGACCTGTGTATAATATTCCATGCTGGGCAGTGGAAGCCCCCAGACTCTGACCTGTGTATAATCTTCCATGCTGTGCAGTGGAAGCCTCCAGACTCTGACCTGTGTATAATATTCCATGCTGGGCAGTGGAAGAAGAGGAGTCAGAGGAGGAAGGTGGCTTTGAAGAGGTGGAAGACCAAACGCAGCAGGCGTCCCAGGGGGCTTGTTGTCACCTTTTGGGGACCCTTGGTGGCTGGGTGGAGAAAGAGACCTTCAATGACATCAGTGAGGACAAGGAACAGGACATGGCTAGCTTGGTATCCAACCTTGTGCAAATGGGGAGTTTGCGGTTGTGCAAAGGGACTGTTTGCGGTTGTTTGCGGTGCATTAAACGGGGAGATTGGTCTGTTACTGTGAAGCGGGTGTAACCCTTACACTACCTGATCGATACAAAAAACATCATACCTGATGTTTTAAAGCACATTATTCCAAACAATTTAGGAATGTTAGGTGATTTATGCCCTTTATGGCTTAAAACCAGACTCTGCATCAACTATGTAATTTTCCGTGAGAGTTTTGCCATGGATCTCCCTCCGGCATGCCACAGTCCAGGTGTTAGTCACCTTGAAACAACTTTCCCATCACTATTGTGGCCAGAAAGAGTCCCTGTGGGTCTTGAAATTTGCCTGCCCATTGAAGTCTATGGGGTTCGCCGATGTTCGCCCGTTCGCGAACATTTGCTGGAAATTCGGGTTCGCTGTTCGCGAACCCAAAATTTGATGTTTGCGACATCACTAGTAATAATACCAACAACAATAGGAACAATGAAACCTGGTCAACTGAAGCTAAAAAAACGTGTTAGTTACCAATGGACTTTTTTTTTATATTAAATTGTCCCTGATTGCATGAAGTCAGACACAAGGATTGTGTTCAATATTATTACTAGCATCATCACTGAATAAATATATAGTAACTATTTAAATTGCTTTAGTGAAGTCCAGTTGGATATAGCATGTATTGCCTTTTAGGCTACCATATTATTATTATTTGTAAAAGATAACCAAAATGTAACTTTTTCAAAAAGTCTTTGGAATTTAAAAAATCTGTATTCTTGGTTTGTCTTCTAGAATATATCCCTTATTACAGAACATAAGTCTGTACATTTCTACTAAAAGTCTATTGTAAAAGAATAAATTAAAATAAATTAAAACCTAACAACATTTTCAAAAAAATAACTAGATTGTTTAGTTTCGGTTAGATATTTGTATAGTATGTAGGAATCCATTGTACAAGATTGTACAGAAGTGCATGGAATTTTTTTTTTTTTTTTATCAAATCAATGCAATATTTAATTTTTGAAGTCTGATGTAACCATAGTGCAGAACCTAAAATATTGTTAATTTTTTTTTTTCTTATAATGCAGGGTTTTGTTAAAGTCTTCTGTTTTGATTTGAATTTCTGTTACCCCAGTCCATGGAAGCGGCTGAGCAGTACATCCCTATATTTACTATGCACTATTTCCTATGGGGGAAAAGCCATCACAATCCTTCTCACCTCATCTCAACCACCCTGTGGTGTTCAGCTCTCCCTCCATCAATGTTTTTTCTTTGTTACAGTTCTGGCAGTTTGGTGAATGGGTGGATGTCGTTGTAGATGATAGGTTGCCTTTCCTGAATGGAAGATATCTCTCCGTCCAGCCACGAAGCAACAATGAGTTCTGGCCATCGCTCTTGGAGAAAGCATACGCTAAGTAAGCCATGTCTGTGTATTTAGATATAAAGTAAATACAAAATACATTAACAAGGCAGTTGTACTTGGTAAGGAGTTTACATTTATGCAAATCTTATATGCAATTATGTTTTATTTGGGTAGCCATTATTATTACTTTTATCTCTTGAATTCAGATAAAGGGACAGATATACTACATGGTAAAGCATTGGAGAACGATTGGAGATCCGTACCATTTCTGTGTTATACTAGGAGGCATGTGTACAAGAATTTGACACTGATACGTTTTCCATTTAGTTCTATTGAAAGAGTATTCCCAAAGGATTATGATGGAACCATTAGTGCGACAAAGGTAGCTACCCAAGTGACAAACCAGGCAAGGGAAAGATTACTGGATGCCTCAGTAAAGAATAATTGTATACCATTATATAGATCTAGATATGTACATATAAGTATATATATCTGTGTGTATACGCCCCCAGAGTGCAGTACAATGACTGTGTTTCTGGGAAATCAGAATGAAAAAAAATAAAATAAATAAATATATATATACAGTAGACTCTCAGTTATCCAGAACTCAAGCAACCAGAACTCTCAAGCAACCAGAATACAAATGGAGTACCAAATGCCAGGAGCCAGATTGTCCGGCCACATAATGCTTACAGGCACCTAGATTTCATCCACTGTATGTCTCTGCAATGTAATGTTACCTAGAAGCAGACAGACATGAGTGACTGAGCCATGGCAGTGTTGGGGTTACATTCCCCGGACATGAGTGACTGAGCCAGGGCAGTGTTGCGGTTACATTCCCCGAGCATGAGTAAGTGAGCCAGGGCAGTGTTGGGGTTACATTCCCCGGGCATGAGTGACTGAGCCTGGGCAGTTTCGGGGTTACATTCCCTGGGCATGAGTGACTGGGCCAGGGCAGTGTTGGGGTTACATTCCCCGGGCATGAGTGACTGAGCCAGGGCAGTGTTGGGGTTACATTCCCCGGGCATGAGTAAGTGAGCCTGGGCAGTGTTGGGGTTACATTCCCCGGGCATGAGTGACTGCGCCAGGGCAGTTTCGGGGTTACATTCCCTGGGCATGAGTGACTGGGCCAGGGCAGTGTTGGGGTTAAATTCCCCGGGCATGAGTGACTGAGCCAGGGCAGTGTTGGGGTTAAATTCCCCGGGCATGAGTGACTGAGCCAGGGCAGTGTTGGCATTACATTCCCCGGGCATGAGTGACTGAGCCAGTGCAGTGTTGGGGTTACATTCCCGGGCATGAGTGACTGAGCCAGGGTAGTGTTGGGGTTACATTCCCTGGGAATAAGTGACTGAGCCAGTGCAGTGTTGGGGTTACATTCCCCGGGCATGAGTGACTGAGCCTGGGCAGTGTTGGCGTTACATTCCCCGGGCATGAGTGACTGAGCCAGGGCAGTGTTGGTGTTACATTCCCCGGGCATGAGTGACTGAGCCAGTGCAGTGTTGGGGTTACATTCCCCGGGCATGAGTGACTGAGCCAGTGCAGTGTTGGGGTAACATTCCCCGGGCATGAGTGACTGAGCCAGAGCAGTGTTGGGGTTACATTCCCCGGGGCATGAGTGACTGAGCCTGGGCAGTGTTGGGGTTACATTCCCCTGCATGAGTGACTGAGCCAGTGCAGTGTTGGGGTTACATTTCCCTGGGCATGAGTGACTGAGCCAGTGCAGTGTTGGGGTTACATTTCCCGGGCACGAGTAACTGAGCCAGTGCAGTTTTGGCGTTACATTCCCTGGGTTCAGCACTGCAACCTCCAGCCCAACGTACCTGTGAGGAGTGAAAGCTGCTGCTGCTAGAACAGCCCTCACTGACAAATATACGTAGCAGAGCATCTTATGTGCAGATAATCTCGGCCTTTTTTAATAGTAACTCTCAAGCAACCAGAAACTACATTTATCTGGCATCTACCAATCCCCATGGGTGCCGGTTAACTGAGAGTCTACTGTAAACACATATATATTTATTTATATATATATATATATATATCTATATATATATATACATACATACATACATATTTTTTTTACAATTAATCAGAGTTTGAGAACATTATATCATGAGCGCTACACCATTGGTAGTGTTTCTCTGTATGGAAGTGATAGCGTCATTTATAATTATTCTGAATGCCTGGAAATGTGCCAGTATTGCTTCTTATTTTCCGTTTTGCTATTATTGTTCTAGGCTTCGTGGCTCATATCAAAACTTGCACTGGGGCTTCATTTCCGAATCTTTGGTGGACTTCACAGGAGGAGTACAAATGGACTTCATGTTATCCAAGCCACCACCAGACTTCCGTGAAATCGTTAAGGCAGCTACAAGATCAGGTTCCCTCGCAGGGTGCACAACTCCTGGGGAAGTAAGTTCAACCTATTAAGCAATATGATAGTAAAATAAAAATATTTTCCAAACTAATAATGCGTGTATTGGTTTAATAATTACAGGGAAACATTATCTAATATTTGCATTTTGTTTTTTTTGTTTTAGATGCGAGGTGGAAATGCAGAATTACAAAATGGCCTTGTTCAAGGACATGCATACACAATAACGAATGCTGCAGAGGTAATAATGAATTAATGGAAATATTCACTCCAGCAGTCACTTAAAACAATGCCATTAATTTAGTTTATATGTGATTAATCAATAATTTTTTTAAGAAAAAATATCAATGTAGCTTTAACATTTCCATTTGAACTTTAGTGTTGCAGGCTCTAGCAGAGTTGCTTCCCACCTTTTCCTGTTCAGTGTCAAGTTTGTGAGAGGATCTGCCCAGGAGGTTGTCCTCTCCCACCCCATATACACCTAATATGGAGTCGAGAGAAGCTTATTTGCCAGAATATACAATGTTAAAGTGTAATCTTTCTAAAAACGACATTGAACGTTATTTCTTCAAAAACTATTTTTATTGCAAATTAATTACATAAACAAATGAATCCCTATTGTATGACCACTATAGCGGTGCTTTAATGCTGTGTCATTCTACTTAAATGAGTTTGCATCTTTTGGGTTGAACTTGCATGCAGGATCGCTCTGGGTGGTGGGGGGTGGGAGCAGGATCGCTCGTGTTGGTGGGGGGCAGGAGCCAGAGAGCATGGCTGAGGGTGCCCTCGTCAGGGGTAATTATTAAAAAATATAGTAAAATAAAAAATAAAAAAATGGACAAATCTGGGCCCCCTCCCAGGGCAGGGCCCCGATGCATTGCACCGGGTGCACCAGAGGAAGTTCTGCCCCTGCTTGCATGTATACCTTATTTCTTGAGGCTATGATAGGAATCGTATACAGAAATGGTGGGATAAATATATACAGAAATAAAGATAATTTTATTAGATAAATGACAGCGACGTCTTTAAAAACAGGGAATGTATAAAATACTAACACAGGGAATAAAAAATGGCAAATGTGAGGAATAGTAAGGAACCCTCAAGCACTGGTATTGTGCTGTGTATAACTCTTAAATGAGTGGGTATCACTATTCACACCTAGCGGGCGAGCCAAAAAGTAATTGCAAGAAAATATCAAGGCATGGAAGCCCTATTGTATCACAAAAGATATATATATAAAGCACCCTGATGCCTAAATGTATGTCCCCCAGAAGTCTAGAGGGTACATTGGACAGAGCAATATATGTGCATATAGGTGAAATATAGATCACTGTATGTCTTTACTAACAGCCCTTTAGATGCTGTAAATTAAGGTACCAAGAATTAGTACTTATGAGAGTCAAAATGAAGGGGAGCTAAACCTTAAATACAGACAAAGTTTTGGCAACAGCTATATGTTACACAGCATACGGTCTAAGCTGTGTCCATACACATTCATTGACATCTGACTACGATATGACACAAAAGGTGTCTAAAGCTGTATACACAAGGCAGAAACTGTTCCCCAATTCTTAGGGTAGTAATGGGTGATATCAGGTCTTCATAAAGTAATATGCTACTAATGAGGCAAAAGGGGCTTTAAACTAGGCCGTAATTATAACAAATTCGCGGTTCCTAGAGAGCTCGACCGCCAGGTTTGCAACGCGCATGCGCACGTCTAACGTGATGACGTGTGCAGCGTCGTTGCTAGGAGCCTGACGCGTTTCGACGTACCACGTCTTTGTCAAAGGGAAATTGTATAACGCTGTCTCCAAGAGCTTTATATAGGGAGCCATCACCTAGGCAACATGAAAATAATGAATATGTTGTCCATAACGGGCCTGGAGAATATTAGAGATAGTACAGATAATATATACAATATATACAAGGGGCAATTGCGATATATACAAACGAGCAGGAATCATATAGATATGTGCCTTAATGCACTTATTGTGGATATCTATGTATAGACCATTTAAAGAAACATAAAGGGTTTGTGGCAGGCTGGGGAGGAGAAATACAGATGAGTAGTACAGTAGCTACTACATCTATACAGTGAGAGGCTGCCAACAAAAAGGCAGAAAAGGAATCAAAAGATTAACAAAATATAAGCATGTGCAGGAGATCGTTATATAAAGGAGGAAATAACCCCATTATATAACTGTAAAAGTAAGAACCAAGAAGCAAAGTCCATATCAGAAGACTAGTGATCTGTAGATACTAATCATACAGAAATGTGAGCTCAGAAGAGGTATAAGAGTGTTCAGGGAACTGAAATATGTGATAACCAATGCGACAAACTCCTAAAATAGGTTATGAGGGTGTCAATGAACTAAAGTAATGTGTGCTGATGCATTTAAGGTCCATCTATATAAGATGAATATGTAGGTGAGGAACAACTTTTTCTGTATACTATATATTGGGGTGGTAAACACCCAGGGAAATCCTAATCCTCACTTTTCTTTCTATGATAGGAATCGGACACATCCTCCACACACATATTTCCTAGTCCTTTTTTGCCCCCTAATATGGCCCAATATGTTAAAGAACCACTGTAATGCCCTATCAAGATTAGCTACTTGTTTTAATGGGCCAGTGTAATCACTTTTCAGGTTAAATCTATTTTTAGTAGCAGCAAAGAAAAACTTTACTTAAAAAATATAATTTAACACAGTTCTGCTCCTCCCCTACCCCTCTCCTTTTACCCAAAAGGCAAACAGATCATCGTAGATTTCATTAATTATGCATGTCAGATTATTTGGAGAGTGATATGCAGGATAAGGATATTATGGCTGCAATCCCATAAACCCTGCCTCCCCAAAGTGAACCTGTTCAGAAAAATCAGACCCGCTTAATTATTGCAGTCTGTTTCGATTTGTATGTCTTCCGGACAATAGTGCCCAGGACAAGGAGAGATAGAGGATGAGTTCAGCAGTGGACATCGTTATGGGGAACTATGTTTTTCACTCGATTACTCCTAACAATACCCTTTTATGGATTATTCCACAAAATCTATTTCCACTTCCTCATATTATTGCAATCATCCCATTTCACATTACTCCCATAGTACATATAATTATACTTTGTTTGCCTCCCTCATTTAATAAGTCCAATCATTATCCCTTTAGGTTCACCGGTCCCATATTTTGCATATTATTTATTTGATTTCCCTCTTTATCTAACTTTTAGTAAGTATCAAAGGTCAGAAAAGAATGGAGTTTGGGAGATTGGGAGGGATAGGAAAATATTGGGAGACAGGCCAAAGGTATCTAAACGGTGGTCCAGTGACTACCGCTGGTTCATGAAGTTCATTCAGTTGGTCCATGAAACAAATGGGGTTGCAAAAATATATTTAACAAAATTAGGAAAATATTACAGGTTCTAGAGCTAGATAATAAAGGACCCAGTGCAAGGTAGTTTGGGGGCCCGTTATTGTATGATTTACACAGACTATACTCCAATAGTGCACCGCACATTATAATTATCAAGAAGAGGCCAGAACAATCATTAAAATAGCATTTTAATACATTTTAATTTTTCTAAACCTACCTGTGCCTTATTAGTGGGTATGGGCAGCTCTACCTGGGTCTTGAACTAAAAAAAAGTTCTGATTCAGACTGAGCATGCTCAGTAAAGGGGGAGGTGCTATGATAACACATACAGTCATTGGCCCAGCCTCATAATGTTACTAGGAGGTTTTACTTGTATGAGTAACTGGGTGGAGCCAATGACATCACAGGGAGGGGCAAATAACATGCCTGTTTCCTGTTTCTAAGCTCCATGGCCACACCCCCTGATAAAGCACAGAGAAATAGGGAAAAGCAGCTCTGCTTGGGGGGAACAATATAAAAAATAACTTTTATTTCTATTACACTGCACTCTATATTATAATAGTCTCTGCTCAACAAACAAACATATGAGCTTTATTTTAAAATGCATTACAGAGGTCCTTTAAGTAATCCGCCAAGACCATTAACAGTAATCAAATGGTCTACCAAGACCCTGGTCACCTTAAGTGGTCAACCAAAACAGTTTGAACCAGCCGATATAAGCGATCTCAGCCCGTCGGGTTTATCTATTCTCAAGCAAGCCATCACAATGGTGTTTTTATCCATTAAGTTCATGAAATAATATACATTTGTAGCATCTCAAATAGTGCTGAAAACCGATTGTCTCACAGAGGATAATTCCTTCTCCTACAGAACATCTCTAAAGTACAAGTATAATTTAAAGATAACTGCTGTTCCCTGTAGACTTCCTCTAAAAAGAGAAGGCTTGAAGTGGAGGGGGAACCATAAAAGGAGAAAAATAACTTTTAGTACATAGAGACACATTTAATTCATATAAAAGCCCAGAAAAGAAACAATACATCTTTATAGAAAAAAAAATACATGTTGTTTAATCGTTCCTGAAAATGTACAGAAAATGCGCATCTGTGCACAACTTGGGTATTATTATTATATTATTATTATTATTATCCAATATTTGAAATGTGCCAACATATTCCGTAGCGGTTAAGCACAAAGTAATATACAATATTAATACATGGCAAATAATGGAAGGCCCCATCTGCCAGCTCTGTTACAGTAGTATTTGTTTGTGTTGTTCAGTCGTGTTCGACTCTTCGTGACCTCATGGTCCGCAACACACCATGCATATCCACTTGGTTTTCATGGCATAGATACTGAAGTGGATTGCCATTTCCTTCTCCAGTGGGCCACAGCATATAGCTCCTAGTATTCCTAGGTGGTCTCCTATCCAAGTACTGACCAGGCCCAACCCTGCATGTCTTCAGGATGGTGTGACCTCTTGATTCCATCTCTGGAATCAAACCCAGGTCGCAGCAGTTTTTAAACAGAACTGAACTGAGACGTTATCTGTATCCACCGCTGCTCCCATTCCTACAGATTTCTAATTCTGTTAGGAAGAAAAGAAAATGTCTGCTAACATTTAACTAAATTTTAACACAATAGTTTAGAATTAAATGATGTATTTATTCATGTTAAGCTTCCTTGACATTTTGCCCATTATCAAATTAAATTCTTCATAAGACTCTAATATATCACATAATATATAATATAATATCATACTTCAGTGGTCCTTAAATTAAAGGCTGTGTCTAATTGTTTTTTTTTTGGTCCATTATGTTAGATAGTGCTTCAAATTATTATATGTTTTATTTATTTATTTGTTTATATATTTATGTATTATCATTTTATGTGCTTAGGAATATATGGTGATAGAAAACTCTTTGAATGTGAGATACAATTTTTTAATGTTCTGAACTAATCATAGCTTACAATTCCCCCAGGGCGGCTCTGTTCAGAGCAGCATCTAATTAAACTGCTAAGTGTGTTTTTTAATTTATTTTCTAATCAAATTGCAGAATTAATCAGTTTACCTGTTTAAAAAATCTAATTGCCATTTAACTTTAATTTTTCAAATACTTTTTGTATGTGAGTAAATTATTAGTAAACCCACACATTAAAATAATCATTAAAGTGACACAATAAAGGTTCCAAATATGGTATAATTTAAAATTATAGGTAATAAAAATGACTTTATCCGTGAAATGTTATTTAACATTTAGGTTTATCATTATGAGCTGTCAGTCAGCCTTTCTGATCCACCAATAATCATGTAATCATATATTTTGCTAATGAGAGATCATTGACATTAATTACTGATAATTAATATCAATGTCTTTATCAGCAGTAATCATGTCTATTGTCTTGAATGCAGTAATCTGCACATTGAACACGCCAAGTGTTAGTTTTGTGCAGGAGACCTAAACTTGATAAACTACTTGTCTATGGTCCTATTTAATTCCAAGCCCGTAATTACATGGAACTCGACATTTCGGCTGCGGGTTTCACATTTTTTACATATATGGATGTATTCAATTGATTCAAGCCCGCAATTACAGGCTCACAGCCTCCACACGCATACCATGAACCCATACGTAGCATTTCATGATCAATTAAACAAGCCCGTAAGTTACAATTTAGACAGAGCCAATAGTAAATGAGACTGTCATTGTGACGTCAGTAAAACATGGAGTTTTAACTACAATCAATAAGTACGATTTGCAATAGGACTAGCAATCCAGAAATGTAGAAATCAATACAAATCAATAAAGCAACTGTTCTAGTCCATGCAGGTTCCATGATATGTATTGACCCATTGAATCCCACAATCAATATAACACAGAAGTAAATTTTTAAATACATATTTATTTATTGCAGATTTGCAAGCTTGAGACTGTTGTGCAATTGATTCTTAATTAATGCTTTCCCACTATTTTTAAGTACAGTAGTGTGTGTTTATTTGCTTTTGCAGTGTTAAGAACAGGTGTTTAACCCACTTGCGAGTCCTATCTAGTATTCATAGAATTTTTTGATACATTTGCCATTTACGGGTTTGAAGGCAATTGCGGGCTTGTTGAATTGTTGTAATTGAATATGGATTTTGTGTCTTTAGCACTGGTAACATTTACAGGCTTGAAACATCAAAGGAGGAGATAGGAAGGAGTTACGTTTTTGACAACTGTAGTGCTTTTGAGTGTATAACTTGCAAATCGAATGCGAGTAAATAAAAGTAGCTAATTGAATATAAGTAACATTTGCGGCCTTCGTTTCGGGTCATGTAATTGCAATTTGAACAATTAAATAGGGCCCTATATTTTTTAATTGTATCATATTTGAAACAACATTGATTGCAATTAAAATGTAAAAATGCTTAAGATGTCACTAACACACATTTGCAAGGACCAACACATAGTTAGACTTATTTTAAGTCGCTATCTCTTTTATAGGTTCTTGGAAGGATACATAATTATTCATTTACCATATATACTCGAGTATAAGCCGAGGCACCTATTTTACCACAAAATACTGGGAAAACGTAGTGACTCAAGAATAAGCCGAGGGTGGGAAATGTGCTGCCCCCTGTGTCCCTCTTCTGCCCTCTGTGTCCCCCTCTTGTGTGCCCTCTGTGCCCCTTTCTTGTGTCCCCCCTCTCTCTCCCCCCTGTGTCTCTTCCCCCCCTCTCCCTCCCCTGTGTCTCTTCCCCCCTCTCCCTCCCCTGTGTCTCTTCCCTCCCTCTCCCTCCCCTGTGTCTCTTCCCCCTCTCCCTCCCCTGTGTCTCTTCCCCCCTCTCCCTTCCCTGTGTCTCTTCCCCCTCTCCCTTCCTTGTGTCTCTTCCCCCCTCTCCCTTCCCTGTGTCTCTTTCTCCCCCTCCCTTATCCCCCTCCTCAACCTCAACCCCCATACTCATCCTCAACCCCCCCATCCTCAACCCCCCCATCCTCAACCCCCCATCCTCAAACCCCCATCCTCAACCCCTACATCCTCAACCCCCCCCATCCTCATCCTCAACCCCCCATCCTCAACCCCCCTCCTCAACCTCCCTCCTCAACCCCCCTTCTCAATCTCAACCCCCCATCCTAAACCCCCCCATCCTCATCCTCAACCCCCATCCTCAACCTAAACTCCCCTCCTCACTTTACCCCTCTAAGTACCTCTCCCTTTCTCTTTCCCCTCACTTCCCTTAAATCTCCAGCAGCCGTGCCTCCGCGCTCCTTGCGGCTGCGTCTTGACCCGGCATGTCACGTCATTAGCATATGCCGGGGAGAGGGGGAGGTAATTAGAAGGCTAAAGTAAGGAGGGGGGTTTAGGATGAGGAGGGGGGTTTAGGATGAGGATGGGGGGGGGGTTGAGGTTGAGGATGGGGGGGTTGAGGATGAGGATGGTGGGGTTGAGGATGATAAGGGAGGGGAGAGGGAAAGAGAGACACGGGGGGGGGAAAGAGCGACACGGGGGGGAAGAGAGACACGGGGGAAAGAGAGATACGGGGAAAGAGAGACACGGGGTGGTGACTCGAGTATAAGCCGAGGGGGCCCTTTTCATCCTTAAAAAAGGGCTGAAAAACTCAGCTTATACTCGAGTATATACGGTATATTGTACATTCCAGCTCATCCATTGTTCATCATCTTCTTTCTCAGCCCGTCCTAAACTTTTTTCCTATATCCTGTAAGATCATTTCCAATATCATTACCTACAACTTTTCAATAACTGTCTATGTGATTGTTGCACTGGAAGATGTAGACCCATATGATGTAGAGCTGATAGACCATCCATGGATATTTGATCCAGGTTTGGTTGACTGTAAAATGAGCAAAAGAAAATGCAGATGCAATGTCAGGTCAGATGGCCGACAGAGAAATCTAGTTCACAAGTTGGAGGACAGGTGGAGGAATGGTCACCAACACAATCTAAGGTCACTGAAGGATGATCAATCTGGAACAGCAACAAAGCAAAGAGCTCAAGCAAGGGCACCTAAGACTAGATCAACTGGAATGGTCCAGGATCTGATTTTATATATTGTATGGGTATCCATATGGAGGCATACTTCCATCTTTGAAGCAAGGTGGCAACATATTTAGTTCAAAAAGCCATTTTGGTAGAGGCAGAGGAGGCCAATGGAATGGAGGATGTCCCACTCATAGTTCCCTAATGTCTTCGCTCCTTCTGGATTGCTACCTTGTTGTGGTGATGGACTTCAATGAACATGTGAGCTAAACCATGTAGGGTCACCCAAGAGTTACGAGCTTGAAAATTTTTTGCCCGTTCAACTCGTAACTTACACCATCCAGAAGCCTTTGATCTGTCACTTTCGCAGGGCTAAAATCGCTATTCAATTGCTCCAATTCCCCAAGCTCGAAAACGTATCCACACGCGTAAACCGCAAATGGAAGAGAAAATCCTACATGTACACGAGAGGACCCGCAAAGGGGTTAAACACCTATTCGTAGCACTGTAAATGTGATTAAAACCATAATACTGCACTGTATATTACGGGAAAGCAATGACAGACAATAAAATTAATTGCCGTCTCAAGCTCGCATAACTGCAGGAAATACGTTTTATTTTTATGTGTCGTTTCGGGGTTAAATGATTTTGGCAATAAATGAGTTAATACATATCAGGCCACCCACATGGACTAGAACAGTATTGGCATTCATTTTCGTAATTCTTCATTGTCAAAGCTGTGCGGGTCTGATCGCATATTGGACCCCCGAACCTGATTGATTGACACGTAATCTCTGTGTTTTACCGCCGTAATAATTTTCTATTGGCTGATTCAAAATGGGCAGGCTCTGTGAAATTATACGGTTCCCGCCCACAACTGCTCCGAACCAGTGCATGGTTTACGGAGATGGCTTCAGGATCGAAACTCGCAACCAGGAGCAATTGAATAGACTCGCAAACGGGAGCCCGCAACTTGATCGCAGACATGTGCCTGTCTACGAGCAAGTTGCGGGCTTTCAATTGAATGAGGCCCTATGTCTGTGCCTGAGGGCTTCCATGTTATTGGCTTCCACATACGTTCTGCTAATTTATATTATCTATTGTAAAGAAGGTTGGCTCTTTGGTTGATTCAGATAAGCTTTTTGCATTTGACTCCGTCCCCTGCACATGCTCAGAAGGATCCAGTCACAAAGTCCTGACCCTCTCTACGCCGCCTGCCAAGTCAGACATCATCTAGACAAAGCAATGACTCAATCACTACACGTGGTTACACAGTTATTTGCTTTTACTTTTCTCCATTGTTGGGAGGCCGTACCGGTTTGCGCGTCGGCTCCGAACCAAAGACGTTCACCAGTTATTTTCCTTTGGTTTGTCTGTTGATTCTGCGCTGGAGGCGATATCCTATTACTAAAGAGGATTCGATAAAATAAACAATTGTTTTCAGCCGGAGTAAACTGGATTACCACGGTCAGTTACACCCATCTATGTAAAGAAAACACTGCGCCAGTTAGCAAATCTATTTTGGGACGTATGGTAATATCTTTAAGCAAAAATACTTTTTTAATGCTGTGTCAAGGGAAATATTTTATCTCTGTTCATTAAAATAGAATTGTGGATTTTTTTTATGTGTTTAATACATATGTTAATAAAAAATAAAATATGTTATAATTGTTACAAAAGTAATTTTTTGGTAATTTTCCATTAGTCTTTTTTAGTGTTTATTTAGTATGGAAAACATATTTTTTGTTCAATGCGCAAGGGCAGCATTTGAAAGCACATTTTAAAATACTTTTTTTTCAAATTTTATTATTTTATATATAAAATATATGTAGAAAGTACAGTGGACCCTCGGTACTCGACTGCCTCAAAACTCATTGATTTTGTTATTTGACGCATCTGGATGAGCAAAAAATTACTTGCAAAAAACAATTTACATTATCACCTATGGGAGTTTGGTACTCGTCATACTTTCTGGAACCAATTAACAACGAGTACCGAGGGTCCACTGTAGTTTGAAACCACTGGAATAACAGTACAACTTAATAAACTGGGAGAAAGTGTGGCAATTTATCCTAACAGTCCATAATTATGTCTGGTTTGCTATAAAACTATACAGGGTTTTTTCACGATTTTAGGAAAATGACTTTATATTGCAACTATTTAGCAATTATTATGATACATAGGGCCTCATTCAATTGCGATTTGGGCAATTGAATAGGGCTCTGTATAAGAACATAGCATATAGCGTTAGCGTTATTGCTTTTGGATAGAAGTTCACTAACTAAAATTTTCTGTAAACAAAATATGCTATGTGCTTATATAGAGCCCTATTCAATTGGCCAAATCGCAATTGAATGAGGCCCATAGTGTTTAACTAGTATCAGTTGATCTATCTATCTATCTATCTATCTATATATCTATCTATCTCTGTCTCTCTATCTATCTATCGATCTATGTTTCTATCTATGGGCCTCATTCAATTGAGATTTGGCCAATTGAAGTCGGGATCTATATAAGCACATAACATATTTTTTTAAAGAAGTTTTTAGTTAGTAAGCATCTATTCAAAAGCAAGGTTTTCACAAACTAAAAACTTATTTAAAAAAATATGCTATGTGCTAATTTAGAACCCTATTCAATTGGCCAAATTGCAATTGAATCAGGGCCTTAGACAACAAAATACATTTAACTGTTTAATTATTTCATTCCGTTTTGGTTCAATGGCCCTCATTCAATTGCACTTTGGCCAATTGAATAGGGCCCTAAATAAGCACTTAACATATTTTTTTAAAGAAGTTTTTATTTAGTAAACATCTATCCAAAAGCAAGGTTTTCACTAACTAAAAACTTCTTTAAAAAAATATGCTATGTGCCTATTTAGAGCCCTATTCAATTGGCCAAAGTGCAATTGAATAAGGGACAATGGCATACATTTGGCCTTTGTTCCTAACACAAATAGAACCATGAGAAGATCTCTATTCGGTTATGTTGAATGACTGCCACTTTACATTATTTGCTTGTCAACTGAT
This sequence comes from Discoglossus pictus, assembly GCA_027410445.1. Classification (NCBI taxonomy): domain Eukaryota; kingdom Metazoa; phylum Chordata; class Amphibia; order Anura; family Alytidae; genus Discoglossus; species Discoglossus pictus. The sequence goes on along the minus strand of CM050165.1, from coordinate 21,306,569 downwards.
TGTTACAGTAGGGTAATATTCCACATGAAGCTACAGGTAGATTAGCAGTTTAAAACAAATGACCTATGAGCTAAATTTAAGATTTTCTTAAAAACAATGCTTTATGCTCCTTCATTACACAGCTGCAGATGCTGATAATTTGTTGCATACTTTACACGCATGTGAACATTTTTCCACACTGTTGTGTCACTTTAAGAAAAAGTTGTTGCGTGTGCTCCAAATACAGTGTAATAATTACAAAATCTGTTCATTTACTGACATCTAGTGGCTGAGAGTGGTATCTTCCATAACAATACAACATTCCTTATTACTGCTGAACTTGGCCATGAAATAATCATGAGTACAAGACTGCCTGCACATAATGACATTTTGTTCGCTGCAACTTGGTTTTGATTCCAATCAGGGAACCAAGAGATCACACCACCCTGAAGGCTGGTCAGTACCTGGATGGGAGACCACCTAGGAATACCAGGAGATGTATGCTGTGGCCCGCTGGAGATAGAACTGGTAACCCACTTCAGTATATCTGCCATGAAAACCAAGTGGATCAACATGACCATGGACATAAAGATGTGCCTGGTGTGTTATGGTCCATGAGGTCACAGAGAGTCGGACACGACTGAATAACATAACAACAACAATAGACCTCCTTATGATAATTTCCCTATGATATACCACTAGCCTAAGCAGTGGCAGAGCGAATGAATGGAGGGCCCCAGTGTAAAATAATCTGGGCCACCCTTTGCCACTTTTCACCCCTTGGGATAATGACAAAGCCAAATATATGTAGATAATTAGATCAACCCTAGGGTGATCAGATCATTTTTATATAAAATAATTTTCATCTAATACAGATTCCTCATTTACTGTCAGTGGCAAAGGGCCTCTACCCTGTTGTGGGCCCCAGTGCTTTGCTCTTGCTGCACCAGCAGTAGCTCCACCATTAAATCTAAGGATGCTGTTCAGTAGGTTCACTTTTATTCTAGTGACAGATTCAATTCTATGTTATTATATTAATAATTATATACTACTAGCAACCTGCGTGTCAAAAAATTACGGCAAAACAATTTGAAGCCATGGTAATGCTGTTTGCCACCGACTGTGAGGTTATGGACCCTCTGAGCAGCTTCGGCGCTCATCGCAAGCCACACCTTGTTAACTTTTGGAGCTCATTGCAAGCCCCACGATGAGCGCCTTCGGCCTCACCCCCTGTGTACTTTATAGGTCTGGCACTTGAGCACCCTCAGCGCTCATTGCGAGCCTCTCTCCCTGTGTTACTACCTTTGGTGAAGTGTCACTGCTTTTGATTAATGGCTGGAGTGAAATGTTACTGACTTGTATTAAGTGTTACTGTTTTGCATTAAGTCTTAGTTCTTAGGGCTGTTATTTCCGTCCTTCGTCCGCCTTTTCCGTCCTTCGGCCTCGTTTTCGATTGTTTAATTTTTTTTGGCCACCATGTTTTTTCTCGATAAAAAAAAAAAGACAAATTATACCTCAATTTAACTTGCGGAGCTCATCTCCACCAGTGCAATGAACGCCTTTGGCGCTCATTGCCTAAGTCCCGCGGTTTGAGTGCCTGCGGCGCTCATCTCCACCAGCACAATGAGCACCTTCGGCGCTCATTGCCTAAGTGCTGCGGATCGTACGGATAAGCGACTATGGCGCTCATCTCCACCAGCACAATGAGCCCGCAATTTTAACCTGGCGTTAGCAACAACATTTTGCAAGCCCGCAATTACAACAACTATATATGTAATTATGCTAGATCTAGATGACGAGATCTGACTAATTAGATTTCTCATTTCACCTAATTCATGACATTAAATACCCTAAATATCTTAAACTGAATGCATTAGCTCTAATGGTTAGTATACAGGCTTACAAGGACACATCCTGTTGAGACAACTACAGTAAGTTAACCGTAAACAGTAATAATATAAAATAAGCCTGTAGTAAATAATAATTGCATTGCATATAAATGTAAAATAAATCTATTTAATCTTTTTGCTCTTTATACCATTTTGTTATTCATGCAACCATAGAGAAAAATGATCAAAAATCCTACATAAATCCTGGTAAATGTGTCCATTTCATATTGTTAAAAAACCTTTGTTAACATGTTACCATATCTTTAAAATATGGTTATCTTTAATAGGTGGAGTACAGCGGCAAATCAGAAGACCTGGTACAAGTATGGAACCCGTGGGGCCAAGGGGAATGGAATGGACCATGGAGTGATAGGTATGGCTTAATTATACATGATGCCAACATAGGTATATATATATATATTTTCCTAACATTATCCATGAATAAGAAATGCTACACAAAAAGTTCTCCAGATTTACAGGGAAGAGCTAAAGAAGTATATACCTCAAAATGTCTAAAAATGTATTTAAATGACCATTGTAATGACTTAACTCCCTTCGAAATTATTACCTTGTCATGGTGAAGAGGCTTGTGTACTTCACTGAAGCTAGGAGCTACATGTAGGGTCACCCAAGATGGGCTGGTCATTGCAGAGAGGTCAGATCACTGGAGAATGATCAATGTCTAACTGAAGCATTGTTGGATTATTTCAATGGTCCTGTAAAATATACAAGTTTAAAATAAAAAAATAAAAAAGCAATTTCTACTTGATACTGATCACTCTACATGATGATGAAAAGTAGTTTTAATGGCTTAAGAAAACATTGTAATGTTGATCATTAATACAATTCCTATTTATTGATTTATAATAGCATTATTCAAAATGTATTAATTCTCAAATATTAAAGTTTCAGTCTCCAGGTGAGCGTCTGTCTCCACCCAGAAAAGGTCATTAAGTGGAGCGTGGGGAGGTTGGCTGAGAGAACTGACTAAGTGGTTGTACATTTGAAAGTCTAAAAATAAGTTAAAAATATATTTCCTGCTCAGGTTTCCCAGACATACAGTCATTTTAGGCATATGCCTGCTGTATTACACAGCTTTAAGCATAGCACAGGACAGATTGTGCAAAAACCTAACCACAGACAGCACTGTTTCGAGGTTAATGCCTCTCATCAGTGTGGGGTTGGTCCTGGTTATATATATATTTTAAGTAAGTTTAATGTTGAATATGAAATGAGCATTTACTAATTAAAACATCTAGAACTTTAATTGACCATTTAATTTATCTAGCACTAAATAAAAGATATATTTGATACATACCGACTAATCACCTTTCTCATTAAATTATTTATTAACATAAATACAAAGTTATTTTTTACAAATAACTCAACAGAAGAATCCATTAATATGTTATGTTTTGTTAAAATCAAGTTATGGGTAAATACATTGTAGATAATAGCTGAGAGTGTGACAAGTATTTACTTTTATACAGAATATAAGTTTACATATAATTATATGTCTGTAAAAATAATGTATAACCCTGGTGTGAAAATAACGGCGCGCGGCGCGTCCCTCTGATTTATGGTTTATGTTTTGACAAGTGATTATTTGAAGAAATGAAAATCAAAATTAGTAATAATTGCTAATATTACACATTTCTCACTTTTTATGGCAGTTCTCCAATGTGGGACCGGGTCAAACCAGAGGTCAGACAGAAACTCCATGTCCAGAATAATGATGGGGAGTTCTGGTAATTATATATATGTGTTTATTTCTTTCCATATATTTCAGTGGGTTGGTTATGTGGGATTAAACTGGCTATATGTTGTGTTATCCTAAAGTGAATCAATTCTGGGGAATTCCTTGTTGTTGTTGCTGTATTTATATGCAAATTAGCTGCTCTTGTATATTAATTAGCTGCTTTCATGTGCTAATTCCGCTTGCCTGTAGTGGCAAAATAAAGACCAACAATATTATCTGGTAGTCAGACCCTTATCGAGCACTCTGAGTCGCAAATTTACATACAGGAGACGCAGAATCCATAATACATATTTCAGAAATTATTTACTTTATAGAAAAACTGCTAATACATTGTATAAACACTTTGTAATGCTTTTTACAATTAAAACAACTTCCTGTTAGGGTGAGAGAGTCCGTTTAAATGAAGTAAAGTACAAATATCATATTGTCCTCTGTTTTGTTTAAACACGTTAATCAAACTGGTATAAATGTAACCCTGTTTATAGGCTCTATTAGTTGTAATTCTAATGATGGCTCCCACTCTCCTCAAATGTGGAGTAACTGGTAACGAGGCAGGTCCCATATTCTGTACATAGATAGACATAGATAATATTCTCTAGGTGTGTTCCATCAAATAAAATACGATTATGTTTAGGTGGAACTTGCCTTAAATAGCATAAAACAAGTAAAAAAGTGGTGGGTGGGTTAACACTCGCTAACTGCCTATTAAATGCAGTTTACCTGTTGGGTCCCTCTGATGACACCACATGACCCGTGGTTGAAACGCGTGTAGGGCACCTACCTTTCATGTCATAGTTGAGGGACAGTAGACCATGGATCTCCACTTTAACTCTCTGAGAAATAATCCCAGTTTATCTGCTGAGTATACAGGGTCCCTCTGATGAGACCATATGACCTGTGGTTGAAACGCGTGTAGGGCGCCCACCTCTCATGTCATAGTTGAGGGACAGTAGACCATGGATATCCACTTTATCTCTCTGAGAAATAATCCCAGTTTATCTGCAGAGTACACAGGGTCCCTCTGATGAGACCATGTGGCCAGTGGGTGAAACGCGTGTAGGGCGTTCATTTTTCAATGTCATAGTTGATGGGCCACAGATTAGGAATCTCCAGCATTGAGCAAGAACCCTGTTACATTTAGGGAAGCTGAGGGATACTAAGAAACTATGAGCTTTATTATTCAATTAAAAAACTTACCATCTACAGTGCTAAGGAAGATATAAATGCTGTAGAAGCTGTATTGTGTGAAAGCAATTACTGTTTATATATATATATATATATATATAGTGATCTGAAAGGTATAGCTTTTTTTATATATTTAGTTAATAACATAAACCAGGATATATTTTATTTTTACAGGATGCCCTGTCGGGATTTTATGCAGAATTACAATTATGTGAGCATTTGTAACGAAACCCCTAGTTACCTGGACTTTGGAAGCCGACAGTGTGCTTGGCAGACGAGCACTTACTTTGACAAGTGGGTCAGAGGGAGCACGGCTGGAGGATCCAGCTCTGTAGGTACGGTATTTCCAAGTTCATGGCCCTTATGGTCATTCTCAGAGTATATAGGGTATGTGTTTTCCAATTTCCACTGATTACCAGGGGCGAAGTTACCATTTAAAAAGGATGGCAATGCACCAGATTCCTCCTCTGGGAAGGACCCAGTGCGATGTAATTTTTTTTTTGCATTTATTTATTTTTTCTTCTGATTTTGGTTAACTTCTTGCAGAAGACATCTGGAAAAACCCTCAATATGTCATAAATGTCTCAGAAAATGAAGGAAGGAAAGGAGCCTACAATGTTACTGTGGCTCTCATGCAGAGCCTTGAAAACGAGCGCAAGAGTAGCTCTGGCTGGCTCGCCATTGGCTTTATGTTTTGCAGGGTACAGTATACATTTGTATTTATTGAATTGGAAAGGGAAAGATGTCTCCAAAGAGATCACTTTAAATTCTGTTCATGGACAAATCTTATTTTACATAGTAATTAAGGTTGAAAAAAGACTTTTAGTCCATCAAGTTCAACCTTTTTTAGACCTCCTCTGAACTTTGTGGATTAATGGTTAATATGTCCAGAGAAAGGCAAAACCCAACTGAAACAGCCAATTGTTGCATAGGGGGAATACAATTCCCTCCTGCTCCCAAATACTGCCAATAAGATTCCTCCCTGGATCAATACTCCTCCTTCTCTAGTTATCCAGAGTAACCCTGAATGCCATTTTATTAAATAATATATCCAATCCCTTTATAAAGTTATAGATCAAATCTACTGTCACAACCTCCTTTTGTAGAAAATTCCACAAATTTCATTTTAATTTAATTATACACTTATATATTTTTTTAATTCTGTGAGGATTTCCAATGTAGTGGTAATTGCACCGTTGTAATGCAGAAAACTAATACTGTTTCCTTCCTTTTTTCCACAGGTTGAAACAAAGGTAAGTTGTAACCTTTATGGGTCTTATGATACTTGATGGCATTTGCTTTTATTTGAGGGGATTTAGACGTATCTTAGAAGAAAATGTCAGTATACAAAGTACTTAAAAATCTAAAAAAAAAAGTGTTTTTTAAGGTAATTTAAAGTAGCATTGTTTTAGCTTAAAATAATGAATATTCCTTAAGTTTAAAGAAAACACATTTCAAAGTTGTTTATCTAATGGCAGACTCTAGAATGGTGGAACAATACAATGGCTTTTTAGGTTGAGCACATGGGTTATATGATATGATTTTATTGGCTAATTTCTGAACTAAAAACACCAATTATGGCTTATGGTTCCCAATATCAAGATACAATTATTGATTGTTGGAATGCCTTTGTAATAAGACACGATTCAGCTTCCTATACACAAACAAGGGATTTACTATGCATTTTAAGTGGCTATGATATGCATCCCGTTATTTACTCTCCACTGGAAGGTTTGATTATGAAACTAACACTCAAATATTTGGTCCATATCATGAGAAGACAGGATTCCCTAGAGAAGCTGGGAAAGATTGAAGGCACCTAAAGAAGGGGACGGCAGAGGCGGAGATGGATATACAGTGCCTTGCAAAAGTATTCACCCCCCTTGGCTCTTTTTCGTGTTTTGTTGCCTCACAACCTGGAATTAACATGGATTGTTTGAGGCTTTGCATCATTTAATTTACAGAACATGCCCACAACTTTGAAGTTGTTTTTTTTTTTTTATTGTGAAGCAAACAACAAATAGGACAAAATAACAGAAAAAGTCAATGTGCATAACTATTCACCCCCCTAAAATCAATACTTTGTAGAGCCACCATTTGTGGCAATCACAGCACCAAGTCACTTTGGATAAGTCTCAAAACTGCTCCAGCTCCTTCAAGTTGGATGGTTTGCGCTTGTGAACATCAATCTTTAAGTCTGACCACAGATTTTCCTTAGGATTGAGGTCTGGGCTGTGACTCGGCCATTCCAACACATTTACATGTTTCCCCTTAAACCACCCAAGTGTTGCTTTAGCAGTGTGTTTGGGGTCACTGTCCTGCTGGAAGGTGAACCTCCGTCCTAGCCTCAAATCACACAGAGTGGTACAGGTTATGCTGAAGAATATCCCTGTATTTAGCACCATCCATCTTTTCCTCAACTCCGACCAGTTTTCCAGTCCGGCTGCTGAAAAACATCCCAACAGCATGATGCTGCCACCACCAGGTTTCTCTGTGGGGATGGTGTTCTTTGGGTGATGTTATGTGTTGGGTTTGCGCCAGACATAGCGTTTTCTTTGATGGACGAAAAGTTAAATTTTAGTCTCATCAGACCAGAGCACCTTCCTCCATACATTTTGGGAGTCTCCCACACGCCTTTTCGCAAACTCAAAACATGCGATTTTGTTTTTTGCTGAAAGTAATGGCTTTCTTCTGGCCACTCTGCCATAAATCCCAACTCTATGGAGCGTACGGCTTATTGTCGTCCTATGTACAGATACTCCAGTCTCTGCTGTGGAACTCTGCAGCTCCTCCAGGGTTACCTTAGGTCTCTGTGCTGCCTCCCTGATTAATGCCCTCCTTGCCCGGTCCGTGAGTTTTGGTGGGCGGCCGTCTCTTGGCAGGTTTGCTGTTGTGCCATGTTCTTTCCATTTGGTTATAATAGATTTGATGGTGTTCCTGGGGATCATCAAAGATTTGGATATTTTTTTATAACCTAACCCTGACTTGAACCTCTCAACAACATTGTCCCTTACTTGTTTGGAGAGTTCCTTGGTCTTCATGGCAGTTTTTGGTTGGTGGTACCTCTTGCTTAGGTGTTGCAGCCTCTGGGGCCTTTCAAAAAAGGTGTGTATATGTAATGACAGATCATGTGACACTTAGATTGCACACAGGTGGACATCATTTCACTAATTATGTGACTTCTGAAGGTAATTGGTTGCACCAGAGCTTTTTATGGGCCTCATAACAAAGGGGGTGAATACATACGCACATGCCAATTTTCTTTTTTCTATTTCTAAAAAATAGTTTTATGTATATATTTTTCTCATTTCCCTTCACCAACTTAGACTATTGTGTTCTGATCCATCACATACAATTCAGATTAACAAAACATTGAACTTAAGGCTGTAATGTAACACAATTGGTAAAAAGTCAAGGGGGGGGGGTAAATACTTTTGCAAGGCACTGTATGAGGTCATTAAAATTAGCATGAGCTTGAGGGAGCTCAAAGGGGCAGTTGCTGATAGATGAGCGTGGACATGACTTAATGGCTAAAGAACAACAACAAAATATTCTATAGGGAAAACTTGAGATCCTTCTCACCTAAACTGCTTAAAATGCGTAGGAAATTCCCTCTGTTGTTTACTAGATGTATGATTGAAGCTTTGGTCTTGGGGGAAACCAGTTGGTTGATGTTCATCTGCTTTATTCAACTAGATTTAGTTCTAAATAATTTTGTATAACCCTTATATGTATTTTTTATGATAATTCATCATCCTGTTTGTTATATGCAGGGAATAAAGTCTTCATCCCAACAGAAATATTATCCACAACAAGCGACAGAAAATATAAATTCGGGGCTTCAGAGGGTTCGTGAAGTCACCAGATCTTTCATGGCTCCTCCAGGAACATATGTCATTATCCCTTTTACGGAAAACAAGGGACAGGAATCGGATTTCCTCTTGAGATTGTTTCTGAAGACCAATGAGATTGCTGAGTAATATCTTTATTTATTTTTAGCTCTTTCATTTTAATGGCCACTGACTGAAATACTCATATGTAGGATTATGGCATACCCTACATTATTTAACATATTTAAGGAACCGCTGTTGTCATATATTTAAAATATACACAATATGCTTGTGATGTCGATAAAACTTGAAAGGACACAATGTTCTAAATACAGTATAGGGTAAAAAATAGGTAATAACAAATACGTTATTTATTGAATATTATTAAAGAAATAGCATTCACAGTAAACGTAATGCTGATTTTTACATGTCAATCAGCATTGTAGTCTCTTATCTCTTACATGCGGGTGCTTATTGCAGTTTAGTGTTAGGGGTACGGCTGTATTGTTTTTAGTTTAAAGCCATTTGTCATTCAGAAAAATGATTGTGTGCAGATCCCATTTTTAGATCATTATTTTTCCAACACAATTTCAATGAGGATTACTTGGGAGCAATTCCTTTACACGGCACTAACACTTACTGTAACTATTTCTCTAATAACACAAATGTGTTTTTTTCTAGAAACATAATAATTTTTTTTGTGTAATCTCCCTACTTTTTACCCTGTTTGTAAATATATAACTTTATGTCTTGCCAGAATAATTATTGATTAATAATAGAAAGATAATATTTAAAAATTTGTCTTTCCATTTCTTTTAGTTACGAGGCAACAGGTACAATTTCAAGAGATAAACAGACATCATATAATAACAGCGCGGGATCAAGGTAAATGTAGTTTTTACTTTGTTGTTGTTGTTAAGTCGTTCAGTTGGGTCTGACTCTCCATGACCCTATGGACCGCAGTGTGCCAGGCACATCTGTCATAACATGTCTATAGTACTAGAAGCACAGGCTGTATCTCAACAGCAGCATGATGCTGAATTGCTGTTTGTCACACTCAGGGGGACCAACTGGACTTTTGGGATAAGGACGACTAGGGGCCCTTGGGGACATGGGGTACAATAACACCACTTCTTACCTTTTTCTTAAAACCAATGCCCAAATACTTAGGTACTTGGATAATCACCACCATTTAATATTGCCTAGAATATCGTGGGAGTTGTTTTGCTGTGAAAATGTACAGTTACAGTTGTGTGGGTAAGCCATGTTGTTAATGGAGAGGGCCACAATATGAGGTTACTCATAGTTATAGTTGTGTATATTCTACATTGCAGTGTGTGTGTGGCTTTAACAGGCAGGAAATATTGTATTGTTGTGTTCATTTATTGATGTATAGATGATACCTAGCCATGTTTTGTCTCTAAATGCTGCATTTTCTCCAGAGAGTTCAATTAAGTATGCTACTGGGTTTTCCGCTAGGTTTTCCTGTGGGTGTGGGGTACAGTTGAGAGGTGTTCAATACTTTCCAGGAGGGAGCATGTAAAATAGATTTTTAATATTACCCCCTGGACAGCTGTTTACCTGACAGAGGAAACTTAGCATAACACTAAAGTGTGGATAACAATACCAGGTACAAAGAGCCCAATTACGTTTTTCAGAATAGTATGCTCCAGCACCACCTCAGGTTGTTGGAAAGGCTGACATCAATTGCTTGACAGACATCCCCACATGATCAGGGCTGGGGCTTATGGGGAATGGTGAAGATCCTTTTACCAAGGGAATGTGATTGGGTAGTGTTCCGGATAAATATGCACTGTGTGTTCATCAAGAGTTGTCAGTTTGGATATACATAATTGACGTGTATTATTCATTCTGGGGAAGTAATAATCCTATACATTGGGGTTATTGATGCTGCACCTGATTTACTAGAGTAACACGCAGTAACTCTGCTATCTTGTTCTGGTGGTATATTTTCTATTCAGTATTTCCATTGTAATTTGGTCTAATAGCTCATCAATTAAGACAAGGCATTCTAGGTCACCTACCTTTATAAATTTGGGGTTTCAAATGTTTGTTTGTCTAAAACAAGTCTATCTATCTAGGTAGATTTTCTTGAGCATAGGTGGGTGAAACAATTAGATTAGATGTGCCAGCAGAGGTTTAATATGAAACTGTTGTTAGTAATTGATCAGCCGGGTAAATCAATTATACTAATGGGTATGTTAGCGGTAGAAGTTTGACTGACAATTGTAAAGATACCGTATATCCTCGAGTATAAGCCGAGTTTTTCAGCACATTTTTTAATGCTGAAAAAGTCCCCCTCGGCTTATACTCGAGTCCTCCAACTCCCTGCTCCTGCTGCTCTGTGCGCGTCTTCTGGCTGTGTCCGCCCAGCATATGCTAATGACGTGACGCACATTTGACATCACGTCATTAGCATATGCCGGGCGGACACAGATGGAAGACGCGAAGAGAGCAGCAGGAGCAGCTGATAAGAGAGGGGAAAGGGAGAGGGAGGGTAATTGGAGAGGGGGAAATGGATGAGTAGGGAGGATGAGGAGGATGATAAGGGGAAAGTAAGGGGGAGGGAAAGAGACACGAGGGAGAAGAAGGGAAAGATACACAGGGGAGGGAGAGGGGGGAAGAGACACAGGGAAGGGAGAGGGGGGAGAGACAGATGAGATCTTTATAGATGGGGAACACAAGAGAGGGGCACTGGAGGGGAAACCGGTCATACAAGAGGGGCACAAGAGGGACACAGGGGGCAGCGCATTTCTCACCCTCGGCTTATACTCGAGTCACTACATTTTCCCAGTATTTTGTGGTAAAATAGGTGCCTCGTCTTATACTCGTGTCAGCTTATACTTGAGTATATACGGTAAGTAAAGTAACAGACAAGAAATGTAATGACTATTGAGTTAATAGTTATGTGATTCAAGTGCAATTAAAAGCTGTGATCAAAATTGATTTTTTTATACATTTTGTTTTCAGTGACTCTAGTGGAAGACTGAACATAAACACCCAGAATCCTAAGGTAAATAAATACCCTTGTGGTTATTGTGTTACATTATGACTTCTTTCCAATGACAAATAAATATTCTTTGGTAAATATAACTTTAGTGTAATGGACTGTGATATTGTTAGAAGAATTTGGTTAAAGGGTCATTGTAGTCAAAATTATCTTTTGTGTATTTGAAGTGAAATGTGAGGCAAGATGATGGTTAGATGGCAGAAAACCCAATAGTTGTATAGCTTAGTGATGTATCTCCCAAATAAGGGGGTATTTATATAGGAAAAAGTGTACAACATTGCACCACATGATGGGGTTCATTTTATTAATAACCTTTTAACAAATAAGGTGAAGTCTAGGGATATGATGGGCCATCTTGTTTATCTGTTGAACCCTAAGGACCTGTTAAGTGCTACAAGAACAGTGGCAGAGCTACTGCCAGTACAGCAGGTGCAAATCACCGGGGGCCCACAGTAGGGTATCGGCCCGCTGCTAACGACACTTCTCTTAAAACATTAGAGGAGGGCACTATTTGATATAAAGGTTATCTGATCACTCTCTGGGTAATCTGACCATCTACATATATGTTGGGCTTATTCTTTAATGACCACTGTGGGATGTATAGATATGTGCAAAGGGAGGCCCAAATAATTTTGCACTGGTGCCCTCCACTCCCTAGATCTGCCATTGCACCAAGAATTCCAGACTTTTGTTAAAAAAATGTGCTTTTTGTTGATATAGAGGAACTGCCTGGCACTGGTTAAGTATGTGGCATATGTAAATTTTCTTTAAAATAATTTTGGGTAACTATGGTGACATGTTGGATAAAGAATGGATGTAGGTTGCTTGGAAACCTAAGTAGGGTCCAGGTGTTTTGTCAATCATTTTTTGGTATAGAAGGGTTCACTGGCCTAATTAAAGTTGTAATTAAAGACTTTTTTCTTCAGATAATTTTTTTTCAAATCACAAATTACTGTTATTATTATTATTAATATTATTATTATTATTATTATTATTATTATTAAAGGAGATTTTGTTTGATGTACAATCTTCTATTATAACCATTTACATAATTATATTTGGACCCAATTCTTCATATATTATGTACAGATCTTCGGCAACAAATTATATAGACTGTTTGTGATTTCAGAGCAATTTACTTGAGACTTATATGATTCATATACATTATGTTTATTTAAAAGATCTTGCTTTGCATGAATAAGTTCAATAATTACTGCTCAGATTAATGCTAATTGTGCATCTTAGTCTCACATTCTGTATCTATAATCATTCAGTTAGACTGGCAGAGAAAAAATTGAATTTTTTGACCTTTCATGGGTCGCCACTGTAATTACAGTATAATGATTAATAATATTGTAAATGAGTGATTAAAGGTTGTGATCAATTTGTCGACAGACAGATCTGCAGATATGCACTTTTACACCTCTGACCATACAGTTCATTTTAGAAGACTGTAGATAAAACCAGCCAACATCAATTACGTTATTGTACGCCCACGCCAATTACAGTATATGAGGAGAACCGCTAACAGTCTTTTTGTTTCTTTCTTATTTACCATAGAACTACATTACAATATCTTAATTTCTTAAATATAAGTTTGTATATTAACAAATAAGTACTGCTTATGTATTTACATACTAAGATATACAAGACTTCTTTACTGACGTCGTCTAATTAAGATCCCAACCCCCTAATGCAGGAAAACTCATTTAGATATATTTATCACGCAGTAATTATCAAGTGGTGGTAAAAAATATATATACCAGGCAATTCTACCCTGAACAGGAGAAACAGCAAACCCTGATGCATTTCAATCTCTATGGGCCTTGTTAGTGAGGTTCAGCTGTACTCCCTAAGCCACAGTGAGCAAGGGGTCCATTCCTGGAGTCCCTTATCACCCTTAGGTAGACTAACCCCTAAGCGTAATTTGCATTAACAAAAAAACAGAGTCAGAGGTTTTTTGTTTATGCAAATAACCCTTAGGACCCCTTGCTCACTGTGCCTTAGGGAGTTCAGCTACATCTAACTGATGTTCTACAGGATTTTTCTTCCTGTGAAGGGCACAAGTGACTAAAAGAGGTTGCTCTCAGAGTGGCTTATCATGGCCATAGAACTAACCTATTAAGGTTAGTTAATTCTCTGATTGAGCACCTCTAACTATGTTTTTTGCGTTTTTTTGTTGTTAATCACTAGCCAGCGCTATGGAGCTGTATGTCTTATATGTAGATATATAGTGTATATATTAAAAAAAAAAAAAAAAAAAAATATATATATATATATATATATATATATATATATATATATATATATATATATATATATATATATATATATACTTTTTAATTATATGGGGGGCAGGGGCATTGAAAATTCACAAAAATAAATAAAAAAAAAGTTCCTGAGGGGCACTGCAGCAATGGGACCCCCAGAGCAGGGCCCTGGTGTACGTTTTTTAATTAAAGGATCCCTGCACAATGAAAAAAATATACATGTGAGAGTGAGTTAGAGCATAATTAAGCAAGGAAAACTGATAAAGCTAGTTTTAACTAGAAAAAAAATACTTTGATACCTCTCTAGGATATTGGAAGCATCCATGATAGAATTAGGGGAGTTTGGGTGTATGAGAGGACTTTGACATTACTGGAGAGCTGCAGTTGCATTTCCTGAAGCAAGGAGTCTGCTTTTGGTCGAGTGAGGGGGAAGAGTTGTGGTGTCAATATCAGACTTTTCTAATTATCAAGCAAAATCTCTGGATTCTTCTACCTGTTTTCTTATCCCCCACCCCTCCTTCTATTGATATATATTATATACAAACACATACACACCCATCATACAGAATGTGATGTAACAAATACAAAGTGGATTCTTGTACTTTTCATGTCTTACAAAATTGCTAATATTGTTTGTTTGGTACATACATGACAAACAAGTGACTTTTTACTTGCACTGCAGTGGTCCTTTAACATGCCCATGGTAATATATGGTTTCGATCAAAAATACATTGGCATGATTAATGACATCATGTGGGGTCATGGTCATTCGCAATATGGGGTTACACAGAAATAATTATCTCCTGAATAATTAAAGGACTATCACGTGAATGGAACACCTGTCTCATGGCGTCCAGACAGAAAATGTGGGTCATATAGGGTTTATTTTTGACTTTATAAACACACATTTATTAAACTAACAAGTGGTGAGCTGGATGTACATAGATCTTTACATGGCACTTACACTGGACCTTTAAGTCTCATTAAAGGTTAGACCGATAGGAAATAATAATGGTATAACAAGCTCAATTAGGCACTTAATGGGAGCACACACAGACACATATAACAATTAACTTATTTGATTTCAATTATTTTAATTTCATTTTCAGGTTGTTCTAAAAAAATACAGAGATGACAACTATGAAAGCATATTTGCCCATTACGCTAACCAGGTAAGTGATTTTCTGCATAAAAACTATAAGCAGGCCTATTGCAAAAAATGGAGAGATTAAAGGGCCATTTACCTCACTCTAAGTGCTCTTCATGGTGTGAAAGAGCACAAGATTGTATGTTAAAATTGTCTATTTTCTTTCTAAAATACACTAATAACATATAAAAAAAAGAAGGTTTTAGGTCTGTTTACAAACACACTGACAGTTCCATGATGAATAACAAATGCAGAGACCATGCAGTGAAGGAACCGTGAAGACAAAGATTTATATGTTTTTCTCTGCATTCAGGAATGCAGCAGCAATCAGTTAACCCACAAGTAACATATTTAGGGGATTCCAGCATTCCTTTCTCTGTACAAATGAATTTGTGAAAGGTTAACTCTTTCTTTGCGGATGCTCATTACACACAGCTGCAGCTGTGGATCTGTCTGGGGGCATGCCAGAAATAAAACTTTGGCTCCACTTGCACTTCCAAACATGTTTTTGCTAAAGAGCAGTGGTCCTTTAATTTTTCATTTTAATCTTTCTTAGATTAGTAGATTTTCTTGCGTAACAGATCATTTCCGCTGCATGATGTAAAAACATACGTTTTTGTTTGTCTCTCACCAGAGCTCAGAAATGTATGCAGAGCAATTACAAAAGCTTCTAAATGAGGTGGTAATTACAGGTAAGTTTGCACAAAACACCTGTTTAGATTGTAACAATTTCATAAAAGGGTAAACTATAACTTATCATGAGAAAAATATATAAACACAATCACAATGCAGTCGGAGGCAGAAATAACAGGGTGCAAATTAGAATCATAGGGTTTCTGTAAATGACAGTACTATTAAGGACTAGAAAAGTGAATAAGGATCTGTTTAGAATATCAGTTTAACCTTGGGGTGGGGTTCTGGCTAGGCCCACACCCATGCCTAGGGCCGCACATTTTCAGAGGATAGCAGACTGCCTGAACATGCAATGCATCACTTTGATGTGTGTCTGTGTGTGTGTATATATATATATATATTATCTTTATTTATAACGCCCCAACATATTCCGTAGCACTGAACAAGGGTTAAGTGCAATGTTAAACAAAATCGACACATTGCAAAGAGTGTATATATATATATAGACATACATCAAAGTGATGCACTGCATGTTCAGGCAGTCGGCTATCCTCTGGAAATGTGCTGCCCTAGGTCTGGGACTTATTGAAAGATGCAGAAAGGGAAAAAGAGGAGCTGTAAGTGGGGTGTTGGGGGCACAGAGTGGAAACACAAAAGCTATGGGTGTGTTTCATCCCAAGTATACAAGGCCCAGGCAGCACATCTCGCGAGGCAGCAGGAATATGCACAGCAATATCTGTATGCAATATATATATATATATATATATATATATATATATATATATTATACTTACTTAGACACACATACACTTTTGATTTTCTATGTAGGTGTGTGTTAAACTTAAGATGGGGGGTATAGCTAAGAGTAAAGGAGGAGTAGTAATCTTTGGGAGGAACACAAATCTGAATGGGCCTAGGGCTGCATACAATCTAAATACGCATCTATTGCTGTTCTGTCCTTTAGTTGTGTCCGACTCTCAGTGACCATATGAAAGTGGTACGCCAAGCACATCGATATGGTTTTCTTGACCAAAATACTGGAGTGGGTTGCCAGTTCCTTTTCCAGTGGACTGTGGCATTTGTCTGACCTCTCTGCTATGACCTGCCCATCTTGGGTGACCCTACATGGTATAGCTCACAGCTTAACTAAGATACACAAGCCCCTTCACCACGATAAGGTGGAGATCCACAAGGGGAAATATGCACCTAATAAAAGCAAGCATGCCCATGGTTCAGCCCATTGTTTCTGAGCACATTAGTCAGGCAAATGCACCTGGTAAAAAAGGTGAACCCCATTTATCAATATACTTTACTTTTTCCGGCTAATATATTCAGTATACTCTCAGCTGGCTGATTTCTTTTTATGCTATTTAGGTATCCTATTGTTGGACACTTTTATTTATCTGAACCATAAAGCACCTGTTAACCCATTGGCATCCTTGGACATTCCATTCTGGATAAATTATTAATTCAGAGAACTTCGGTTACCTGCTTTGAGTTACCATGAAGTTGAGCCTGATTATTCCTATTATATTAATGGTTACTTGTATTAAAACAAACTACCTTTAAGTATAATTCCTAAAGCTACAAAGCCCTCATAATAAGTCACTTTTTGATTGGTTCTTTTCTCAGTCCTATTAAATTCACTGTAGAAATTTGTCAAGAAGGTATATTAACCTGACTATGGTAACCTACATTTGGTTACCATATTCCTCCTTAATTTAAACTACCTGTATAGTTACACTTTAGTAGACGAATAAAGATACTCAGATGATACTACTCTGACTTGGCTGAAAACAAGGAGAAACTAAAGGACTTATTGATGAGGGTGAAAGAAGTGAATGCAAAAGCTGCCCTGCTGCTCAGTGTTAAAAAGACGAACATCATGGCAAACGGCAATCTCAGTAACTGGCAAAGAGACAGGGACGAAGTGGAGGCCGTGACAGATTTTATTTTGCTGGTCTCCAAGATCTCTTCAGATGGTGAATGCAGCCATGAAATTAAAAGACATGTGCTTCAGGTGAGAAAATCTATGTCATGTCATGATAAATGCTAAGTTTTTAATTGCTTATCCAATCAACAAAAGTCTGCATAGTTAAAACTATTATATTCCCAGTAATAAGATAAAGATGTGAGAGCTGAACCATAAAGAAGGCTGAGCGCCATAGAATTGACGCCTTTGGATTGTGGTGTTGGACTGCAAGAAGATCCAGTTATTTAATAATTCAGGAAATTAAGACTAATGTTCACTGGAGGGTTTAATCATGTGGCTGAAGCTCAAATATTTTTTCCATATCATGAGAAGACAGGATTTCCTAGAGAAGACTCTGATGCTGGAAAAGAAGGCACCTGAAGAAGGGGACTGTAGAGGAGGAGATAGATAGATGAGGTCATTGAAGAAATGAGCTTGATTGAGTTTTGAGGGGCAATGGATGACAGATGTGCCTGGTGTGCTGCGGTCCATAGGGTCACGGAGAGTCGGACACTACTGAATGATTTAACTGCTACTAGTAAAGTTGTGATATATACTCAAAATGATGAATTATTGGTGTTTATATTACCTGTGTACGGCTTCAAATTTGTATTTTGGAAACATACAATATTCAGTACTATAATCATTACCCATAATTAAAATTAAAGCCTGCATATATGTATATGGTATAGCTGTATATAATTTATAACACACATTAATAAGCACAGTTTATGCAGTTAGATCATTTCACAGTAATTATAGTTCCTTTCTAATTTGTAGATCAGACTTTCATTGCTGACAGAGGAGAGTTCACCTTGGACGGCTGCCGAGGGATTTTAATGTTGATGGATGTATCTTTCTGAGCTAGATCTGTCTAAATAGCTCATCATTCTCAAGAGAGGAGAAAAAAGTGGGTTGTAAACTAAGATCGTTAGTCATGATAAGCTAATATTTCATTATCGAAGCCCCTTTGGGTTCACTTCTGAAATCTAGCTGTCCATGACTTTACGTAATAAAAGCCAAGGAATAAGAATTCATGATCATAGTATTTTTAGAAACGTTTGCAATAAGTTTTTATGTAAAAGGACAAAGAAAAAATACATTAAAACTACCAGGCAAAGTGACACATGAATGGGATTGTCCATACATGTTACAGAATGAGTGTTTTAAAATCAGTAAAATGTATTTTCTAGCCAAAAAACATGGGCCCCTATTAAATTGTCCAAACTGTAATTACTGTAGCCCTTAATGTAGCCCGCAAAATTTACTGCTATTAAATTGGCCTCTTTTAGCTTCCTACAATCGATCTACGGGTTACAGGCTGAAAATCCCTGCGGTTGTCAAAATCGTAACTCCGACCCATCTAAGCCTTTGATCTGTCAAGTCTGCAACTGTTTTCACATTCGTAAATGGCAAATGTAGCCAAAAATGCTATGAGTACGAGATAGGACTTGCAAGAGGCTAAATACCTGATCGTAGCACTATAAATGCAAATAACAAATCAACACAGCACGTTAAAAGATGGAGAAAGCAATGAAATCCATTAGAATTAATTGCACAACTGTCTCAAGCTCACAAATCTGCAATAGAAAATTATTATTTTATTATGTTTTATTTCCGTGTTATTTCAGTCTCGGTAATGAAGGAGTTAACTCATATCAGGCCACCCACATGGACTAGAACAGTATCATCATTCATTTTTATTTTTTTGTACATTGCCGGATTGCGAGTCCAATCGCATATCAGACGTCTACACGCTAATTGATTGTGGTTTAACCTCCATGTTTTACTGACGTAATGATGACGGTCTTATTTACTATTGGCTGTTTCTAAACTGGTAGTTACGGCGTTGCTTAATTGGTCATGATCATGCTCTGAAATGCCCCTGACGGGTGCATGGTTTAGGCCAGTTAGTTTCAGGCTTGTTCAATGTAATTGCTCTGTAACTGCTGCAATTTTTTTGAAATTTAATAGGGGCTATGCTCTTTTTTAAATACACAATAAATTGCCTGGTCTTATAACCACTTTGAAGAAGAAAAAATCACTACAAACAACTATAAATAGCAAAATTATTGATATATATTAAACAGCAAACAGCTTCTATAAGGCATAGTGACAAGGAAGATTGAATGTAGATAGTTACTGGAGTGCCATATATTCAGGGCTATATATTAAAGAATTAGAATTAATCATGGGCAAAATGTCTTTACAGTCTAAAAAACAACCTTGAATTTCCTATCTATCATATAGTATTACATGTAGTCTTGGGTATTTCCATTGTTGACCATTGTAGACTTCCATATCTGTTATGCTTCAACTTCCAAGGTTTCTTCCTGTTTAATTGATTGATTGATAGATAGAAGTCAATTCTCTATATTATGAAAATGCCAATAACTCATTATATGTCAGTGTGCAAATATCAGCCTACAAGGTTCCCACCTACTAGACAAACACAATTGTTACTAGGATCAGAGTTATATTTTTGGTTACCCAGGTTCCCCAAAATATATAATAATTAGTGACTCTCCCACCTCCTGGGCACTTAATAGGGATTGGAAAGAAGCAGATCTGATAAAATTTGAAACGCTAGGTCAAAGTTTTAAAAGCTACTTTGACCTTTGGTTTCTTAAATGATTTTATTTATTTAATAATCAAATGAAAATCATATTTTATGAGAAATACAGTTGTCCACTAATGGCATTAATGTAATCTTCTCACAGCCAAATGCCTCTAATTAAAATCATTACTTCTCTTAAAACCCGTACATATTTATATTCTACTTAACAAAGCATCAGCTTAATGCAAATGGAAGACTGAACCTCCCAGAATTTGGACGACTCTGGAAACGTCTGAACATGTGTAAGGTACTCACTCCTTCCTTTATGAACTTTAAAAATGAATTCATTGTGTACATTGCATGAAATATAGAAGGATTGGACTAGAATATAATCTCTTTACACTCTCCTCTTATATAGAATATATTCACCAAGAGAAATGGCCAAAACTGTATTAGCCAAACAGACAATTTAAAATGAATTACATTTTATGCCAAAGATTTGGGACTCAAACTGGACAGTAATCGGTCAAATATAAGTACTGTATATACTCGAGTATAAGCCGACCGAGTATAAGCCGAGGCACCTATTTTACCACAAAATACTGGGAAAACTTAGTGACTTGAGTATAAGCTGAGGGTGGGAAATGTGCTGCCCCCTGTGTCCCTCTTGTGCCCTCTGTGTCCCCCTCTTGTGTGCCCTCTGTGCCCCTTTCTTGTGTCCCCCCACTCTCTCCCCTGTGTCTCTTTCCCCCTCTCCCTCCCCTATGTCTCTCCCTCCCCTGTGTCTCTTCCCTCCCTCTCCCTTCCCTGTGTCTCTTCCCCCCTCTCCCTTCCCTGTGTCTCTTTCCCTCCCCCTCCCTTATCATCCTCCTTATCCTCTCTCCTCAACCTCCCTCCTCATCCTCCTTCCTCACTTTACACCTCTCTAATTACCTACCCCTCTCCCTTTCCTCTAACTTACCTTCCATCAGCAGCTGCTCCTCCGCTCCTAAGCACGTCTTCCGGCTGCTAATGACGTGACGCGCATGTGACGTCACGTCATTAGCATATGCCGGGGAGTTGAGGATGAGGAGGGGGGTTGAGGATGATGAAGGGGGTTGAGGATGATGAAGGGGGTTGAGGATGAGGAGAGGGAGTGAGGAGGGGGGTTGAGGATGAGAAGGGGGTTGAGGAGGGAGGATGAGGAGGATAAGGGAGGGAAAGAGACACAAGGGAGAGGGGGTTAAGGATACACAGGAGAGCGAGAGAGGGGGAAGAGAAATGGGGTGGAGAGACACGGGGGGAGGGAGACACAGGGTGACTTGAGTATAAGCTGAGGGGGCCTTTTTCAGCCTCAAAAAAAGGGCTGAAAAACTCGGCTTATACTCAAGTATATACAATATGTTAGTTTATTTAACAAAAAATATCTTATGAGGATACTGGGTAAATTCAGGGTAATTTTGCTCAAGAGGAGGGAGATACAGGTTGGGTTCAAAATAAAGCCAATTATTTTGAATTATCCATCTCCTTACCAAGATTTAGAAACATTGGTTGCCAATCCAGATTATTACTACTGCTTCTTGGATTCTTTACCCTAACCATTTCTGCTCATAAAACTATTCATAGCCAACTAGGGGACACCTTGTATGTCAACTGAAGGCCCACTCCTTATATATAACCCTACCTCCAACTGAGAATCCAACAACTAACTCCATTCATTTATTTTATATTTACTAACTTGATGGGATTTCTCTTTGGTTAGTATATGCATTAATATGTATGAAACATTATAAACACAATGTTTAGCCACCCATATAATATATTCACAAGTGTGTATTTTATTTTCCAGGATATTTTTAGGGCAATTGATGTATCTCGATCAGGATTCATAAATGGAAATGGTTTGAGGAGAGCTGTGAAAGAAGCTGGTAAAATTATTTTATATTTAATTAAAATATAACTGAACAATAATTTATAATAAAGTATATATAATAGTGTAATATAATAGGGTATTTATGTAGCTGTGTTGCAAAGTCTTTTTTATTTGAGGTTGTTGATAACTGATTGTATTTATGGTAAGGTTTACTTCTTAACGTAATATTTTACTTGTAATGACATGTTAAAACATATATATATATATATATATATATATAGTATCTCACAAACGTGAGTACACCCCTCACAATTTTGTAAATATTTTATTATAACTTTTCATGTGACAACACTGAAGAAATGACGCTCTGCTAGAATGGGAAGTAGTAAGTGTACAGCCTGTATCACAGTGTAAATTTGCTGTCCCCTCAAAATAACTCAACACACAGCCATTAATGTCTAAACCGATAGCAACAAAAGTGAGAACACCCCTAAATGGAAATGTCCAAATTGGGCCCAAAGTGTCAATATTATGTGAGCCACCATTATTCTCCAGCACTGCCTTAATTCTCATGGGCCTGGAGTTCACCAGAGCTTCACAGGTTGCCACTGGAGTCCTCTTCCACTCCTCCATGAAGACATCACTGAGCTGGTGGATGTTAGAGACCTTGCACTCCCCACCTTTCGTTTGAGGATGCCCCACAGACGCTCAATAGGGTTTAGGTCTGGAGACATGCTTGGCCAGTCCATCACCTTTAGCTTTAGGTTCTTTAGCAAGGCAGTGGTCATCTTGGAGGTGTGTTTGGAGTCGTTATCATGTGGGAATACTGCCCTGTGGTCCAGTCTCCGAAGGGAGGGGATCATGCTCAGCTTCAGTATTTCATAGAACATGTTGGCACTCATGGCTCCCTCAATGAACTGTAGCTCCCCAGTGCCGAAAGGCGCTCATTGCATTCGCTAGCAGTTGAAGCACGCAGTTCGTTCAAACTCGTAACTACAAAAAAGCCAAAAACAAGCAAAATAATTATACAAATATAATAACACTCACACACAGCACAGGGGGAGAGCCAGGAAGTCTGGGAGTGAAGTTGCAAATTAATTGGAGCCATATTTGCCGTTTTCCGACTCTCGAAAATCGACTAAGCGAGCGAAAAAATGGTGGATGAAAAACTTAAAAATTCTGAAACAGGATGAACCAGACTCTCTGCAGCGCCAGGCACGCAGAACTTAGAAAATACACAGCAGTGAAAACAGTAACACTTACACTAAAAATGCCAGGCACGTAGGACTTTGAAAATAAAACCAACAAGGACCAAAAGCCTCACATTGTATGGCAACCAGCATTGCCAACCTTTCAATTTCATTCCTGTCATTTTTGATGGGCAATTTACTAGTATATATATATATATATATATATATATATATATATATATATATATATATAAATACTGTATGTACATGGAAACATAGTTAAAATGGCAGATAATTGTCCTATCTGCCCTTTCTATATCTAAAAAGCATGTATTTATAAATCATCAGTGTTGTCTCATGTGTATGTTAGGTATGCTAGAATTGTTTTACTCTGTTTGTACCTGTTACTTCAGCTACAAGCCTTTTCCTTGATCTTTATTAAATAATTTGATATATTTGAAAGTTTATGTTATATCCCCCATCTCTCTTCTATTTCGTAAGCCATACTATGTGAAGATCAATATAAGTTTTCCCTTTCAGACCATGCACCATTTTATTCGCCCAGACAGATGTCTCTAAACTGTAATAACTAACTCCATAACCACACTTTTATTTTCTAGGATTAATGGTCAGTGATGAAGTGGTTAACGTGATGCTCCTTAGATATGGTGACTCTTCTGAAAAGTTAGCTTTCTCAGACTTTGTGTGCTGCATGATTCGTTTGGAGACTGTGACAAGTAAGTGTGATTTGATAATGATATTCAATATAATTTGAATCAAGGGTGGGTTCCTGTCTTAATACAAGAGGCTGAATATACTTTTCCAAGTTTTACTAAAAATATAACCAGTGATACAAAAAAGAAAAAATAGATTAAAATAATGAGCCTAACTTCCACTGAAACACTACCATAACCATTAAACATTTTCCTCACTAGCCAGCTCTCACCTAGCTAAACCTGAGTGGAGCAAAACAAACAGCCCACTAGTTTGTTAAGTCACTTATCTGTATTCTTCAGATTCCCAGGTCTCCACTCTGCTCCAAGCATTCATAAGCTGCAGGCTGCTATCTCACTCTGTGTGCCTTTCTGCAAACAATCAACCCATTAGCAGGACCTTCCATACTCAAGGAGCAGTCTAAAATGCCTAGATGCAGCTAATTACCTGAGCTGGGAAATTAACCCATGCAGGAGAAAAAGATCTTTGTACAGTCTGTGGCTCAAATAATCCCATTGGATATCTCTGTCACAATACATACACATATATACTTCTGATATGACATATGGAAGTTGGAGAGTAGAAACTACAAGTGGGGCGTGCATGTATACATATATGAATGGCCTAGTGCAGCCTAAAATCAAAATACTCCCATGATTTTAATTCAGCATAAACTCTCCAAATGTTTAGCATGTGTTTGTTATGTTTTTAAAAAAACATAAAAGTAGCACTGAGAGACCCTGTCTATATGCAGACAATAAGAATACAGGTACAGAAGAGTTTATTCAACTCTATACATTAACATAACCACTTGGAATACAATTATTCCAGTGTTCATAAACAAGAATCTGAATTACCTCACATTTTATTGTTGTGGCTCAAAAATATGCTTTTATATTCAGATAATTTATTTACATTTTTCTTTGATTTCCAGAGGTATTTCAGAATCTAACACAAGACGGTAGAGGAGTATACCTGAGTGGAGATGAGGTAAGAGTACTGCATATAATGGCTACACACTGAATAATGGCATAATTAAATTACAAAAAAGTACAAAAAAAAAATCTTCAGACATATAAAGTATCCAAGGTACCAGGCCAAGGCCCCCATTCAATTGCAAACCCGTAATTACCTTCATACAGGCTGCATGTCTGTGGGGTAGACATTTGCTACTATTCTGGCTGTATACAATTGACTCAAGCCCGCAATTAAAGGGCTAAAGCCTAAAACCGTACACCATGAACCCGCAAGTAGCATTTCAGGGCATGATCATGATCAGTTAAACAAGCCCGTAAGTTACAATTTAGACGCAGCCAATAGTAAATGAGACGTCATCATGATGTCAGTCAAACATGGAGTTTAAAGTACAATTAATTCGTGTTTAGAAGACCAATCTACAATCGAGAAATGTAGAAATCAATAAAAATCAATAAATAAACTTCTCCCTTCGGTACAATCTCTATAGCACCTTAATGGTGAGGGAGCTTTTGTGCTAGTGGATAGGATGGTAGAACGGCTGGGGAGTTTTTAAACTAGTAGGTGGGAGGGAGGGACTAGATATGAGTAATGGGGTAGAAAGTGTAGAGGGTATAAGGGATGAATTAACAACTCATAAGGGAGGAGATGGGGGAGGGGTAGTACAGTCAATAGGGAGGTAGTACTAAGTAATTCAAGTACAGTGGCAGGCACTTCAGATCTACAGACTCATAACATAAAGTGTATGCTTGCTAATGCCAGAAGCTTGCCAGGAAAAATGGGAGAGTTAGAATTATTAGCAATTAATGAAAAATGGGATTTAATAGGCATTACCGAAACGTGGTGGGATGAATCTCATGACTGCACTGTTAGTCTGAATTGTTATAACCTATTTAGCAAAGATAGGGGCAACAGCAGTTAATAGGGGTTAATCTGTGGAATTCTCTACCAGAGGAGGTGGTGACAGCGGATTCGATAGATAACTTTAAAAGGGGACTGGATTTATTTCTAGTTAAAAAGGGAATTCAGGGTTATCATGGATAATTAGAGAGGCAGTATTGATCCAGGAAGAAGTCCGGTCGTCTGTGTCTGTGATCAGGAGGGAATTGATTATTTTTTTTATACAACTAATTAATTAATAGTTAATCTGCATATTTCAGATCAGAGGAGATCTTAAAAGGTTGAACTTGATGGACTGAAAGTCTTTTTTCAATCTTAAATACTATTTAACTATGTAACTATGTAACAGTAAAAGAGGAGGAGGGATTTGTCTGTATGTTAAGCCAGAATTTAAGCCTATAGTCAGAGAATATATTTTTGGTGGAACTAGCGATAATGTTGAATGTTTGTGGGTAGAGTTAAATAGCGGAGCAGCAAATTTCAAAAGAATATTAGTAGGAGTATGCTATAAACCCCCAAATATAGCTGAAAGTGAGGAAATACAATTATTGTTACAGATTGAAAATGCAGCTAAGCACGGACAAGTTCTAATAATGGGAGAGTTACCCTGAAATAAACTGGATAATTGAGACCAGCAGTTCATCTAAGGCGAGCAGGTTCTTGAGTACACTCAGGGATCATTATCTGGCCCAGGTTATACAGGAGCCTACTAGAAATGAAGCTATCTTAGATTTAGTCATCACACATAATATTTATTAAGTATCAAATGTTGGAATAGGGCAACCTTTGGGAAACAGTAATCACAACACAGTCTCATTTGAGATTGAATTAAAAAAACTAAATTTTAAGGGGCCAACAAAAACTCTTAATTTTAAAAGGGCAGATTTTAACGGTCTAAGGGCAGCAATACCAAGTATAGTCTGGGACAGAGAACTGATAGGTAAAAATACTGAACATGAATGGACAACATTTAAATCCTTACTTATCACCATATATCAAGTGGGAATAAAAGTAAAAGGAGTAAATCCCATCCAATGTGGCTTAACAGTGATTTAAAGATCAAGATACAGGCATTTAAATTATACAAACAAGAGGGGACAGAGACTGCTTTACGGGAATACAAGGAAATCAACAAGGCTTGCAAAAGGGCGATTAGACTGGCTAAAATAGAAAATGAAAAATTAATTGCAAAAGAGAGTAAGAGCAACCCTAAAATATTTTTTAAATATATTAATGGGAAGAAGGCGAGGAAGGAAGCTATAGGAACATTACAATGTGACCAGGAAAAGGCAGATGAGCTAAATAGGTTATTTTCTTCGGTATACACAAGGGAGGTACCAGTGGTTGGGTCACTGCAACATAATGGGGCTACACTACCTTTGCCAAATAATTGGTAAACGCAGAAAGAAATCCAAAAGAGGTTGCAAAAAATAAATGTTAATAAAGCCCCGGGTCCTGATGGAATACATCCACGGGTACTCAGGGAACTGGGTTCTGTAATAGCCAAACCATTATATCTAATTTATCAAGATTCACTCAACACAGGGTTTCTACCAGATGACTGGAGAAAAGCAGATGTGATACCTATGTTTAAAAAGTGAGCAAGAGCAAAACCGTGGAATAATAGACCAGTGAGCCTCATGTCTGTA
This sequence comes from Discoglossus pictus, assembly GCA_027410445.1. Lineage (NCBI taxonomy): Eukaryota > Metazoa > Chordata > Amphibia > Anura > Alytidae > Discoglossus > Discoglossus pictus. Next base: position 21,279,037 of record CM050165.1, on the reverse strand, counting down.
GTGGGCAAGCTTTTAGAAGGTTTAATAAGGGATAATTTACAAGAATATGTTTATTTGAACAGGATTATAAGTAGGATTTAACATGGATTTATGAGGGATAGGTCATGTCAAACAAATCTAATTAGTTTTTATGAGGAGGTTAGTAGGAACTTGGATCAAGGCAACTCAGTGGATGTAGTCTTTTTGGATTTTGCAAAGGCTTTTGATAAAGTGCCACATAGGAGAATATTGTTCAAATTAAGAGATACAGGAATTGCAGTAAATATCTGCTCATGGATCTAGAGCTGGCTTACAGACAGGAAACAAAGGGTTGTTGTAAATGGAACATACTCCGATTGGACTAATGTGGTAAGTGGGGTTCCTCAGGGTTCAGTATAAGGTCTTCTCCTTTTTAACATATTTATTAATGACTTAGAGGTGGGACTGGATAGTAGTGTCTCCATTTTCCCTGATGACACAAAGTTGTGCAAGGTAATTAAATCAGATAATGATGTACTTTCCCTCCAAAGGCATTTACATAAAATTGATGAATGGGCATCTAAATAGCAGATGAGATTTAATACGAATAAATGTAAAGTTATGCATCTGGGAAGGAAAAATAGTCATGCAATTTATAATCTTAATGGAGCAAATCTAGGTGTATCAGATATTGAAAGGGATTTGGGAGTGCTTGTGGACAACCGCCTAGGTTACAGTGCTCAATGCCAAGCAGCAGCTGCAAAGGCAAATAAAATATTAGCATGTATCAAGAAGGCTATAGAAGCGAGAGAAGCAAATATAATTCTGCCACTATACAAATCTCTAGTACGCCCTCATTTGGAATATGGAGAACAATTTTCGGCACCGCTTCATAAAAAGGACATTTTAGAGCTGGAAAAGGTACAGAGGAGGGCAACAAAACTAATAAGGGCAACAAAACTAATAAGGGGAATGGAGGGGCTAAGTTATGAAGAAAGACTAACCAAATTAAACTTATTTTCTCTAGAAAAAAGGCCTCTTAGAGGAGATATGATTACCTTATATAAATACATCCAAGGTCAGTATAAAGATTTGTCAAGGGAGCTTTTTGTGCCAAAAGGTTTTTAAAAAAAATGAAAAAAAATGAACAAGAGGACATCCCTTGAGGCTAGAAGTAAAACGATTCCACCTTAAAGAAAGACAAGGTCTCTTCACAGTAAGGGTGGTTAATCTGTGGAATTCTCTACCAGAGGAGGTGGTGACAGCGGATTCGATAGATAACTTTAAAAGGGGACTGGATTTATTTCTAATTAAAAAGGAGATTCAGGGTTATCCTGGATAAAGAGAGAGAGAGTATTGATCCAGGGAGGAATCCATTTGCCAGTATCTGGAGTCAGGAAGATTTTTTTTTTCCCTTTAAGACGATTACCTAAGTTTCACTTGTTTTTTTCTTTCTGTTTGCCTTCCTCTGGATTAATTAATAATTAAAAATAAATAAATAAATACATAGTTGATTAATAATTAACAATCAATTAACAACTAATTAATTGATAACTAATCTGCATATTAGAGATCAGAGGAGATATTAAAAGGTTGAACTTGATGGACTGAAAGTCTTTTTTTAACCTTAATTACTATGTAACTATGTAATATATATATATATATATATATATATATATATATATATATATATATATATATATATATATTTAGCTATAAATTCAGCCATTTGTGCACCCAACTTCACAATTTGTATATGTGCAGAGATGCACTTACATTTATTTGGAGCTATTACTTGTTTCTGCTATAAACATTAACAGGGAGGCTTTAACAGCCATGTAGATATAATGTGATCAGGATGGAGCCATCTTGCATTAAATGGTTTAATTCCACTTCATTAAAAACAGTCACCCACTAAACCATTTTGGATGAGTCTTAGCTACACACAAGAGCGTGAGTACCAATTATGTCCTTGGGTTTGGTTCCTCAACTGGTATCAATGTCCTGGAAATCTTTGACTGATCCACCAACTGCTGGTTCTCCGCCCCCCCCTCCCCACCGCCAATTCTAGGCCTAGCCCCCCTGATGCATTTTACTCTCTGCTTTGTCCTTTTCAGTTTCCATTTTGTATTTATACATTTGACTAGCCATTTTCACTACAGTAAATCATCTCTAAGAAATACAGCATTGTTTTTGCTGCTGATGTGCAGCTCACTATGTTAATTCACAGCTCAGACTATTTGATACGTTTGAGGGAGAGGTTCTAATTGAATGACAATATTGGGAGTCATTGTTTTGGCCACTTCAGGGACTGACAACCAGACTTTGATTCTAATTAGCTTCCCAAAACAGCTAATTAATATAAAACAGCACAAATAATAGTACGTTTTAGAACATAAATTGCTAATACAGTGTATAGCCAATTTAACCTAAAAAAAAACAAAAAACAAAACATATATTATATATATATATATATATATATATATATATATATTATCAATTAAGTTGTTTTATCATATGTATGAGATGGTACCTACAGGTTGGACTATTTAGATATTCTTTGTACTTATTTGTTATACATTGATTTGAAACAAAGTACTTTAGTCTATAATTATAGGTCTATTATTTGTCGATTGACAGAACAATGGAAGATTCAACATTTTTATACATTTTATTTTTGATTGCTTACAATTGTATTTTCCTTTTTTCAGTGGATGCAGATTATAATGTCCAGCTGAAAGCAATGATGCCTCTCTTCCAATGGCAGGTAACATACTTGCATGTAATAATGGTACGCTCTCCCTCTCTGTATCTATTACACATCTCTCTGTAATTATTTATGTTTCAACTATGTATTGACCATTATTAAATCTAGTTTTTTGTAAATATAGGATTGCAGTGGAGATCGGTAGCCTTATGTTTATAATAATAAATCTGCCATAGCAACGCTACAGAATGGTGCCCATGAACGTAAGCACACTACACTACCCCTAACATCCTCCCTTATCCCTATCTATCCATACCAGGGAAGGGGGTAAATAATAACATGCAGTGGGTTGATGACCCCTGCACCCATGACCTGCTACCCTCCCGGGATTCCCCTTCATACCTGCTACCCCCCTTATGGACCCCCATGGCACCAACCAGTTACCAGTAATCTAAAGTATAGAGAATGTGTGATGTGATAGCTCAGTAGTGATTTTCATTTGGTCCAACTCTTACGGGAGCCACACAATGGAGGCCCAAATTCCTAGATACAGGATACCAGCAGCACAATTTTAGCTGAATTTATTGAAATGCGGCACTGCCTTATATTTTGATCCCTTAGTTGCATTGAATACTAATTATACTCAAAAAACAATAATTTCCAATTATTAATGTGCTGATATTTAAATATTTTTTTGTCATAGGTGAATGTTGGTGCCTGCAATCTCGGAGCAAAAAGCACGTCTGACATCAAGCATCGAATAACTCCCCACCACAATGTATACAGAGTTGTATTGTACTCTCGGTATATTCATTTATATATGTTCTGCTTAAGTTCAGCTTCAGAGTATTGGGAATGGTTAGTAAAGTGAGAGTGATGGTGTTATTATGTGGAGTCTCTTTTACATGTTGGAGAGGTCTCTTTACACTTTCATAAGAGATCTTACTGGACAGGGTAGGCATTAAAGGGATTGTTCTCACTCAAGAAGGTTCCTTGTTGAATATAGGTACTTGTGTCTTAGTTTGCTACTTCAAGGACTTACTCTGTCCAGGCAGTAGATACCTTCTTATTCCACTTTCTGATGATGCTTAAAGGGACATGGGGTTGATTTAAAGGGTCACTATAGTAGAAGAAAGACTGCACTAGGTTGTGACGTGTGTAACTACATTAGTTGTTGTGTAACCGTTGCCATATGGACATTTGAAGACTCTGCTTATGTATAGAATATTCCATTTGTCTTTGCTTCATCACTACCTGATAACTGGAGCATGAGAGGGACGTGTTAGATAACTGGACCCCATTGAGTTTGACATCAATCCCATTCCACGGCACGTGCATAGAGGCAAGCAGCTTACATTGATACAAGCCCTGCTCTCCTCAATAGTGAACGCCCCTCTCAAACATACACATAACAACCATCATACTATCATGGATCCTTCCATGTTTAAAGGACTCAAACATATGTCTATGTGCATTGTCCGGTGCTCTATTATACGATACGCAGGCATGTAACACGACCTATTATCGATAGAGGGACCTTTGCGCTCTGGAAATCAGTGCACACCGACACTTGCGCCCCAGACAAGAACGCGCCTGACAACCGCGCGCCTCCCTGCATCTAATCACCTTGTCTGCACCTCATCAACTCTCCTCTTCTGCACCCCTTCACCTTCACCCCATCACCTGCACCCCTTCATCTGCACCCCATCATCTGCACCCCATCATCTGCACCCCATCTCCACACCCATCCTCTCTCTCAGTCCCCTGCACCCATCCTTCCACCTCCCTCCTCTCCCTCTCTTCTGCACCCATCCTATACCTCTCCCCATCCCCTCTTCCCTGCACCCCATTCCCACGCTCTGTCCTCTGCACCTATCATCTCACTTTATCCTGCACCCCAACCCCTCTCTCTGTCTCCTCACTCCATCCCCCCTCTCTCTCCCCTACACTCCACTCTTATCTGCCCTTCTGCCTTCTAACCTGCAGTCTCTCTGGGTGGCGCGCAGTTGTCAGCACGCAGGGTGGTGCGCTCTTCTCTGGGGCGCAGATGTCGGGGGCGTGCTGATGATGGCGCACAGTTTTTTAGAGCGCAAAGGCCGGGGTAATTTATTCTCAGTGAAAATTGCATTTTTTACATTTTTACTACTCACATAAATATAAGCTTATCAAATGGCATAAATACAAATGATGACTTAAAAAGCTTGGGGTAGGAACAAACAAGTGGCCATAATCTACAGAGGTAAACAAACACAGCCAATCCTGACAGACTGCAATTAACTCCCAAGATCAGGGGCTTAGGGACTGGGGAGATGGGGGTGGGATGCCCCCCAGATTATATGAAAAGGAACACAAACAATAGGAAAATTAATCATGCATTACCAGATTTGGACACCAGTAGGACTTTCCCATGAAAGCTTTGACCCATAATTTATGTTTATATATATATATATATATATATATATATATTGCTGTTGTTGTTGTTTGTAGTAGTTCAGTCGCGTCCGACTCTTCGTGACTCCATGGACCACAGCACTCTCAGTCACTGGCCCTCTGAGCTCCATCAAGTTCATGTTCATTGCTTCAGTGACCTCATCTATCCATCTCCGCCTCTGTCGTCATCTTCTTCTTGTGCCTTCAATCTTTTCCAGGATCAAGTCTTCTCTAGGGAATCCTGCCGTCTCATGATATGGCCAAAATATTTGAGTTCCAGCCTCATGATCATATCTTCTAGTGCACAGTATATATATATATATATATATATATATATATATATATATATATATATAAAGAGAGAGAGACAGATTGTATATATATATATATGTATATATTATATATCTATGTTATACATTTTTAATTATATTGGGTTCCCAGGGTCATTGAGAATCAAGACAAAGAAATTACATTTTTTTGTCTCTTTTTTGTATCCCCCCCAGATTTTTTTGGAGTCCTACCCCCATGTCCAAGATTATGGCCAATCAAGCTCTATTATTTTCAGAACCTTCATGAGTCAGGAGGGAGGTGTTTAGACCCTTTCCTGTCCTTAGGCTTCACAAATTACTAATTACTGCAACTGCAAGAATTAGAGAAAAATATACATTTCACAAACTTGAATTTTTTTTTTTGTGTGAAATTGAAATTATAGACATTAGTATCACTGATTTGTTTGTGTTCTTGTTTTGCAACACTCCTTTGTTTTATCATTTTTATACATGGGTTTATGTGATAATTTAAAAAAAATAAATTAAAAGAATGTGTGATTTACTTTTTTTATGTTAATATTTTTGTAATTTTTTTATGTTTTGTTTAAATAAAAATAATGTTGAGATGCATTACCTGGTCTATGTATTCTTAATTTCTTTAACATACATAAAAGGTTTGTAAGGTGTAATAACAGGGGAGGAGCTACCTCCTGTGCAGGCGGTGAAATACACCGGGGCCCTACTCTGAGGGGGCCCAAGTGTGATCAAATTTTTTTTTTTTCTTCCGTAGTGTAGGATTTTTTTTGCACCGGTGCCTCCCATGATTAGCTCCACCAGTGTGTAATAGCATTTATAATAAAAAGAAAGTGAGAAAACTACAAAAAATCTGGTAAATATTGAATTCAAGTATAACACAAATAAAAATGCAATATATTTTATTGTGTAAATGTTTCAATTATTTTCCAAAAAGCATGTCCAGGGGAAGCACAAGAAAGCAATCCGATTTAAGGGACACGGCGAGAGTTGCAAAGTTATATATTTGAAATAAATATTATCAATAAATGTTATTTACATTTTTTTCTATAGATGTTTTTAATTTTTTTATATCAGCCAAACATTCAGATCCACCTATCGAGCTATGCTCATTAGCTTTATGCTCACATCTTATTACTGTTACCTTCTGCTGCTTTGCTCATGCTCAAAGGGATCATAGCAATGCCCTGTATTTCAGCTACCAATTTAATGCAAAACTAATGGGCTGCAACTCATCATCATCCAATGCAGAAATGTCAGAATAGACCCTAACACTGAAGATACGCAGTTTGTAAAAGATGGGATGAACTCCATTCTCTTTTATTAGCTGATCGTGTCTGTTTATTTCTCAGTAGAGCATGTCTTTGTGAACTAGTGAGCATTCCAGACCGAATTAATGCGCTGGCAGTTGTACTTGACACATTTTTTAAATACAGATTTTATTGTTATTAATTAAATAAATGAAACTCTATTGCATGTCAGCTGCCCTTTAAAGGACCATTTTGATATGTTTTTTTGAAGAAAATAATAAAATAAATACATTGATATTTTGTAACATTTATTTGCAATTAATAAAGCAGAACAGGAGAAATGGTAGATGCAGACAGTAGGATAATTGCATATAAAGGTAATATATTAGAGGCTCTGTGTTTTTTGTTATTTTTTATTCTAAAATCATTGCAGTACAGAGAAGTGCAGTTCCACAAAATAGTATTTTACATTTTAAATACATGAACACAGTGGCCCTTTAATATGTGCGCAGAGTTGGTAGACAATAAATATTTGCTTCACATTATGTGCAAATGTAAAAGAAAGAAAAAAAATTATACATCTATAATCGCACCTTTTCCAGGTGATTTCTTATCAAGACTAAACTGTAGACTAAAAATGAACTATAAATAATATGAAGATGTTGCATCAATAAGTAGTGCAATAGAGACATCTAGTGGCCACTCTCAGGAACTGCTTGTAAGGAGTTCCTAAAGCACATATAATAGTCTTGGGTATCGTGATGTTAGGGTGGGAATGTTGCTTATTTAGGTAAAAAAAAAAAAAATATATATATATATATATATATTCCACAACAATCATTTAGTATATGGTGAGCACAAGAATGAGAAAAGCTCTCCACTGTACAAAGTACAGAAAACGAATAATACATTAATAAGCCCATTTGCATGTCTAAAAGGCGGGGACATGCAAATGAGAATACAATGTACCACACTCTTTTACTCCAAAAATAGCAACTTTATACATTGCTCCCTTAAAGCATATGCCCGCTGTATTAAACAGCTTTTAAGCAAAGCATCGGGTTGGATTTTACACAAACCAAGAATCACTCATATACAGGCCTGTTTCAAGCTTTTGGCTATCATCAGTATGAGGTAGATTCTGGTTTGTGCAATAGATTTTGTAGGATTGGGTATTCCACAACAATCATTTAGTGTATGGTGAGCACAAAAGTGAGAAAAGCTCTCCACCGTTAGACATGCAAATAGGCTTATTAATGTATTATTCGTTTTCTGTACTTTGTACGGTGGAGAGCTTTTCTCACTTTTGTGCTCACCATACACTAAATGATTGTTGTGGAATACCCAATCCTACAAAATCTATTGCACAAACCAGAATCTACCTCATACCGATGATAGCCAAAAGCTTGAAACAGGCCTGTATGTGAGTGATTCTTGGTTTGTGTAAAATCCAACCCGATGCTTTGCTTAAAAGCTGTTTAATACAGCGGGCATATGCTTTAAGGGAGCAATGTATAAAGTTGCTATTTTTGGATTAAAAGAGTGAGGTACATTGTATTCTCATTTGCATGTCCCCGCCTTTTAGACATGCAAATGGATTTATTAATGTATTATTCGTTTTCTATATATATATATATATATATATTCATTCATTCACATTTGAACATCTAAAACAAGTAAAAGAAAAACTTGTTTTGTGCTCAGAATTCTGAGAAATACAGTTATTGCACTGCATTCTGGAAACCTGGGTAGGGACATGCAAATGTGCCCGCAAAGGCTTTGCTGTTTAATCCAAATAACATTTCAAACATGGCTTCTTTTAAGCATATGCCTGCTGTATTACACAGCTTTAATCAAAGCCCAGGATGGATTATGCACAAGCCAGGAATCCTACCCGCAGACAACACTGTTTCAAGGTTACTGCCTCTCATAAGTGTGTAGTAGATTTTGTGGGGAGGTAGTTTACCACAACAATCATTTAATTTATGGTGGGCAAAAGAGTAATAGATCAAGGGTAGACCATTTATTTTTAGAAAATTCACCATGGTCAGAATGGTTTTATTAAAATTAAGTCAAAGTCCGGAATCCATATATGGGGCCCTATTAAATCCAAAGCCAGTAAACGAGCCGGGAAAATTTACGGTTATTACATTGGCCTCTTTTAGCTCCCCGCAAACGATCTGCGGGCTATAGGTGGAAAAACCCTACGGGCCGTCAAAATCTGAACTCCCACCAATCTAAGCCTTTTATCTTTCAACCCCGTAAATGTTACAATCGGAAATCACTATTAAATTGCTACAAGTCCTCAAGCCCGCAATTGTTTTCACACCCGTAAATGGCAAATGGAGTAAAAAATCCTATGGGTACTAGTAAGGAGCCGCAACGGGGTTAAACTCCTGTCAGTAGCACTGTAAATGCAATTATAAACACACTACTGTATGGTAAATTACAGGGAAAGTGATGCTAGGTTTTACAATTAATATCACATTATACTCAAACTCGCAAATCTGCAATAAAAAAAATGTTTGTTATATTTAATTTCCGTGTTCTATCGATCCCGGCAATCAATGTGTTAATACATATAATAGAACTCACATGGAATAGAATATTACATTTATTGATTTTTTCATATTGCGTTATTTCTTGAATGTGGGCCCGATCGAAACCCGGACTTCAACCCCGTAAGTGATTGAAATGTAACTTGAATGTTTTAGTGGCGTAATGATGACGGTCTCTTTTACCATTGGCTCCGTCCAAACTTGTAACTACGGGTTTGACTAATTGATCATGTTCATGGCCGCAAATGCAACGTGCCACAGCATGGTTTACGGATTTGGATTCTGGCCATGTCCTTGCGGGCTTTTCTAATTTATTCGCTCTGTAACTCTTGCAAATTTTAAGCCCGCATAGATATGGGCTGTACGACGGAATTGGAATTTAATTGGGCCCATAGCGTGCTTTATGATATACCATGAAACACCAAGTGGAGAAAATATGGCACAACAGTGACATTACCAAGAACTGGAGCTCCCTCCAAAATTGATGAAAAGACGAGAAGACGAGTTGCAATCTCGCAACCTCCTATGTATCCTATCGCTTCTCAACCTTTATCAGTAGGGTGAATGTAACCATCTGTGGGACAGAGAGCAAGGAGACAATATATCAGGGGCAGCTGGTGCAGAGGGGCAATAGGCAGGTGCCCGCCAAAAATTATCAATCACTTTAATTATGTATTTTAAATGTATATAGATAATACAATTTTTTAGGTACGATTTTGGCCTATATTGTCCCGCTTGGTATTTTAAGGTTTTGAAGGTACGGTTGGGGCCTACAGTGGATATATAAAGTCTACACACCCCTGTTAAAATGTCAGGTTTCTGTGCTGTAAAAAAATTAGACAAAGATAAATCATTTCAGAACTTTTTCCACCTTTAATGTGACCTATAAACTGTACAACTCAATTGAAAAACAAACTAAAATCATTTAGATAGAGGGAAGAAGAAATATATTTAAAAAAAAAATATGGTTGCATAAGTATGCACAGCCTTAAACTAATACATTGTTGAAGCACCTTTTGATTTTATTACAGCACTCAGTCTTTTTGGGTATGAGTCTATCAGCATGGCACATTTTGACTTGGCAAGATTTGCCCACTCTTCTTTGCAAAAACACTCCAAATCTGTCAGATTGCGAGGGCATCTCCTGGGCACAGCCCTCTTCAGATCACCCCACAGATTTTCAATCGGATTCAGGTCTGGGCTCTGGCTGGGCCATTCCAAAACTTTAATCTTCTTCTGGTGAAGCCATTCCTTTGTTGATTTGGATGTATGCTTTGGGTCGTTGTCATGCTGAAAGATGAAGTTCCTCTTCATGTTCAGCTTTCTAGCAGAAGCCTGAAGGTTTTGTGCCAATATTGACTGGTATTTGGACCTGTTCATAATTCCCTCTATCTTAACTAAGTCTCCAGTTCCAGCTGAAGAAAAAAAGCCCCAAAGCATGATGTTGCCACCACCATGCTTCACTGTGGGTATGGTGTTCTTTTGGTGATGTGCAGTGTTGTTTTTGCGCCAAACATATCTTTTGGGAGTTCAACCTTGGTTTCATCAGACCATAACACCTTTTCCCACATGCTTTTGGGAGACTTCAGATGTGTTTTTGCAAAATGTAGCCTGGCTTGGATGTTTTTATTTGTAAGAAAAGGCTTTCGTCTTGCCACTCTACCCCATACGCCAGACATATGAAGAATACGGGAGATTGTTGTCACATGTACCAGACAGCCAGTACTTGCCAGATATTCCTGCAGCTCCTTTAATGTTGCTGTAGGCCTCTTGGTTGCCTCCCAGACCAGTTTTCTTCTTGTCTTTTCATCAATTTTGGAGGGAGCTCCAGTTCTTGGTAATGTCACTGTTGTGCCATATTTTCTCCACTTGATGATGACTGTCTTCACTGTGTTCCATGGTATATCTAATGCCTTGGAAATTCTTTTGTACCCTTCTCCTGACTGATACCTTTTAACAATGAGATCCCTCGGATGATTCGGAAGCTCTCTGTGGACCATGGCTTTTGCTGTGGGATGCGACTAAGAAAATTTCAGGAAAGACCAACTAGAGCAGCTGAACCTTGTTTGGGGTTAATCAGAGGCACTTTAAATGATGGCAGGTGTATGCTGACTCCTATTTAACACAATTTGGAATGTGATTGCTTAATTCTGAACACAGCTACATCCCCAGTTATAAGAGGGTGTGCAGACTTATGCAACCACATTATTGTAAAAGAGCATCTGAATTACCCACAAGATCACAGAAACAATGCCAACTTGATGGATGAAAGCAAAGTGGAAACAGTGCGTATCACCACAAGAACTTCATACAAGCCAAAAAGCATGGAGGTTGGAGGACAATGATTTAGGTTTGCTTTGCAGGTGTAGGGCATGATACCTCACAATCATTGAGTCCACCATGAATTTCTCTCTCTTCAACATGAAATCATAGCTGAACATGGATCATGCATCAATCAGAACAATGATCTAAACCCAAAAAATTTAATTATTAATGAATGTGTGAAAATTGTAATGGTCAAGTCAATGTCCAGACCTTGACCCCATGAAGATGTTGTGGTGATGCTACCAGTGGGGCAGTCGATGCTCTGCACGTTACCCCTGTTGTGAGGCCAGGTATGCAGAGTCCTTACACTCAAAAAGTATTTTTTCACAAGGTGTTTACAACAATGGTTATTTAACCTGCAGTTTTCATTCTCCCTCATCCATTACTCACGTGACAGTAATCTGGGGATGTACGGGAGAGTCGGATGGGTTAGAGGTGAGAAGTAAATATGTCAGATGGAGCAATATAGTGCTAGTCAATAGGGAAGGAATAACGTTTAGTACTGGAGAATCCAACGAAGAATGATAGGGTAAGGATAATGGGCAATGGGAGAGAGAGAATATGGGGAGGGAGGAGGGAGAAAGGTGGCAAGGGGCGAAAAGAAGGCCAGGGGAGGAGAGAAGTATTCGGATAAAGAAAAAAGAAGCTAAGAGACAGCTTGGGTAGAATGAAGGGGAGTAAAGGCCAGAAAAAAAGCTTCAGGCATAAAGATAGAAGAAAGGAGAGAAATGTCTGAGAGCAATAGAAGAGTGTTGTAAGGAAAAGGTGAGCTGGAGGAGAAAGATGGGGGTTTGTTGTTTTATATAGACGAATAAATGTGCAATGTTCAGAGTTATAGGTAGCGTGCTATATTTTTACCAGTACAGATAATGGACAGGCCTACATTTGTAGGACTTAGGCTGCAATGAGCGCCACAGATGCAAGTAGATGCAAGTGAGGGCCTTGAAAATCGAGGCCCACAGTTGCGGGGCTTTACTAACTTACGAATTTAACGGAACTGGAAAGACCAGCAAAAAAGCCCAAATATGCCTCAAATTAACTTACACACTCACACACAGCACAGGGGGAGAGCCAGGGAGCCTGTGCATGAGGTCGCAAGTTATTTTGAGGCATATTTGCATTTTTTTCACAATCGAAAATCGCCTAAGGCGGCAGCAGTGAAAGCACTGAATCCTAACCACTGGACCACCAAGGAACCCATTGTAACATTGTAGTCACAATCAAAAACTTTCTAATTGTTCTCAAATGCTCTCCACTTTTTTCCATTCCCAATCTCCTGGTGATTCTTGATAAAAATGGGCTAAATGGCCCAGGAAAATCAAAATGAAGGTAAACATATTTAACACAAGACTCAAGGACCACTGTAGTTTGGTAAAAACGCCAAATGCTTGTGAAGTATATCACAAAATATCTACATTAGCAGGTATGAAAAATATGGGTATAAAAGCATTTTACAGGAAATGTTATATTTAGATGGTTGTATCATGTGTCTGTCTGAGACTATGGGGCCGTACTATCCAATTAAGATCTATTGTTAATTTAAAGATGACTTTATAACATAAGTAAATACAGATCATAATAGTGTCCACTGTTCTTCTAACACCTCAGGGATTTCTAATCCTTTTACAAAATGTTCCTCATCATTAAAGCAATATTGAATTCAATAGTTAACATTTTTAATAAAGCCTGTAATTATTTATTTTAAACTGTAAAAAACATTTTGTCCATTATCAACATTAAAAAAATAAAACATATTATAAATATTACACTTTAGTGCTGTTTTGAGATGAAATTTCTCAGTTTGTATTGTGTTAAGTTGTGTAAAATTTAAGAATAATTGATAAATATTAGTAAAGGTTTAGGTAAAATGTAGCTGTTTGGAACAAATAACACTTCCTCCGGGCATGTGCGCAGGAGCGGGCGCTGTAATCAGCGCTAGGATATTGCTGTGCCAGTCCTGGGATGTGCCAATAATGAGCAGGAGTCCCAATACATGTACCTGAAAAATTATGCATAAAGATGCCATATTTATTCTATTCTTTTTTGAAGATTTACATTTCAATTTCGCATAATATATTTGAAAGTAAAATAAAAAAAGGAGCAGTTTTTAGTGACTTTCAGTTGGAATAATGGAAATATATTCAGCCTAGCCTACTGGGGAAAAGGCAACAATGACTGTCCCAATAAAGAATAATTAACTATTAATAGACATTTTACAAAAAAGAATAATTCACAGAAATTGTTTTCACCGAAACACTATGATACATTTTCACACTATAACAATGCGACTGTACTAAATACTGACGAAGGCGAAACAGTAGGTGTCACCCTGTTATAAAAAAACACGAGCGGCACTAAGTCATTCCTTGATATAAATGTACTTTACTCCTAAATAATAATATATAACCCACTCCGGGAGGGGTAACTACTTGGCACTTATACGGACATAAATACATACCAAATATTCTTATACCATGTATAAATATTATATAAATGACGGTCAATAAAAGAAAGTGTTGAAATGCTGTTTGTCACACAATGTGAGTGTACTGGGTGCCTCAACTATATGGACCCCTCTAACACACTAATGAATGCATGTAATAACAGTATAAGTGCCATGAGGGTCATCCAGGACCCTCATGACCCAAAGTGTAAGCACTACACCATTTTAACCCGGTCACTTATGGGGGTCTATCCAGACCCTCATAAGCCTCTATTTAACCCCATCAGTCCCATAAGGGTATATTATGACCATTATGGGCCTGTTACAACGCAACTTTAACCACATAAGTGCCATGACGGTCCTCAAGGACCATCATGACACTAAGTATAAACACTACACTGCACTATACCCCCCCAATAAAACATTAAATATCAACTAAACACCCTCTACACTAACCTATTAACACCTACACTACCTACCTACCTACCCCCTAATAAACCCCTCCCCACCACTGTAATTACAGAATTCATCAAAAATCAAAAATCTACATTACATAAAATAAAATAAAACTAAAATCACCAAAAATAAAAAATGTACATTACAGAAAAAAAAAACCTAAGTCACAAAAAATAAAAAAAGGAACATTACAGAAAATAAAAAAATTCATTACAACCCCGCCCCCCCACTACAGAAAAAAAAAAAATACACACCTGAAAAGGAAATACATATAATACATACAATACAATTAAATACAATACAATACAATTAAATACAATACAATACACCCCTATCTAATATACATCCCCCTATCTAATATACATCCAATCTAATATACAATACTATACAATACTATCTATCTAATATACATCCCCCCATCTATCTAATATACAATAAATACTATCTACGTACTATACATCCCCCAATCTATCTAATATACAATACATGCTATCTCTATATAGCAACCCTAATTCTAAGCTAAAATAAAATAATTAAGACCACTTACTTGGTCGATGAGCACCAAAGCCGATCATTGCCTGCTCGCCTTGCAAAGCGAGGTGAGCAGTGGAGGCAATCAAACACACGGGACTTAGCCTACAAACACTTAGGAAACACGGTATTGTCTTACAGACTTATTAAATTGTCATTCGCCCAATTGAATAGGGCTCTATATAAGCACATAGCATCTTTTTTTTAAAGAAGTTTTTAGTTACTTAAGACCTTGTTTTTGCATAGAAGTTCACTAACTAAACACTTCTGTAAACAAATATGCTGTGTGCTTACAAAAAAAAAGCTTATGAAAAAAGATTGTTAGCTCTTCAGCCTATTGATTGATGGATAGATTAATTACAAATAGGTAAAGTATATTAATTCATTAAGTAACTAATTAATTGATTATTATTTACAAAAATATAGACATATGTATCTGTCTTTGTGATGAGTGCAGAAGCTGCTCAGAGGAGCAAAAGTACACCAGAGGAGAGGCTCGCAATGAGCGCCGAAGGTCCTCAGAATACAAAAACCTTCAAATTGTGTGAAAAACAGCATTGCCATGGCTTAAAATGTTATTGACAGCCATTTTCTGATGGGCAAGTCGCTAGTATATATATATAGGGTAATATGAAATATATATATATATATATATATATATATATATATATACATACATTCCAGTCAAACATGGTGGTTGTTGTGTGATGGTATGAGGCCCCTTTTCCATCTCAGCACCTGGGATGGATGAGTTTTGGAGTGGCCTAGACAAAATCCAGAACTAAACCCAATAGAGACACTGTGGCAGGAACTAAAACAAGTGTTTCTGAATTAAAGCAATTCTATGAGAAAGTGAAAATCCCCCATAGTGATGTGAGAGACTGATATTTAAATATAGGAAACATGTATTGGCAATTATTACATCTAAAGGTGGAACAACCAGTTGTAAAGTATATGGGATAATTACTTTTACATAGGGAACATGGGTGTTAAGTTTGTTTATTAAAAAAATTAAATAATTTAAAAAGGTGCTCATTGCGCTGGTGGAGATGAGCACCATAGGCGCTCATCCCTACAACCCCGTACGACTTAGGCAGTGAGCGCCAAAGACGCTCATTGCGCTGGTGTAGATGAGCACCATAGGCGCTCATCCCTGCCACCCGCGGGACTACAGATCAACAGAAAGCTCAATTATCCAATTCACAGTGCAAGACCCGTAGCAGTTTAAAAAAATCGGCTAGATAAATTACAGCCCGTGACACTTTGATAAGGAAAGCGGAAAATTTGAGCTGCGGCAGTTAGAAAAAAAAACAAGGTTGAAAAAATACAAAGTTACCGTCCGAAATGCGCACATCCAAAAACAAAATAGCTTAAAAAAAATATCACACACAGCACGGGGGACAGCTAGGACGTCCGGGAGTCACGTTGCACGCAAATTTAAACCGATTTTCCAGAGTTTCGGCAATCCAACATCGCCTAAGCGTAAAAAAAAATGGCGGATGAAAAAAACGAAAACGAGGCTACACGACCCCTAACCATGGAAAACACCGCCAGGCACATACAACTTTTACCCAGGAACATAAGAGGTACAAAATACACTATTAGGAAGGACAGAAAATGCTTGAGAGCCGCATAACACATACACAATCGCCGCCATTTTACTACACTAACTTAAAACTAATAACATTAGGATTCTAAAATGCTGCTTAACACAACTAAACAAAACAAACAAAGGCGCTCAGTGCGGGGCTCACAATGAGCGCCGAAGGTACTCAGAGGACCAAAATCCTTACATTGTGTGGCAATCAGCATTACCTGCCTTACAGTTTTATGACCGTCATTTTTTGACGGGCAATTCGCTAGTATATATATATAAAATTTTGTTTGAAGATCTGAAAACATCCAGTGTTACAAAGTAGACACACTCACCACACTGTACAGGTAAATTATTATTATTGGTGTGTGTTTGCGTCGCTCAGTCATGTCCGACTTTCTGTGACCTCATTGACAACACACCATGCTGGATCACTTGGTATTCATGGCAGTGGGTTGCCAGTTCCTTCTCCAGTGGGCCACAACATGCAGCTCCTGGTATTCCTAGATGGTCTCCAATCCAAGTACTGACCAAGCCCAAAACTGCATGGTTTCAGGGTGGTGTGACCTCTTGGTTCCCTGACTGGAAACGAACCCAGGTCGAAGTAGTGAAAGCCCCAAATCCCAACTACTGGACCACCAGGGAACCCTATTATTGCTGGTACTTTATAAATAAAGTTTATAATTATAACCCTTATTTACAAAGTGCAAAAACATTATAGAGTGCTATATACAAGGGGAATAGAGAGTGAATGTGACACATAACAGTACAGTAACACATGATGATACAAAATAGAGTAGAGATCCCGGTTTCTGAGAGCCTACATTCTTCACTGAGGACCGAATTACAGTAGTCAAGGCAAAATAAGATGACTAAGGCCCCCATTCAATTGGCCAAATTGTAATTACTGGAGCTCGTAATGTATCCTGTAAAAGTTACTGATATTCAGTTGGCAACATTTTGCTACTCACAATCCATATGCGAGTTATAGGCTCAAAATCCCTGCTGTAAAAAAACCTAACTCCGTCCTATCTACTCCTTTGTAGTTTTAAGCCCGCAAATGTTATCAGTGCTAATCCATATTCAATTACAACAATCCAACAAGCCTGCAATTCACTTTAAACTCATAAATGGCAAATGTATCAAAAATTTCTACAGGTACTAGAAAGAACTCGCGAGTGGGTTAAACACCTGTTCGTAACACTGTAAAAGCAAATAAACACATACTATTGTACTTTTAAACACTGGGGCCTCCTTCAATTGCGATTCGGCCAATTGAATAGGGCTCTAAATAAGCACATAACATATTTTTTGTAAAGAAGTTTTTAGTTAGTAAACATCTATCCAAAAGCAAGGTTTTCACTAACTAAAAACTTCTTTAAAAAATATATGCTATGTGCTTATATAGAGCCCTATTCAATTGGCTAAATCACAATTGAATGAGGCCCCGGGAAAGCAATGAAAGACATTAGAAGTAATTGCACAACAGTCTCAAGCTCCCAAATCTGCAATAAAAAATGTGTTTTTTCTTACCTAAAATTTCCATGTTATATTGATCCCAGGAATCAATCAGGCCACCCACATGGACTAGACCATTTTATTTATTAATTTTGATTGATACACTAATTGATTGTAGTTTAAACTCCACAGGGCCTCATTAAATTGCAAGCCCGCAGTTTGCATCCTATGTCTGCGGGTTTGAAATGTGCTACAATTACAGAGCGATTCAATTAAACAAGCCCGCAAGTTACGGGCCGAAAGACGAAACCGCAAACCATGCAATGGTATGTAGCATTTCAGAGTGTTAACATGATCAATTAAGCATGGCCGTAACTACTGACTTAGAAACAGCCAATAGTAAATGAGACCGTCATCATTAGGTCAGTAAAACATGGCGGTTTTACTATGTGGCGGTTTTACTATATTTACTATGTCAAATAGCGTTTACAGGACCGATATGTGATCAGAATTGCAATCCAGCAATGTACAAAATAATAAAATGAATGGCGATACTGTTCTAGTCCATGTGGGTGGCCTGATATGTATTAACTCCTTGATTCCCGACATCGATATAACACCGAAATGAAACATAAAAACAATATATTTTCTACTGCAGATCTGCAAGCTTGCGTCTGTTGTGCAAATATTTCTAATGTCTTTCATCGCTTTCCTCGTCTTTAAAAGTGCAGTATTATGAGAGAGGAAGCAAAACAGCATAGCTCCCAGCTATAAAGTTTTAAAAAGCATGAAAATTATATATAAAGTAACCTCTCTATCACCAAATCAACAAATTTGCACACAGGAGGACCCAGCTGGCTTTAAAAGTTTGGCAACTTTTTTCCTGAGATTTGCAGCTGAACCAGAACAAAGGAGACTCTGAAACACTGATAAACAACATGCCTACTTAAGGTTGGTAATGACTCATATTGCCTGTCTGTTTCAAACCTATACAATTCTTTGCCTTATACTACTGGAGATCTAGTCTGTGTAATAATCTAAAGATATGTTACACAATAAACTGTATTACTTTTTAAGAGAAGAAGACCCAGCAGCTTATCTCTCAAAGCTATAATATATGAAAGAGGATGTGTGTTTCTGCTGAAAAAAACATTTAAGACCATATATAAAGTGACTTATCTATCACCAAATTGATATATATGACCAGGATTGTGCACAGGAGGACCCAGCTGGTTTTAAAAATCAAGTTTGGGGACCCAGAAGCTGCAAGTTGCACCCTAACAAGAAGAGACTGTGTGAGAGGCCCAGAACAGATTACAGCTTTGCTGCTACTAAAAACACTGCAAACCTAGAGGCACTAAAGGGAGGCTTTAATACTCTTGGCTCACAAAAGCTCAGGGACCTGTACAGTTAAAAACACTCCTAAGGACAGAGAAAGCAGATACTGCTAAGAGAGGCTTGATGCAACACAGAACCCTCCCATATTTTATTACAGACTTTGTTTTTTTATGCAAGTGGGACATTAAAAGATTCTGAGAAGTTATGGTCCTAGAGGATATTACAATCTGGCTAAGGGTCTCACTATAAGGCTTAAAGGCTCCAACTTAATTTCTATGTAATAATAACAGATTGAGAAAGTTTGCCTGCAGCTTGTGTTTGTCTAAAAGACTGGATTGCCCTGCTATGTGGTGTTGAAAGACTCCATGACTCTGACACTAGTGTGCTAACACTGACACCCGGTGGACACTCTAAGAATAGCGCATCCAAATCACAAACTGCACTAATCTGTAAGCATTTTCTGTTCAAGGAAGTTTTTTTTCTCTAACCTTAATTCGGATGAAGAGCCCTTACCCTGGGAGCACATATTATACAGCACTGGGGCAGGGATTGGTGATCTTGGAGGCATTAAAGGAACGACAAATTCCCTTACTCAAGGCGTTCGTCATGCCCCAGAGCACACTGGGCCAGAGAAGATCAACACACCCAGGGGGCAGCTTGATCGTGGCTCCCATGAATGCATGAGGCTGGCAGCCACTAAGCCATCCATGAGTAATTAACTACTTTAGCACTATACCAACCCATTACCCTCTAACCCAGCTAACAGACTGGTCCAGGTCCTTAAACTTGAATCTCTACCCTCCTTAAAAGATGGCAAGTCGCAGTACTAGCAAAGTACAAAAAAAACAGACTGGAAAGGGAATCCAGGAGTTCTACAAACCACCTGACGCAAGCCGCAACCCAAGTCCGAGTACTAATTCGGAACATGAGGACTCGACGGCCCAGGCGGTGGCGCAGAGCTCACAACCAGTTCAAATGGAACTAACGGACGGCACCCTGTCCAAAATCAAGCAGATCATGCAAGCTGAAATCAAGCACGCAGTAGATGATCTACGGTCAGACATCAAGTCCCTGACCCAGAGGCTGCAGGGCCTGGAGGAAAGCACCGACCAAATTGTGGAGGCCCAAGCACTTGATAAGCAAGATATCTTGCAGATCCAGATACTGGAAGACAAAGTGGAGGACCTGGAAAATAGATCCCGCAGACATAACATCAGATTAAGGGGGGCTCCCAATAAAATAACGGACGTTTTGCAGTACTCTAGAGACTTTATCAGCATGATCCTTCCATCGGTCGAGGAATCAGATTGGACAATAGAAAGAGCTCACAGAGCGATGGGGTCATCTAGGGACCAAAATACACCCAAAGACATCATCATCAGATTTACACAGCAAAAAGCTAGGGATTTAATTCTAGCTGAAACGAGATTAAGAAAGGAAATCGTAGGTCCAGACGGCACTAAGATCCAAGTTTATATGGACCTTTCACCCTCTACCTTGCAGAAGAGAAGGGAGATGAGACCCACACTAAGAGTACTCTCCCATTATAAAATACCGTATCGATGGGCGTTCCCATTCGCCCTTTTGTTCACGTATAAAGGAAAATCTTTCAGGGTGCTATCACTGGAGGAAAGCCAAAGCCTTTTAACCAGACTGAGACTCGTGTCTGAGGATTCAGAGGAGGAAAGCTCCTTCCTTCAGGCGGATTCGAGGCAGACCAGGAGGGGTTCAGAGAACCCGCTGCCTCAAAGATCAAAGTCCAGTTCCAACCATGTGAGGGACGTCAAGCATCGGGAGCAGGGGGCAACGGAGGACCCTTTATCCTAAAAAAAATTCCAGGTCCACACTCTTGCTCTATGAGTTTTTCCATACTGTCCACAGAGGCTGGACTTTACCTCAGGATTGGAGAGAGGAAAACCCGATTCTCCAGACTCTTCGCACACGCTGGGACATTGAGCACACTACAGACTCTACCTCAGTATTGTATCTTGGTTTGTGCATATGTTTAGCGGGAGCATATAGGGGCTAGAGGCCAGGCTTAACTTAAGGAGATGTTAACTCATGTAGGGTTTCTTGACTCTTATAAAACCACTTTAGCCAGCAGTGGGTAATGGGTTAAATTGTTTTTCTAAAATGTTTTTCTATTTGTTTTCATATTGTTCTCTAACTCGCTTAGTATTGCATATATTTTATTGAGTACTCAGGATGGCTACCTTAGGTAGCTAAGTTTCATGACAACCAGGGGCTTAGTGCCCAAGATATGGCTAATATTATTATGGTTAATGTTAATTGATAGTTTTCTCCCTGTAGGAATAATTAGGGGTGGTAGGTTCCCTTACCTTAATCCTATCGGAATGACTATATGTAGTAGTCAAGGGAGGACTCACTGTCATTGTAGGTTTATTACTGAGATACTAAATTGTACTGATACTGTTTTTTGTTTTTTTACATGTTATGCCGCTTGTGCCTGGCGGATCAAGAATTGCCTGGAGTCGTCCGCGTCTGGAGCGAGTTGTGGTGGGCATGTCCCAGACCGGCCGGTATGGGAAACGGGAGCCGAGGCAAAGTGGTCCGCGTGGAGTAACTTTCTAGAGACTTTTACACACTTAGAGAACAGACAACCATGAGGGATCACCCACATAATATAATAACACATAATGTAAAAGGCTTCAATTCCCCGTTTAAAAGGCGTTAAAACCTTCCTCTTTTATAAAAAAATCAAACCCTCTATAATTTTTTTGCAAGACACTCACTTTGCATCAGATAAAGTCCCGAAATTCCTCCACAAGGATTACCCACATTTTTATATTTGTTCACAACAAACCAAGAAAGCAGGTATGGCCATTCTCCTTCAAAAGAACCTCCTTTTCAAGCTAGAGAAGCAGGTAAAGGATAAGGAGGGTAACTTCCTTATAATTACGGGTACGGTTCTTGAACTTAAGGTTTCCCTGGCGAATTTATATGCCCCCACGGTTAATCCGCACAACACGCTAATCAAACTTTTGAACCTCTTGAAGCAAGAGGACAGAGGGAAAATTATCATAGGGGGGGGGACATAAACCTGGCGCTTCAGCCATTCCTGGATAGGTCAGGGACACCCTCGTACACCAGGGATGCGAGAAAACTTAAAGTCATACATGCCCTACTTAAAGAACTGGACTTAATAGATGCCTGGAGGGGGTTACATCCTTCTGAAAGACAATACACATTATTTTCCCCTACACATAACACATACTCCAGGATTGATGCCTTGTTAATCAACTCCTCACTGTTCAATAGCGCATCAGATGCCCAAATTTTACCCTGCCCATGGTCAGACCACGCGTTGATATCTTGTAAATTAAGTTTAAGCCAAAATAATCCCCACATCCACGCTTGGCGTCTGAACGACAAGTTGATCACGTGCTCAGAGATACGGGCCCAAATAGATTTTAACACCTTCTTCGTTCTAAACGATATTCCTGAGACGGAAATAGGATGGTCCTGGGTTGCCCATAAGGCTTACATTAGAGGGATAATCATAAAAATCTCAGCGGCATATAGGAAGAAACTACTCAGCAAAGAAAACGAACTCTTCCAGAAATTACAAAAGTTGGAAAAGTTAAACCAGAGTAAATTCACCAGGGAAACACAAAACGTCATAAATCGAACTAGATCAGAATTAGACACCATTCTGGCAGAAAGAACCGAGAAGGCCATTAGAAAAACGAGACATAAATTTTACTGTCAGATTAACAAACCCTCTCCTATGCTGGCCAGGAGACTAAATTTTAGGAATAACTCTGCGCGCATTCACCAATTTAGGGACGCGAGGGGGGAAATTACTATGAAACAGGATGAG
The DNA here is from genome assembly GCA_027410445.1 of Discoglossus pictus. NCBI lineage: Eukaryota > Metazoa > Chordata > Amphibia > Anura > Alytidae > Discoglossus > Discoglossus pictus. The sequence continues at coordinate 21,255,846 of CM050165.1, read as the reverse complement.
ATCAAAGAAACTTTCAGAAAGTATTACCAGGACATTTACTCATCTAAACTGGTGGCCAATAATTATAAAATTCACGAATTCCTGAACGCCTATGACCTCCCTTCAGCCACCGAGGAGGATTTAAATATGTTAAATGCTGAAGTCTCGCTAGAGGAGATAAGCAGAACGATCAAAACCTTGAAAAAAGGTAAAGCTCCGGGCCCGGATGGCTTTACAAACAATTACTATGCCACATTCAATAATCCAAAAGCAAAAGCTTTTCAGGGATATTATGGAGGGGAAGACCATGCCCCCCGAACTCAATCAGGCTAGTCTTATCTTCCTCCCCAAACCAGGTAGAGATCCTTTACTGGCTAAAAACTTCAGACCCATTTCTCTCTTGAATGGGGATGTGAAAATCCTTGGGAAAATATTGGCCACCAGATTAGCAAAGTTTCTGCCAAGGTTGATACATAAGGACCAAGTGGGCTTTATTCCCTATAGACAGGCGGGGGATAACATAAGAAGACTTCTCAACATATTTCACTTAGTCAAAAAGGATAATACCCCCTTATGTACAATAGGACTAGACCTGGAGAAAGCCTTTGACTCCATAGAATGGCCATACCTGCACGCCACACTGTCGAAGTTTGGGTTGGTGGGTAATTTTGTGAATGTTATTAAGTCTTTTTACAATAATCCATCTGCAAACATCAGCATTCCAGGGGCTGATCACACACTCATCAACATTAAAAGAGGCACAAGACAGGGCTGCCCCCTTTCCCCCCTCCTGTTCGCGCAAGCCATTGAGCCATTGGCTCAGGCTATTAGGAATAGCACCTTAATAACAGGGATAAATGTAGGCCTACATCAGTTCAAATGTTGCCTCTTTGCCGATGACATCCTGTGCACACTTACGAACCCAATTCACTCAATACCAGCCTTGATGTCCCTGATGGAGTCCTTTGGGTTCATCTCGGGGCTCAAAATTAACATAGACAAGACGGAAGCGATCTTGGCTCAGGCTCCGCAGGCCTTGAGAGATACTCTCAAATCCCAGTACTCCTTTGATTGGCCAGAAAAATATATAAGTTATTGAGGTATTAAAATTACTCCGGAGATCACTGGCCTGTATCAGTCCAACTATATTCCGCTATACAAGTCCCTGAATCAGGACTTGTTGAAATGGAATAAGTATCATCTCTCTTGGTCGGGGAGGATAAATGCAATAAAAATGAATATTCTCCCCAGGATCCTGTACTTTTTCAGGACTCTGCCTATTCAGGTACATATGAGAGACTTGACCAGCTTCCAAAATGCAATATTCAGATTTATTTGGAATTACAAGCACCCTAGAATAAGGAAAGCAATTATGATGAGGAGAAGATCCTCTGGAGGCTTGGGCTGTCCCGACCTCCTTAAATACTTCAGGGCAGCCCAGATTTCTTTCTTGCTCCAGGCGCATTCGGCAGAGCACCAGCCACTTTGGGTCTTTGTAGAAAACCACCAAATTGCACCATTAAAATGGGATACTCCTATATGGGACCCTTCTTCCCCGTTGCCCTTAAAGCTGGCTCGAAACAACCCGATGATAGCCCTGTCTCTGAGGGAATGGGAAAGAGCTAACATCAGTAGACAGCTAAGCCCCAATATCTCTTTGCTAACCACTACACTCCCTTCCCCAAGCACTCTTGAGGAGATGGGTACGTTCTCCAAAGATTGGTGGATCTCACGGAAGTTAGATAGGTTTGGAAGCTGGGTTAGAGAGTGTGCAGTACTAAATACTGGGAGTTTTATGGAAACGTACAATCTCCCACCCAGAGAATACTTTAACTACAACAAAATTCGCCACAATGTTACCATTAAACTCCGTAAATGGGGCCCGCCAAGTTCAACTTGGTTCACACTAATATGTAATAAAGCCCCACTAACCAGGGGAATATTGGGGGAACTGTACGCTATATCCAACTCTAATGACATGGCTAGCAAGCCCAAGCATGTTAAGCAATGGGAACAGGATATGGGAGTAGAATGGGACATGAGTAGGTGGTCCAAAATTAGCCTGGAACTGACAAAAGGCTCCAGATACTTTAGCCATATGGAAACATCAGCCAAAGTTTTATTTAGAACCTATTACACGCCAGACAGGCTACACAAAATGGACCCTAATTTCTCTCCTGAGTGTTTTAGAGGCTGTATCACAGGAGGTTCCTTCCGCCATATTTGGTGGGACTGTCCAATTGCTCAATCATTGTGGCACAAGGTAGCCGAACTGGCCTCTAATACACTTAAAACAAAAATACATCCCGAGATGGGAACATGTCTCCTAGGGCTTCCAGTACAAAACTTACGTATTCACCAAAATAAGTGGCTTCAATTTATCATGTTGGCGACTAAAAGCAGTCTGGCAGGAAATTGGCGGAAGAATACACTAGATATCCACTCAGTCATTAACAAAATCAACTTTATTATGACATTTGAACAGATGACGGCAACTGTAAACGAAACGGTGGCTGTTTATAAGGAAATATGGGGTGACTGGAGCGGGACGGAACACTCATTCCAGATACACTGACGGTAGTGCAACGATCGAGAGGAGGAGGCAGATAATAGCTGGTACGGTCCGGGACAGGGCTCTCCATGGTACCTCGTTTGAGGTCGCTGCGGACGTGGACGGTAAGAAAGGTAGTAAGCAATTTCTGTAAAACGTAATGTTGAAAGGCACACGTTAATTTGTGTTAAGTTATGTTATATTTTTGTTAGTTAAAATTGTTTTAATTTCTGAAATAAGTAACCATAGCAGGATATCTAGCACATGCGAGACATAGATAGAGCATTTAAGCACGGGTAACTTACCTAACCTGTTATAGGTTGCATGCATAGACTATCTTAATAATAGAAAAAGGAAAAAGGCGGAGGGTGACACACGGAATTGACATATGTATTTTATCTTGGGCTAGCACAAATGTATACAATGAAAATCATAAAGTGTGGGGGACCTGCGTGTCGCTCCTTGTTTTCAAATGTGCTTGTCTTGTGAATGTGTCAATAAAAACTTAATGAAAAAAAAAAAAAAGTGCAGTATTATTATTATTATCGTTTATTTGTAATGCGCCAACATATTCCGTAGCGCTATGCATAAGTTAAGTTACAGGCAATGACAAGTTCAAGATTCACACATTGCAATGAATGGAGGGCCCTGTCTTTGAGCTTGGAATCCGGTGTACATAGCGCTTTCCCTAAAGCACAGCGCAGGATTGAAACTCGCAGACTTACAATCTAAAGGTATTGATTTTATTTTTGCATTTACAGTGCAACGAACTTATATTTAACCCCTTGTGCTTTCTATTTGGTACCCATAGGATTTTCTTCTACATTTGCCATTTACGAGAGTGAAAAAATTTGCGGGCTTGACGAATTCTAGAAATTGAATAGCGATTTGCGATTGTAACTCTTACTGTCTTGAAAGAATAAAGGCTTAGATGGGTTGTAAGTTACGGTTTTAACCACCGCAGGGATTTTCAGCCTATAACCCGCAGATAGTTTGCCGATTGCAAAAAGACGCCAATTGAATAGCAAATTAGTAAACAAGCTACATTACGGGCTCCTGTAAGCCACAATATCTCAATTGAATGCGGCCTCATGTTTTACTGACGTCATGATGACGGTCTCATTTACCATTGGCTCTGTCTAAATTGTAACTTACAGGCTTTCTTAATTGTTTATGATCATGCCCTTGGAATTGAATGGGGCCTAAGTGCATTAGTTTTGTGGTGACTTGAAAAGGAAAGGGACAAATTCTGGAGATGTTCTTTAAGTGAAATTGTCTGGATTAAGTGAGGGGCTGAAAGTGTGGCCTGAAGGAAAGGACAGTATCACCCCAAGGATACATCTATGAGGGCTGTGAATGATGACTGAGTTGTCTGCAATAAGGAAGATATTGAGTGTAGGAGCTCAGTTTTTAAGATGTTGAGCTTTAGGTTGTATGAAGACAGATTCCATGGCTCATAGGGACCATAGAGGGGGAATCCTGTGGGATACCTGGGCTCATAGATGGTAGTGGGTATTGTGGTGGGTTCCAGGGGACCCATGGCTCATAGGTGGCAGAGGATATGACTGGGCTCATAAAGGGTAGTGTGTACTGAGGGGAGGTTCCTGGAGATCCCCTGGCTCATATGAGGTAGCTGTATTAACCATTTAATTGTGTCTGATTTGAGCAAATAAGCCTCAAGTCCAACATAACAAAGGTTCTGGATTTTTCATAGTGACAGGTGTGAAGCATCCAGGCGTCTCACTTAGGGCTTACAATATTAGACTCGGGTTTCATTTCTCTGAGGTTAGATTTAGGTGTGTGATGAAATAGCTTGACGGGGAACTTCACTCAGCTCAATTCTTCCGGGAGCCATGGAATGGAGGCCATAGACTTTGTCATCCTAAACATTTGTCAATTCTCAAAACTGAGCCTGAAATGTTTATATATTAAATAACAATGACATATATTTAATAACCGAGAGGTTAGTGAACATTTTCTCAATTGATAGTTCATATAACAGCTCCTGACTCAAGAATTCAGCAATAATGAGCCAGTAAAATAAATTGTTGCGTTTATCTCCATTAGTGGTTCTTTAAAATTTCAACATACCATCGACTTTTATTCTGAAAATTGCAAATTTCAATATCACAGCCGAATGTCTTCCTGTATAGGTCATTACTATAATTTCCCTTATTTTTCTACTTACGTCATCCAACAAATTTAGGTATTTTATGGAGAAATCGCAATATACCTTAACACATGTGAATTATGGAGTGGCACGTCCTTCGTGCGCAGCTGAAGAGCACGCCGTCATCAGAGTGTAGAGAACTGCGCTGTGATGACGCTCTGCGCTCTAGCCTGGTGCTGTGTGATCTGCCCCTGTCCGGTGCCTCCAATTAAACAAGACACCTCCAAAGGATAGAGAAGAGATGACTGAGCATGTGAAGACTCAGCAGCGTATCCTTTGGAGGTGTCTTGTTTAATGGGGGGCACCGGACAGGGGCAGATCACACAGCACCACGCTGGAGCGCAGAGCGTCATCATAGCGCAGTTCTCTGCGCTCTGTTGACAACGCGCTAATTAGGTGCGCGGGAAGCTCGAATTACAGTGGTAATGTTCTAAAGTGGTGAAGACACAGAAATACAAGAACAGTGTGTATTTTCAAAAAGATCATCATTTTCTGCATGTATGAATTATTTGTGAATCGATATTTCTTCACTTAGTCCTATTGCACCAATCTGAAAAGAACACAGAATCCAAAATTACGAGATTTCCATGAAATACAATAGTGCATAATGTGACGGAGACCTATAGTGGGTATGCGGGTGAAGAGGTTAACGACAGAACAGCTAATTGATGCTAGCAGTCACCAACAATAACTGAACAACCCCTCTAACTGTCACCAATACCCCAACATTATTAACTTAACTGCCATCACCAAGGCAATTTTAGATATAACCATCTATGGGGTCTTTAACTGATAAATATAAAAGTTAAAATAGAAATCAATATAATAGAAAAAATAACCCCTTAACAAACTATAACACATACTAGCGTATTGCCTGTCAAAAAATGACGGCAATCAGATGTGTATGTTTTAAAAGTTGTTTAGTTATTAATATACATATGGTATTGTAAGGTAGCTAATGTTGTTTTCTGTGTACTACTGAAATATAGAATTCAAATTAATAAATTAATTTACTATTTTTATGCATTGTGTTGAAGAGCTGGCAATCTGTGTTGATGTTGCTGCAGCATTAGTGGTGTGGAGGTGCTGTGTAAGCGTGCTGAACGTGTGCAGTGTAATAGTGTGCGTGCACGATCCGAAACTGTTAACGTAGCTGTGTACTTCCGCATTATCCTAAAATGGCGGATAATGTGTGGTATGCGTCTTAGCGGATTATCGGTATGGGTTTTCCGTGGTTATAGTGCTGTAGCCTCGTTTTCGTTTTGTTCGTCCGGCATTTTTTCTGCGGCGCTCATTGCCAAAGTACTACGGTTTAATGGCTCGCCTCGCTTTGCGAGGCTTGCTGGGCGATGAGCGCCTGTGGCGCTCATCGATAAGTCGTACGCACTTTGCAACGCAGCGTGACGACGAATCGTAGTTAGACAATTATAATATGTGATCTCTGGTAATGTGAGATTCCCAAGAACACAGAATAGAAATGATTAAAAATAGTTTAATATGAATCATTTCCCATTACAACCCAATAAAAGAGTTGCAAATGGATAAACAATGATAGTTAATACAACTGGTTATTGGTGAAATAAACAAAAATCATATCCATCAGTTATAGTTACCAGATTGAGAAACTGATGGATTTTCTGATGAATAATAATGATATTTGGAAAGGAAGTGCTTGATAAGGAATAATGATGGTCATGCACATAGCTGGTGACTTCATATCTTCTTCCTGCTTCACAGCACACAACAAAAACTGCTCCTTTGTAAAATATTTTAAGATACTGATGGTGTAGAAGTCCCTTACTCCTGCTTGGTAAATACAACCGGACCTGCCTAGAAGCCCATAGGTATGTACATTTACTGACTCCAGTTTGTCTAAATATTTGAATGTATTTTGCACTTCAGGATAAGTGTCTAACATTCCTTATTCACAGAGAACAGAGTCAATAGAAATGTTTAAGCCCCGAACCACCAAGCTGCAGCAATGTTTTACTTTTTCTTTTCATGACTTGTTTGTGACAAATAATTTAATTAGAAACAATTAACTGAAGCAATGGCTTGGAATTAATTTATATATACAGGTAGTTCGCTGAACTAAAGGACCTATTAATGACGGTGACAGAAGAGAGTGCAAAAGATGGTCTACTGCTTAATATTAAAAAGACGGTGATCATGGCAAGCAGCAGTCTCAGTTCCACGCAAACATGGGGAAAAAAGATGGGGAAGAAATGGAGGCAGTGACAAATTTGATTTTCCTGGTCTTCAAGATCTCCACAGATGATAACTGCAGCCATGAAATTAAAACATGTTTGCTTCTAGGCAGGAAAGCTATGGCAAGCCTGGACAAGCAATTAAAATTAAAAGATATTATATTATCAACAAAGGTCCACATTGTTAGAACTATGGCATTCTCAGTAGTAACATACAGATGTGAGAGTTGGACCATAAAGAAGTCTGAGCATTATACAATTGACTCTTTTGAATTGTGGCTGTTGGAGAAAACTGCTGAGAGTCCCTTGGACTGCAAGAAAATCCTATCAATAAATATTACAGGAAATGAAGCATGAGGCGAAAGCTCAAATATTTTGTCCATATCACGAGAATACAGGATCCCCTGGAGAAGACTCTGATGCTGGGAAGCATGGAAGCACATAAAGAAGGGGACAGCAAAAACAAAGATGGATGGTTAAGGTCATTGAAGCAATGCTCATGAGATTGATGGAGCTCAGATGGGCTTCCAGGTCCTAATCCTGTAATGTCAGGGCTGGGTAAACTATCACTTCTTAGTTGCATTTACCATCAGGACTCAGCAACTATTTAGCTGCAGGACGGGAGTACCTTTGTCTGGCAGAACAAGTCCCACCAAAATACATTGGTCCTTATTCATTATGACGATGATGATGATTATTATTACTATTATTAACCAGTATTTATAACCATCATTTGTAAAGGGTTAACTCTAAGTCTTGTCGCTAAGTTAAAGGAACATATTCTGGGGGGAAAATACAAATAACCATACATTATTTAGTATATATATAGGATTTATGACCTTTATAGCACCCTTAGTATTTGGCTAACTTTAGCTCTGAAACAGTTATGCATTTCTCTAATTCAGCAGTTTTCACTATGGGACAATGATATTTCTGAAACCATAACAATATGTTCTGTGTGAGTCAAGGGAAGGCCAAGTGAAGGCCGAGAAACAATGTGTTGATTGCGTATTAATTGTAGAAATAAGGTGATCTGCGCAATGATTTAAGATAGCATACATAATTATTGTATGCTAGGTACATGTTTGATTCTTAATTGATTAACAAATGTAAATAATCTTTTTAATGGCTCATCTAGGTAATTTGATCCCACATGGACCAGGACTGCAAGACTGTGAGTGAACCATGCTTTGTTTACCTAAGACAGGGATTCCAAGCCGATTGGTTGCTGAATACGGTGTGCTCTGTTTTATTACACATAATCAATGTGTGTGTATGTAATTTTGAGGAAAACCTGCTGAGTTATCCTCGATACCTACTACTAAACCCGGTATCCTGTCCTAACGGTGGTGTTCTTGATGGTAACTGTCCTGATGCTGGCCCATATTCCTACTGGCAGGGATACAACGGACCTAACGATTCTACTGGGTAGCACACCCACAGTCAAATCCACAGTCATTGCCATTATGGAGACTGGCTATCTGGGTGTCTTGACAGCTGCTACAAGACAGAATTTGAGACTGAGGGTTAATCTGATTTTACCAACACCAGTAGTGATCATAATAACATGGTCGTTTTTATTGACTGCTTATTGATCCTAATTGGTGTTTATGATATAAAAAAGTAGTGAGGGTTTGCTGATATAAAAAAAAATAGTTAAACAGGTTAAGTAGAAATGTAATCTGAATTAAATGTAGTTTATTTGATGCCAGATTTATGTGTTTTAGCACAAAGATTGTAGTTCTTTTGAAAAACTGGTGCAAATATCGTTACTTAGGATAATAAAACTCTCACTACTTTTATGGCCCTCATTCAATTGCAATTTGGCCAATTGAATAGGGCTCTAAATAAACACATGTCATATTTTTTAAAGAAGTTTTTAGTTGGTAAACATCTATCCAAAAGCAAGGTTTTCACTAACTAAAAACTTCTTTAAAAAATATGCTATGTGCTTATTTAGAGCCTTATTCAATTGGCCAAATCGCAATTGAATGAGGCCCTATATCAAAAACTTCAAATAGAACCAATAAGCAATAAATAAATAAATGATTGTATCAGTAACTGTTGGGTAAGGTATGATTTGTGAATGCTTATGATAACATCACATCCGATAAGAGCAAAAAAGGTGGTAAATAGACTTAAATTAGTCTGTAATTACAGATATGCAGAATTTTAGCCGAAAATATTGATCAGTAATAGAAGATCTATAATTAAAGATCCAGTTTAATTCAAGAAAAAATGAACTTGTTGGGAAGTATATAACAAACTAAGAACATTAGCAGCTGTGTAAGCCGTCTACCAAAGTATCATGGATACCTCAAGGTTTCAGCAAAGGCATAAAACATTTTTAATTAACCACTACCTTAAGGGACCCTGTCATCCCAAAGTATTTTTTTAGGGGTTTTCTTAAAGAGCCTGAAAAACTGGCTATATGTTGTGTTATCATATTTTTCTAAAGTGAATCAAATACTGGGAAATCCTATGTTGTTAATGCAGCATTTATATGCAAATGAGCCACTCATGCATATTAATTAGCTACATTGGTGCGCTCATTAGGATTACAGTCTGCTCGTCTGTATCTGTAGCGGCCGGAAAAAAGACATGCAGTGTTGTCTGGCAGTTACACCCCTCTCCCACCCTTATTACTCATACTGGATCCCACATTAGCATACTGAGCTGCACATTGGCATACTGTATCCACAAATTAGCATGCTGAGCTGGACATTACCTTTGTGAGCTGCACATTTGCATATTGAGCTGCACATTAGCATACTAAGCTGCACATTATCATACTGTATCCACACATTAGTTTACTGAGCCACACATTAGCACACTGAGCTGCACATTAACATACTGAGTCACACATTAGCACACTGGGCTGCACATTAGCACACTGAGTCACACATTAGCACACTGGGCTGCACATTAGCACACTGAGCCGCACATTAGCATACTGAGTCATACATTATCATACTGAGTCACACATTAACATACTGAGTCGCACATTAGCACACTGAGCTACACATTAACATACCGAGTCGCACATTAGCACACTGAGCTGCACATTAGCATACTAAGCTGCACATTATCATACTGTATCCACACATTAGTTTACTGAGCCACACATTAGCACACTGAGCTGCACATTAACATACTGAGTCACACATTAGCACACTGGGCTGCACATTAGCACACTGAGTCACACATTAGCACACTGGGCTGCACATTAGCACACTGAGCCGCACATTAGCATACTGAGTCATACATTATCATACTGAGTCGCACATTAACATACTGAGTCGCACATTAGCACACTGAGCTACACATTAACATACCGAGTCGCACATTAGCACACTGAGCTGCACATTAACATACTGAGACGTACATTAGCACACTGAGTCATACATTAGCACACTGAGCTGCACATTAACATACTGAGTTGCAAATTACCACACTGAGCTGCACATTAACATACTGAGACGTACATTAGCACACTAAGTCATACATTACCACACTGAGCTGCACAGTAACATACTGAGCTGCAAATTAGCACACTGAGCCGTACATTAGCACACTGAGTCATACATTAACATACTGAGCTGCACATTAGCACACTGAGTTGCAAATGAACATACTGAGCCGCACATTAGCACACTGAGTCATACATTATCATACTGAGTCGCACATTAACATACTGAGTCGCACATTAGCACACTGAGCTGCACATTAACATACTGAGACGCACATTAGCACACTGAGTCATACATTACAATACTGAGTCGCACATTAACATACCGAGTCGCACATTAGCACACTGAGCTGCACATTAACATGCTGAGATGTACATTAGGACACTGAGCCGCACATTAACATACTAAGCCGCACATTAGCACACTGAGTCATACATTAGCACACTGAGTCGCACATTAACATACTGAGACGTACATTAGCACACTGAGCTGCAAATTAGCACACTGAGCTGCACATTACCACACTGAGCTGCACATTAACATACTGAGACATACATTAGCACACTGAGTTGCAAATTAACATACTGAGACGTACATTAGCACACTGAGTCATACATTAACATACTGAACTGCAAATTAGCACACTGAGACGTACATTAGCACACTGAGTTGCAAATTAACATACTGAGACATAAATTAGCACACTGAGTCATACATTAGCACACTTAGCTTCACATTAACATACTGAGCCGCACATTAGCACACTGAGCTGCACATTAACATACTGTCCGCACATTAGCACACTGAGTCATACATTATCATACTGAGTCGCACTTTAACATACTAAGTCGCATATTAGCACACTGAGCTACACATGAACATACTGAGCTGCATATTAGCACACTGAGCTACACATGAACATACTGAGCTGCATATTAGCACACTGAGCTACACATGAACATACTGAGCTGCATATTAGCACACTGAGCTGCACATTAACATACTGAGCCGCACATTAGCATACTGAGTTGCAAATTAACATACTGAGACGTACATTAGCACACTGAGCTGCACATTAGCACACTGAGCTACACATGAACATACTGAGCTGCATATTAGCACACTGAGCTGCACATTAACATACTGTCCGCACATTAGCACACTGAGTCATACATTATCATACTGAGTCGCACTTTAACATACTGAGTCGCATATTAGCACACTGAGCTACACATGAACATACTGAGCTGCATATTAGCACACTGAGCTACACATTAACATACTGAGCTGCACATTAGCACACTGAGTCATACATTACAATACTGAGTCGCACATTAACATACCGAGTCGCACATTAGCACACTGAGCTGCACATTAACATACTGAGCTGCACATTACCACATTACAATACTGAGTCGCACATTAACATACTGAGCTGCAAATTCGCACACTGAGCTGCACATTAACATACTGAGCCGCACATTAGCATACTGAGTTGCAAATTAACATACTGAGACGTACATTAGCACACTGAGTCGCACATTAACATACTGAGTCATACATTAGCACACTTAGCTTCACACTAACATACTGAGTTGCAAATTAACATACTGAGACGTACATTAGCATACTGAGCTGCACATTAACATACTGAGTCATACATTAGCACACTGAGTCGCACATTAACATACTGAGTCATACATTAGCACACTGAGTCGCACATTAACATACTGAGTCATACATTAGCACACTGAGTCGCACATTAACATACCGAGTCGCACATTACAACACTGAGCTGCACATTAACATACTGAGACGTACATTAGCACACTGAGCTGCAAATTAGCACACTGAGCTGCACATTACCACACTGAGCTGCACATTAACATACTGAGACGTACATTAGCACACTGAGTTGCAAATTAACATACTGAGACGTACATTAGCACACTGAGCTGCACATTAACATACTGAGTCTCACATTAGTATACTGAGCCGCACATTAGCACACTGAGCTGCACATTAACATACTGTCCGCACATTATCATACTGAGTCACACATTAATATACTGAGACGTACATTAGCACACTGAGCTGCAAATTAGCACACTGAGCTGCACATTACCACACTGAGCTGCACATTAACATACTGAGACGTACATTAGCACACTGAGTTGCAAATTAACATACTGAGTCATACATTAACATACTGAACTGCAAATTAGCACACTGAGACGTACATTATCATACTGAGTCGCACTTTAACATACTGAGTCGCATATTAGCACACTGAGCTACACATGAACATACTGAGCTGCATATTAGCACACTGAGCTGCACATTAACATACTGAGCCGCACATTAGCACACTGAGTCATACATTACAATACTGAGTCGCACATTAACATACCGAGTCGCACATTAGCACACTGAGCTGCACATTAACATACTGAGCTGCACATTACCACACTGAGCCGCACATTTGCGAACTGAGCTGCAAATTCGCACACTGAGCTGCACATTAACATACTGAGCCGCACATTAGCATACTGAGTTGCAAATTAACATACTGAGACGTACATTAGCACACTGAGCTGCACATTAGCACACTGAGCTGCACATTAACATACTGAGTCGCACATTAGCACACTGAGCTGCACATTAACATACTGTCCGCACATTAGCACACTGAGTCATACATTATCATACTGAGTCACACATTAATATACCGAGTCGCACATTAGCACACTGAGCTGCACATTAACATACCGAGACACACATTATCATACTGAGTCGCACACTAACATACTGAGTCGCACATTACCACACTGAGTCGCACATTAACATACTGAGTCATACATTAGCACACTGAGTCGCACATTAACATACTGAGTCATACATTAGCACACTGAGTCGCACATTAACATACTGAGTCATACATTAGCACACTGAGTCGCACATTAACATACCGAGTCGCACATTACAACACTGAGCTGCACATTAACATACTGAGACGTACATTAGCACACTGAGTTGCAAATTAACATACTGAGACGTACATTAGCACACTGAGTCATACATTAACATACTGAACTGCAAATTAGCACACTGAGACGTACATTAGCACACTGAGTTGCAAATTAACATACTGAGACGTACATTAGCACACTGAGTCATACATTAGCACACTTAGCTTCACATTAACATACTGTCCGCACATTAGCACACTGAGTCACACATTAATATACCGAGTCGCATATTAGCACACTGAGCTGCACATTAACATACCGAGACACACATTATCACACTGAGCTGCACATTAACATACTGAGCTGCACATTAGCACACTGAGTCATACATTACAATACTGAGCCGCACATTACCACACTGAGCTGCACATTAACATACTGAGTCGCACATTAACATACTGAGACGTACATTATCATACTGAGCTGCACATTAACATACTGAGACGTATATTAGCACACTGAGCTGCACATTAACATACTGAGACGTACATTAGCACACTGAGCTGCAAATTAGCACACTGAGCTGCACATTACCACACTGAGCAGCACATTAACATACTGAGTCGCACATTACCACACTGAGCTGCACATTAACATACTGAGATGCACATTAGCAAACTGAGCTGCAAATTAGCACACTGAGCCGTACATTAGCACCCTGAGTCATACATTAACATACTGAGCTGCACATTAGCACACTGAGATGTACATTAGCACACAGAGTTGCAAATTAACATACTGAGACGTACATTAGCACACTGAGTCATACATTAACATACTGAGTCACACATTAGCACACTGAGTCATACATTATCATAGTGAGTCACACATTAGCACACTGAGCTGCACATTAACATACTGAGTCACACATTGGCCTACTGAGCCTCACATTAGCACACTGGGCTGCACATTAGCACACTGAGCCACACATTAGCACACTGAGCTGCACATTAGCACACTGGGCTGCACATTAGCACACTGAGCCACACATTAGCACACTGAGCTGTACATTAGCACACTGAGCTGCACATTAACATACTGAGCCGCACATTAGCACACTGAGCTGCACATTAGCACACTGAGCTGCACATTAACATACTGAGCTGCACATTAGCACACTGAGCTGCACATTAACATACTGTCCGCACATTAGCACACTGAGTCACACATTAGCACACTGAGCTACACATTAACATACTGAGCCACACATTAGCACACTGAGCTGCAAATTAGCACACTGAGCAGCAAATTAGCACACTGAGCTGCACATTACCACACTGAGCTGCACATTAACATACTGTCCGCACATTAGCACACTGAGTCATACATTATCATACTGAGTCGCACATTAACATACTGAGTCGCACATTAGCACACTGAGTCGCACATTAGCACACTGAGCTACACATTAACACACTGAGACGTACATTAGCACACTGAGTTGCAAATTAACATACTGAGTCGTACATTAGCACACTGAGTCATACATTAACATACTGAGCCACACATTAGCACACTGAGCTGCAAATTAGCACACTGAGCTGCAAATGAGCACACTGAGCTGCACATCACCACACTGAGCTGCACATTAGCATACTGAGACATACATTAGCAAATTATCATACAAGAATAACAAAGTCAATGCTAAATATTTCAGAATGAATTATTTACTGTAGAGAAAAACTGCTAGTACAATTTTTAAATCAACTTCCTTTGGAGGCAACAGAGTCCCTTTAATGGGTCATTGAGTCAGACTCAACATTTTGAATAATATATATATTTTGCCACATACAGAATTTGTTCACCAAATAACAGCATTTACATAAATCATATATCAAAATCTCTTCCCTGAATCTGACCTATTTTTATAGCTATATTTCTACTGCTCGATATGACTCAGCGCAAGAGGAGAACATTGTGTATTTAAATAATTATCCGCTGACTCACATATATCACAGTGCTGTTTACAATGTCTTCCTGCTACATTTTTCGAATAAATCGCTTACCTCGGGTGCTCTGTATCAGGATTTGGTGAATCAATAAAACAGCTGCGCGAGTGGCACGATTCCAAGAAGGGCGAAATTAAACGAGAACATTTGTGTCCAGACCAACGTAATTGTTTTTTCCAGTCCTGGGAAGATGAGTCAAATTACAAACTTCCACTTCCAAAGGGGAAGCAGATTTGATGGTTGATGAGTCGACTACTTTTACAACAAAAACATAAAGTGGTTTTAAAGTTAGTGCTGCATATAACAAATATCCTCCTACAATGTTTATCCAGATAGCCAATATTTTCATGGTTAATAATAGTTCATCAATAGTTTAAATCAAATGTCCAAATTGTATATCAAAGATATAGCATAAACAAAAAATATGAAAATAAGTTTTTTTTGCGTCATTATTATTATTATTATTATTATTATTATTATTATCTTTATTTATATCGCGCCAACATATTCCGTAGCGCTGTACAGGGGTTTAGTACATGGCAAAAAAACTTAACACCTTATAAAGAATGGAGGGCCCTGTTTTTGAGCTTATAATCAAATGTACATAGTGCTTGTTTCCAAGGCACGGACACACGATTGAAAAACTAGCAACCTTACAATCTAAGGGTCATTCAGTCGTTTCCCACTCTCTGTGACCTCAGGAACATCTTTATGTCCATGGTTATGATGATCCACTTGGCAGAGATACTGGAGTGGGTTGCCAGTTTCTTCTCCAGTGGGCCATAGCATACAGCTCCTGGTATTCCTAGGTGGTCTCCCATCCAAGTACTGACCAGGCCCAAACCTGCATGGCTTCAGGATGGTGTGACCTCTTGGTTCTCTGACTGGAATCAAACCCAGGTTTAAGGTGAAAGCACAGAATCCTAACCACTGGACCACCAGGGATCCCATAAAAATAAGTAGTCACTATTGAAATTTGCAGCCTTATTAAATTGCGAATCTGCCAATTGAATAGGGCTCTATTTAAGCACACAGCATATTTTTTTACAGAAGTTTTTCGTTAGTGAACTTCTATCCAAAAGCAAGGTCTTCACTAACGAAAAACTTCTGTAAAAAAAATATGCTCTGTGCTTATATAGAGCCCTATTCAATTGTCTGAATCGCAATTTAATAAGGCTGATAATCTTTATTTAACCAAATTTAAAATACGAACGACCAATTAAAAATCCAAAGAATACTGCTCTGCATGTTCATTTATAATTGGTCTTTAATTGCTTTAAAAAAAATAATACAGTATTTAATGTATTTTAAACTTGGCCTTGAGTCAAGCTGATTGATTCCACCCACTAGTAGTATGGGGATTTAGAGTGCTTGTGTCCAGGCTTTTTGCTATTGTACACACAACAAACTACATTTAGTGGCCCTAATTAGAACCAACTGTGGTGGCTGAGTGAGGAAGTGATACGTTTCATATACAGTGGTACCTTGGTTCTCAATCTTAATCTGTTCCGGGCGGCAGGTTGAGTACCAACAGGGGTGAGTACCAAATTCCCATAAGGAGTAATGTAAATAATTTTAAGTAAACACGATAAGTAACAAGGTGACTTGATGAGTGGAAACGTTTTTTGCTCATACAGACAGGTTGAGTATCGAAAATGTTGAGTTCCAAGGAGATTAATAAGATGCTCATGGGGCTCTGTATAGAGCCGCATGAGTGATAGGGTTAATTAAGGGCTCGTGGGGCTCTGTATATAGCCTCATGAGTGATGAGGTCATTAGGGGTTCATGGGGCTCTGTATTGAGCCCTGTGAGTGATAGGGTCAATTAGGGGCTCATGGGACTCTGTATAGAGCCCTATGAGTGATAGGGTTAATTAAGGGCTCATGGGGCTCTGTATAGAGCCCCATAAGTGATAGGGTTAATTAAGGGCTTATGGGGGTCAGTATTGAGCACCATGAGGGATAGGGTTAATTAAGGGATCATGGGGCTCTGTATAGAGCCCCATGAGTCATGGGGTTCATTTTAGGTGCCTAGGGGGGTACTTATAGTACCCCCGCGACAGGGGTTAATATTTTATTCAGCGCAGGTACTTGCGGGTACTTGCAGGTACAAGACCGATTGGGACCCTTGCTGCAAGAGTTAATATGGGGCACTTCGGGGGTCCCCCCCAGCAGAGAGGGGGGTTAATGTTATGTGCGCAGGGATACTTACCGTACCCCTGCGGCCGGGATTGGCTAATGGTGTGCCGCGGGCCCTTTAAGGACAACAATTTGGTAGGGATAATGGAAACAGGGGACAGGTCAGCAGGGACAAGCATGTCTGGTAACACCCCATGCTATGAATCTTTCCCTTCTTCTTAGCATAAGGCCTATACTTGAGAATTCTCAACTCTGATATGGCTTCAGCATATTCATGTGAATTGCTTTCTGAAATTGCTGTTGCTCATCTAGGGCTACAGTGCCTTGCATATGTATTCACCCCCTTTGTTATGAAGCCCATAAAAAGCAACCAATTACCTTCAGACGTCACATAATTAGTGAAATAATGTCCACTTGTGTGCAATCTAAGTGTCACATGATCTGTCATTACATATACACACCTTTTTTGAAAGGCCCAAGAGGCTGCAACACCTAAGCAAGAGGCACCACTAACCAAACACTGCAATAAAGACCAAGGAACTCTCCAAACAAGTAAGGGACAATGTTGTTGAGAAGTACAGGGGTTAGGTTATAAAAACATGTCCAAATCTTTGATGATCCCCAGGAGCACCATTAAATCTATCATAACCAAATGGAAAGAACATGGCACAGCAGCAAACCTGCCAAGAGACGGCCGCCCACCAAAACTCACGGACCAGGCAAGGAGGGCATTTATCAGAGAGGCAGCACAGAGACCTAAGGTAACCCTGGAGGAGCTGCAGAGATCCACAGCAGAGACTGGAGTATCTGCACATAGGACAACAATAAGCCGTATGCTCCATAGAGTTGGGCTTTATGGCAGAGAGGCCAGAAGAAAGCCATTACTTTCAGCAAAAATCTAAATAGCACATTTTGAGTTTACGAAAAGGCATGTGGGAGACTCCCAAAATGTATGGAGGAAGGTGCTCTGGTCTGATGAGACTAAAATTTAACTTTTGTGCCATCAAAGAAAACGCTATGTCTGGCGCAAACCCACACATCACATCACCCAAAGAACACCATCCCCACAGTGAAACATGGTGGTAGCATCATGCTGTGGGATGTTTTCCAGCAGCCGGGACTGGAAAACTGGTCAGGGTTGAGGGAAAGATGGATGGTGCTAAATACAGAGATATTCTTGAGCAAAACCTGTAACACTCTGTGAGTGATTTGAGGCTAGGACGGAGGTTCACCTTCCAGCAGGACAATGACCCCAAACACACTGCTAAAGCAACAGGAAACGTGTAAATGTGTTGGAATGGCCCAGTCACAGCCCAGACCTCAATCCAATAGAAAAGCTGTGGTCAGACTTAAAGATTGCTGTTCACAAGCGCAAATCATCCAACTTGAAGGAGCTTTTCTGTAAAAAAAAAAAAAACATCTTCAAAGTTGTGGAAATGTTCTGTAAATTAAATGATGCAAATCCTCAAACAATCCATGTTAGATTCCAGGTTCTGAGGCAACAAAACACAAAAAATGGCAAGGGGGTGAATACTTTTGCAAGGCACTGTACATAGGTTGTGTCTGCTAGTTTCAGGATGATTTGGAAGGGACCCTCCCAAATCTCCTGGGCTTTGTTCTGGGGATTGGGCACCAACATTATTACCTGCTGGCCTACCTGGAATTACCTAGATCTGGCTTTCTGATCATATCAGCACTTCTGCATGCCTTGAGCTGAAAGCAGATGCTTCTTGGCTAGCCCAATCATTTTCTCCACCTTGAGGTCCTATTCCCAAACTCCCATATCCTCCCCCTTACTCGCAACCTGTATAAACTTCAAAAGGGGAGAACCTCATGGACTCTTGAAGGACCTCTCTATAGGCAAAGAAGAGGTAGGGAAATGTTTTTTACAATTCTTCTCCTGGTCTACAAAGGCTCTAAAACAGCCTTCAAGGTGCCTTTGGACTTCTCACACAAGTGATTGGCCTGGGGATGATAGGGGATCGACCTCAGCTGGGTCACTCCACACTTCTGCAATAACTGTTGGATCAGCTCATCCATAAACTGGGAACTCTGACCTGAGAAAATTTCAATTGACAACAGCCACTGTCGCTGCCATAATGTGGCCAAGAGCTATTGCCTCCAGATACCGGGTGGCAGAGTACGGATTCTTCTCTTGTCCGACTTACTAGGCAAAGGCACAGTCACTCAGTGGAAAGGAATTTCTATAATGGGCATGGTCTGCAAGGAAGACCGGGGCAATTGACCGAGGACATCAAAGCACTGAGAAGTATCACACTGCAAAGGAATCAGTGACATTACATCATACTCCAGGTCAATGAAAGACCTTAGCATTGACGAGTGCAATGATTTCCCTAGTGCCCTGCTAAGGAAATTTCATGGACAATGGATAGCAGGGCTTCCAAGTACTACTCCGGGATGACCAGCTGTTGCAGCACCCTTAAAACTACTCTTCGCTCTTCAGATTGGTCAACCTAAACAATAGGTGACCCTCCCAAATATACCTATCCTCCTCAGGTCTCCCTAGTCAGTGCCCTTGCCCTAACCCCTCTAAAGCAGGATCCTGCTTTACCTCCCACTCAGTCGTGACCTCTTGCGTCTCCTGAAGATAGTCTGTTAAGCTTGGCTTCGGGTCACGATTGTCACATACTAAAACTAGATTTGCCCAAAGTCCTTTTCAACAATACATCCACGGGGAGCCCGGCATGACGTCCACTTCTTTTATACCCTTCCCCAGGCTATGGGATAAATAGCTGTTGGCCCCCAGTTATCATAATGTCCACCTGCTTCAGGTGGTTCAGGGTCACAAAACACAATACAGTGTTTTAAAGGTCCTTGGCAGGCTTGCCGTCCACCATATTGAGCTAGACATGGCAACTCTGTGTTCCTCTGAGGGTAACTGGATAGGGGCTACAAAATACTGCTCCTCAGACCAGACAACATTCTTGGAGCAACCAAACAACTGGTACTCCATGGCTGAGGGGTAAGTTAATCACTCACCCCATGATGTCCTGGGAGGACATGGGAACAGTCTTGCTTCAGATGCTCCAGCTGGTGACAACCAAAGCAGCACACCTCCCACCGGTCTCCTCCATTTCTAGGGGTGACAGGGCAATAGTGGTGGGCTGGGATGCCAAGGATGTCTGTGGTCAAGGCCACCCTTGTGGTCAGAGCTGTGGTCCAAACTGGGCTTTTGGGCTGGGGAGTGCTGGTCTAGGTGGCCTAGCTGGCTGGAGACCACTGAATGGGGGAGACACTCTAACTTCTCCCTGGTTAGCTCTCCATATGAATCATGGGCAATGTTCAGTGGTCACCTGGTATTGGCCCAGCAGCAGTCATTTAGCTTCATGGTAGCCATGTGTTAGATGATGAGGAATTGCCCAGTAGATTGGTCTGGCTCGTCAGAATCAGCTCTGGCTGTGATATGGTGACTGACTGTGTTGCTCCCTGGTGGCTACTGCACTGACTGTCCTCATCACCTTCATTTTGTGATTCTGAGACAGCCTTTATTCCAGAAGGTCAAACTGGTGGCGGTACCTCCTCACCACCATCAGGTCCTCAGCACAGGACAGGGAAGCCTCATAATCTGGTTCCTACCTGGGGGCATCTCCAGAACCCACAGGGATACCTTTCTCTTCATCCAGGTGGTGCAGCTCTTCCACAAAAGGCTTTCTGGGAACGGTGGGGGGCCGAGACAGACACTTCCCCCACTGTGGAACAATTCCCTAGGTTTGTTCATTATGACCTTATCATAATAGGCACAATTGCCTCTGCTTCTCTGGTCTCTGTTGCTTAGCTTTTCCACTTGATAGCTCCAACCGCACTCCTGCTACCAGTTTCTTAAGAGGAGGGACCAGCTGGACCGGCCAATAAATGGATCACACCAGTTAGGTCCTTTCCTCTGCTTCTTTCTGTGTATTAGGACAGGGAATTCCTGGAAGGATGCTTGATTCAGAACCTGGGAAAAATGGAAGTAAGTAAGTGACTCTCCCAATCACTGAATAGAAATTGGCTTTAATGCATCATATTTACTCACTATGTCCCAAGCACACAGCAATAAGTAGATAAGTATTAGGTATTGATAATGTTAGGATAATGTTCTGCTCCCGTTCCTCTGCATTTGTCTCATGCAGAAGGCTAATGTTCACTTTGCAAATGTCCCTGCTCCCAAGGAACTTGCGACACCACAGCACTTCACTTCGGTATTACGTCAAGGCTGACATCACAAGGCGGCATCCAAATCTACTTTTAATCAGTTGACAAATACACCTACTTTTTAACATGTTTTACAAACCAAGGGCCTCATTTAATTGCTATTTGGCCAATTGAATAGGGCTCTATATAAGCACATAGCATATTTATTTTACAAAAAAATTTAGTTAGTGAAGACCTTGCTTTTGGATAGAAGTTCACTAACTAAAAACTTTTGTAAAAAAAAAAATGCTATGTGCTTATATAGAGCCCTATTCAATTGGCCAAAATTGAATGAGGCCCTATCAGTCTGACCTCTTATCTTGGATGACTCCAAACTATTTAAATCCCAACTAAATTAGTTCTATTGCACATGCGAGAACTAAGCAAACTTATAATAACAACAATTATTGACATATATCCATTCAAATCCTCTCCTTGGAACTTTATATTTAAAAAAAAATGTTATCCATTATCTAGTCTAGTTTAAAAAAAAAAACTGTATATATCAGTCTTCAGTTGTACTTTAAGCTATATTTAATGATTAATAACCATTTTTAGACAATCCGGTACACATTTTCCATATCAGATGTGTGACCTTTTTTAATATATACAAATAAAATATTTAATTTTTTTCCCTATAATTGGCTAAATAGAGACCTGTTTGTAGACCAGTAAGGAGTTTTCAGTAGTTGACTGCTATGGTTAATAAACACAAAACTCCTTCCAAGACACACACCCCATGCAGCTATTCATGTTGCCCTGGCCTAAACAAGAATTACTCAAATAATTAATTGAAATATAACATAAATATATATATATATATATATATATATATATATATATATATAAAAATATATACAAAGATACAACTATTACTTCTTGAACTTATATTTCACCTATAGCGCTACTGTTTATGATGTTCATAAATTATAATGATAACTAGATAAAAAACACAGGTACAAGTGAAAAAAATAAAAATAGTTAAATTATGAAAAAGTTCTAAGCAAAAATCCAAAATAATGGCATGATAATTGTATTCTAAGTACACCGAAACAAATATTAACTGGCTTGAAGCTTTTATCCTCTTCTAAAAGCAATAAATTAAATAAATTGCTAGTTAATCAACTGAGAAAACAATCTAGCCTTAACATGATTAGACAATAAAAAATAAATCAGGCAAAATAGACTATAATCCCCAAACACATTAGCAACCAATTTGCCAATTTCTATGCTGATTTAAACCAATCCAAAACAATTCCCCGGTGAAAATTGACTGATATTGTTGCATTCTTAAACTCAATGAGCCTCATTCAATTGCGAGTTGGCCAATTGAATAGGGCTCTATATAAGCACATAACATTTTATTATTTTTTATACAGAACTTTTTAGTTACTGAACTTCTATCCAAAATCAAGGTCTTCACGAACTAAAAACTTTGGTCAAAAAATATGTTATGTGCTTATATAGAGCCCTCTTCAATTGGCAAAATTGCAATTGAATGAGGACCAATGAATCTCACGAAAAAATAACTGATGATCAACTCAGCAAACTCATAAAAATTAGAAGACAATGTATTAAATCGATAAAACGACCTAGTTCCCAGTTCTGATTCTTCAATAGATACTATATTGTTCTGACATTTATTGAACTTTTTGACATGTACACTTGTAGGGGGCAGGAGGACAAGGAGTAAATGGAGCCGGTTGGCGGACCTAGGGGCATTTATACATTAAAAAAAAGGATGTGGACAGCACTGGGCCCCCACCAGAGCCAGGCCCCGGTGCATTGGGTGTACCGGCGGTAGTTCCGCCCCTAGTTCCACTTATATACAGCCTTTTCCGTTCCATAGGCTTTTGTAGAATTAATTAAATAACAGACAACATATAATTAAATTAATTAATTGCTGTATTCATATGTCTTTACTGTGCAATTTCCATTGTAATTTAAAGCTTATTTTAACTCACTGTAAATAAATGGTGATATTTCCCAAGCATTACAATGGCTGCAATGTACATCGCGTTAGGCCGCAATGGCTATTTCATATGGGGAAAATTCCTATTGGAGCCCATCACGACCCATACAGTAGCTTAGTAAATCTAACCCAACATTGCTTGATTTTTTTTACATTTATCATGTTTGGCTAAATTGTTTTTATTGCTTTATGGAGGATTTAATTTGACCATAAGATGGGAGATATTTAGGATTCTTGGCTAAGATGTATATATTTATATTTTATTTTAGATCATTAAAATTCCTGGTTCTTTTTTCTCCTGGTTCAACATGGGGCCGCGGAGAACCTTTGAAGTTGGAACAAGTTACTTGAAATATGTTTAACAGTTCAACAAATGCATATTATTATA
Source organism: Discoglossus pictus (assembly GCA_027410445.1). NCBI lineage: Eukaryota > Metazoa > Chordata > Amphibia > Anura > Alytidae > Discoglossus > Discoglossus pictus. Next base: position 21,231,799 of record CM050165.1, on the reverse strand, counting down.
TTTTCAACTTTGAAAGCAAATAAATGTAGTCATGAGGCAGAATTTCCCAGGGGTGCTTAAAAAACATATGCAATGTGTTCAATGCCAGAAACTTGCTGAAGTTGGAATAAATATACGTCCTTTGCCAAATGTAATCATTTATTTATAGAGTGCATGATCATCATAAATACATGTAGTCGGGGTTTTTTATTTCACACTAACACATATGATTGGCAGTGGTTTAATTCTCCTCTTTCCAGATACAGCTATTAATTTAGTGTAATGGATGGCAGAACACATCTTTAACACATAAAGGTCACAATATGAAAGGCTTTTCACAATGTGTCTTGATTGTCTCTTCTCCTTTCTCTTTAACACATCCACATATAGCAGAGAGAACCATTTTATCTTAGGCTCCAGATTACATTAAGGCTGAATATATCTTTTAAAAAAAGTTCATAGTGCTGCTGAATGTAGAATTCATACATATTACATGGCTTTTACATGCTAGTGGCAACATAGAGAACTAATACATAGGACATAACACCGTGAGAGTTAAAGGGACTCAGTCACCCCAACAGGAAGTTGATTTAATTTTAAAGAGCATTAAAAATTGTCTATACATTGTATATTACTGAAATATTTAGAATTGATTTTGCTGCTCCTGTATGCTAATGTGCGGCTCAGTGTGCTAATGTGAGTCTCAGTGTGCTAATGTGCGCCTCAGTATGCTAATTTGTGTCTCAGTGTGCTAATGTGCGGCTCCTGTATGCTAATGTGCTGTTCAGTGTGCGAATGTGCGGCTCAGTATGCTAATGTGCGGCTCAGTGTGCTAATGTGAGTCTCAGTGTGCTAATGTGCGCCTCAGTGTGCTAATTTGTATCTCAGTATGCTAATGTTTGGCTCAGTGTGCTAATGTGCGGCTCTGTATGCTAATGTGCGTCTCAGTGTGCTAATGTGCGGCTCTGTATGCTAATGTGCGGCTCTGTATGCTAATGTGCAGCTCAGTGTGCTAATGTGCGGCTCTGTATGCTAATGTGCGGCTCAGTGTTCTAATATGCAGCTCTGTGTGCTAATGTGCATCTCAGTGTGCGAATGTGCTGCTCAGTGTGCTAATGTGCTGCTCAGTGTGCTAATGTGCGGCTCTGTATGCTAATGTGCTGCTCAGTGTGCTAATGTGCCGCTCTGTGTGCTAATGTGCATCTCAGTATGCTAATGTGCTGCTCAGTATGCTAATGTGTGGCTCAGTGTGCTAATGTGAGTCTCAGTGTGCTAATGTGTGTCTCAGTATGCTAATGTGTATCTCAGTATGCTAATGTGTGGCTCAGTGTGCTAATGTGCACCTCAGTGCGCTAATGTGCGGCTCCTGTATCCTAATGTGCATCTCAGTATGCTAATGTGCATCTCAGTGTGCTAATGTGTGGCTCAGTGTGCTAATGTGCTGCTCAGTGTGCTAATGTGCGGCTCAGTGTGCTGATGTGCGGCTCAGTGTGCTAATGTGCATCTCAGTATGCTAATGTGCGGCTCAGTGTGCTAACGTGCATCTCAGTATGCTAACGTGCTGCTCAGTGTGCCAATGTGCGGCTCAGTATGCTAATGTGCTACTCAGTGGGCTAATGTGCGGCTCAGTATGCTAATGTGCATCTCAGTATGCTAATGTGCGACTCTGTGTGCAAATTTGGTGCTCAGTATTCTAATGTGCGACTCAGTGTACTAATTTGTGGATCATTATGCTAATGTTGCATAGTTATATAGTTACATAGTAATTGAAGTTGAAAAAAGACTTTTAGTCCATCAAGTTTACCTAGCCAACCACTTTAGATCTCCTCTGATCTGCAATATGGGGATTAATTGTTAATTGATCCAGAGGAAGCAAAGAGAAAAAAAAACAGTGAAACATTAAAATTGTTTCAAAAGGGAAAAAATTAATTCCTTTCTGACCCAAGATGCTGGCGATCGGACTCCTCCCTGGGTCAATACTCCGATCTCTAATTAACCAGTATAACCCTGAATGCCCTTTTTCATTTTAAAATATATCCAATCCCTTATAAAAGTTATCTATCGAACACGCTGTCACCACCTCCTTTGGTAGAGAATTCCACAGATTAACCACCCTTACTGTGAAGAACCCTTTTCTTTCTTTAAGGTGGAATATTTTTTCCTCTAACCTCAAGGGATGTCCTCTTGTCAGCTGAAAACCTCCTGGCACCAAAATCTCATTTGACAAAGCCTTATACTGACCCTGGATGTATTTATATAAGGTAATCATATCTCCTCTTAGACGCCTTTTTTCTAGAGAAAATAAGTTTAATTTGGTTAGTCTTTCTTTATAACTTAGCCCCTCCATTCCCCTTATTAGTTTTGCTGCCCTTCTCTGTACCTTTTCCAGCTCTAAAATGTCCTTTTTATGAATTGGTGCCCAAAATTGTTCTCCATATTCCAAATGAGGGCGTACTAGGGACTTGTATAGTGGCAGAATTATATTTGCTTCCCTGGCTTCTATACCCTTCTTAATACATGCTAATATTTTATTTGCCTTTGCAGCTGCTGCTTGGCTTTGAGCACTGCTACCTAGGTGGCTGTCCACAAGCACTCATTGCCCTGAGTTAAGAAATGGGAGCCTTTTTTAGGCTGCAAGCAGTTGAGGAACACAGGACTTAGAAAAAAAAATCCGACCTCGGAACCTCAGAGGCAAAAAACGACCTTGCAAAAATACTAATTTAACGGCCAAACCGTGGAAATCGAAAAACACGAAAAACAAGAAAATAAATTAAAAATACTAAAAAAGGTAATAAACATAAAAACACACTTACACACAGCACAGGGGGAACGCAAGAACGCCTGGGAGTGAGGTTGCACGCAAATTTAAGCCGAAATTGCAGAGTTTCAGCACTCGAAAATCGGCTAAGCAAGAAAAGAAATGGTGGACGAAATTTTTTTAAATGAGGCTAAAGGAGACCGAGGCAGGCAAATAACCACCAGGCACGTACGAATTAGCCAGGAACATAGGAGATACACAATATACCATTAAAACAGACAGAAAATTCTCTCGAGCCAAGTAACACATACAAAAAATCCCCCATTTTACAACACTGACTTGCAAATAATAACATTACAATTCTAAAATGGCACTTTACACGCCTAAACAAACGGTTTGGCCTCGCGCACGCAGCCTATTTACACTGTACACTTGGCACATTGCTGACACTTTCTCCTCAGGTGATCAACACTCCAACTGTACATTTTCAGATGCAGGAAAATCCTGCACTAATCACTGTACTAAATACATTTTATATTTTACACTGTACTTATTTATCTGTCTTCGCGATGAGCGCCGAAGGTGATCGTTGCAAAGCAGGAAACTTGAAGTACACAAGGGTAGAGGCTCGCAATAAGCACTGAACGTCCTCAGAGGAGCAAAAGCCTTACATTGTGTGGCAAACAGCATTGCAATGGCTTCAAATTTGATTGCCGTAATTTTTGATGGGCAAGTCGCTAGTCACATATAATAGTTGTCAATCTGCGAGTTGTCGTCATGCTTACGGTCCATAAGCACGCTCATTGCACTGCGAGCCTCGCAAAGGTAGGCAAGCCTTTGAGGCACGCAGGACTTAGGCTGCAATGAGCGCCAAGGGTGGCTGCGATACTGATCCTATCTCCACCCTGCAAGTAACTTGTCCTTGTCGCTATCACAAGAGGGTTACTGAGACTCCTGGAAATGCTGATTCCCGATGGAGAGACCCTGACTGATTCAGAAGCCAGATATCAGGGCGTTGGTGCTGAGAATTCAAATAACCCAACGGTCCTTGTGGGTAGTTAACCTGTAGTCTATAGCAGGTGGGCCTGGCCAGTAATAGCCCCTACCCCTGGATCGTCACATATAAATATAAATATATAAATATATACAGTATAAATATATAAATATATATATATACAGTATAAATATATAAATATATATATATACATAGTGGTACCTCGGTACATTAATTTCCAAACAAGCATTTCCCATAGGAATCAATCTAAATTGAAATAATCCGTTCTGGAAACCCATATTTTTCACATTTTTGTTTGAACTGTTGGTCCTGTTTTTGATACAAAACCTTAAAACTAAACAAAATAAATCATAACAATTACATCAAATAGCACAGGCTGCACATTGGCTCTTACAGATACAGGATGCACATTGGCTCTTACAGATACAGGATGCACATTGGCTCTTACAGGCACAGGATTCACTTCTGCGGGAGGGTCGCAGGGTGCCGCAGGGGGCCGCGGGGGGACCCGCGGAGGGCCGTGTGGTACCGGAGGTAGCTCCGCCTCTGAATATAGCAACAGCAACATAGAATTTCCGGGGCTGATTCCCTTTAGATAAAAAAGGATAACACAACATATAACCCAGGGGTGTCCAAATGTGGTCGTGGTGGGCCGCACACAGGCCTTGATTTGAGGATATCCCTGCTGCACCCAGGTGAGACTATCACTCCATTCTTGCTGATTGACTCACCTGTGCACAGAAAATAAATCTTGTTCGGCCCCCCAGGATCGAGCTTGGACACCCCTGATATAACCAGTTTTGCATGCTCTTTAAGAAAACCCTAAAAACAACAACTTGGTGTTGGGTTGACAGAGTCCTTGTAATGAATGACCCAAGATCGGAGACAGAGGCAGATAGGATCTTGAAAACTATTTTTTGCCTAATAACTCAAGATTCATTGTCAATTATCTAACTGTAAATATCCTTATTTACAGGTAATATTTAAATGTTTGCCATTAACCATGTCCCTTTAAATTCCATGTCTCCTTAAGTGACATGAGGTTAATTTACAATTTTCCAGATTTGTTTATATAATTTATGTACCTGTGAAAATAAGTGTAACGTCGCAACTTGTCCTTTGTCTGGGAATAGAGTTTAACAAAGAATAGAGAGAAATAACAACTAATCTATTTACAGACACTATGTGTCACCAACTAACAAGGACAAGTACAATTTACATTTTAATCACACATTTTTAACCGAGTTTTTTTTAAATATTACATGAAACTGTTGAACGTATTAGAATTAATTAAAGGGTATAATGTGAAATCCAGTTGGCCCAGAATAATAATAGTAATGGATACAATTAAAGGGCCATTTACCTCACTGTAAGTTCTCTTAATGGTGTGAAAGAGCACGTCATATATATATTAAAATGATCTATGTTTTAATTACCCTAACATCTAATAAATCTACAGTTTTAAGTCTGTTTACAAATACAGTGTGTTCTGCCTACTGCCAGTTTCATGATTAATAACAGAGCCGAGCCGCTAGATGAGGACAGTGGTTGATAGCAGTTTTCCCTGAACTCAACAATGCACTGAAAAGTTAACCCCTAACTGACCTATTTAGGTGATTCTGGCATTCCATGCTCTGCACAGATGGATTTGTTGAGGGTTAACTATATATTTTCTTTTGCTCTCCATACAGAGCTGTAGCTGTGGATCTGGGAGTGGACAGTCAGGTACATGTAAACATAGACTTTGCTTTATTGAATTCTCATAAAAAATGCATGTATTTAAAAAATTCAAAAAAGTATTCCAACATGCTTTTAGGTGACCTTTACTGTGACGTGGTCCAAATTGTGCTGAATTAAGTGTCCCTTTAAGCCTAATGTGGTAAGTGACACAGACTGCAAGAATGATACCTCAACCTATTAGGACTCCTGCCCCAGTTATCCCAGTGTTGTTACTCTATGATTGTAGCAAAATGGCAGAGCTTATACTGCGCAATACAAGGGGCAAAATAAAGCAACCAAAATATTTTATATATTTCACTAAAATAATTATAAAACATATATAAGTTATTTATTTTGGTAAAATAAAAAAAAAATGTTTCCACAGTTCTGCGTGTCCAGGGGTGGAACTACAGCTGGTGCATCAGGTGCACAACACAACATGAATGGGATTCTTACATTAATACAGGATGGGGCAGATAATTATTTTTCACAACAGGTGATCTAATTAATCTATGGATAATCTGACCACCTACATAAATCTTTGACTTTTATTGACCCCAAAGGCACCTATCTTGTATAGAAAATATGTAAAAAAATATTTTGCACCGGGGCCCTCCATTCATTAGCACCCACCATCCTTTCAGTAAACCTGGCAAAGAGGGCTTCGGAAGATTTTGCATTTAATTTATATACTTTAGAATCTAGAAACTTCCACGCCATACTATATATTTAGTTAAAAATCCAAATGTGTGCTTCAAAAAGTAACACCATAATTAAATGGTTGATTAAATGAATTCTATAAATATAGATTTACAATCAAATGCAGTATAAACACTTCACCAATAGATGGCAGTCTTCAGCTATTACACAATATCATAAAATGATTTTCAGGAATTGGGAGAGTATAATAATTATGATATAAACCAGGAGGCCAGGTTGTAAAAGCAAACATTATGAGAATAGTGTTTATACACTGTACCTACAGCTAACTTAAATACAAACAGATCACAAAAAAATTCCTTAATTAAGCAAACTCAGGGGGAAATTACAGCACAGTCACAGCATGATTGCAATGTATTTTGTCATGGGCGTGAAATGATGAATAAAATATTTAGGGACATATGTTGAAGATATGATGAGCATACCTGAGTTTGGTGCATGGTGAAAAATAACAAATTATTTCCTTCATAAGATTATTATAATATATATATTTATATATACATATATATATATATATATATATATATATATATTATTTTTTTTTTTTTATTATTATTATTTTTTTTACGAATACCAAGTTCTATACCAGAGGTTCCATATAGTTTGAGGACATTTAGTCGGGTCTTATCCAGGTATTTCGCAGAACACTTAGAATTAGACAATATCTTGAGACTAAATTAAAATGATTTAAGGATAAACAAGTTATATAGACATCTTGGCACCATATACTAATAGATGGCATACCACCATGGTTGTATTTAACCCTAAGCTCACAAGGTCCAGGCTTAGGCTGCCTCAAGTTACCAATGCAATGCAATGGAATATGCGTAGAAATGTCTATATGCAGAGAACCTATAGATAATATTCTGCCTGTACTGGCAGTTTTTGACTTCATGTATACTTACATAGACATATATAAACTTATCATTTACTATATAGGTATGTGGTAAACTTATGATTGGGATATAGCAAGAAGAAAGGAGGAGGAGTAACTGGGCGCACACATTTGAACAGGCCTGGGGCAGCATAAAAGCTAAATATGACCCTGCATCACACATTACATTGTAAGAAATAATATACCATTTAATATAACACAGGCACACAAATCTTGCAAAGCTGCACAGAAGCAATCAGGAGATTTAGGTTTACAAATTTAAACTGCAGTACCCAGTTAAAAAATATACAGAAAGTCCTGTTATGCTATAAGCTCTCCCATCTACTAATTCATCCAACCAGGGACATTGCTGGGGACAAATATAGTCTCCGGACAGAGGTCTCAGTCAGGACATGTGGTCATCATACCTTATATTCCCTCTATCACTTACACCAGGGGCAGCAGATATGATGTGTACCTGGTGAATAGATATCTCATATGTAGAACTGGGATGTTGTGAGAACCAGAAAGATCAGGTTGGGAGTACTTGGAAAAGGTGTATTTTGGGAAAGATGTGGAGACTGAAAGAGAGAGAGAGTCATAGGTCCTAAGATCATGAATTCCAGACACGTGCAGCACTTGGACTAAATGCAAGTGGGAGGACGCAATATGGGAGGAGGATAATTATAAATTGTAGAAGTCAATCTAGGGGATTATTTAGTAAATAGCGACTTGTCAGTCAAAAATGACAGGGCAATAAAATGTAAAGCCATGGGAATGCTGTTTGACACACAATGTAAACCTTTTGTACTGTGAGGACCTTCGGCGTTCATTGCGAGCCTCGCACGGAGTGCCTTCGGCGCTCATCGCGTGGCTCGCCATGAGCGCATTCGGTGCTCATGGCAAGCCTCTGCTCTTGTCTACTTTTGCTCCTCTGAGCACCTTCGTCACTCATTGTAAATAGCGATATATATTTATCTATATTTAATTAATCAGTAATGAATTAATTAGTTCTTGAATAAATATTTGTAATTAATATATTCAGCAATCAATAGCCTGAAGAGCTAACAATCTGTTTGTATTTTTCATCAGCATGCAATGTACATTGAGTGTTGGTGCCCTGATGATAAAGTGTAATGACTGTCACAACTGTGCATTAGAAATAGGCTGCGTGCGCGAGGGCAAATCGTTGGTTGAGTTGTGTAAAGCGCCATTGCAGATGGTAATGTTATTAATGTGTTACGCGTCTCGCAAGCATTTTCCGTCATTTGTAATAGTGTATTTTGTAGTTTCTTCGTTCCTGTGTGAAAGTACTACGTGTTTGGCAGTGTTTTGCACGGTCCGGGGTCGTGAAACCTTTGTATTATTTTTTTTTGGGCGCCCATTTTTTTGGGCGCTTAGGCGATTTTTGTGTGGTGAAAGTCATTGAAATCGCCTTAAATTCGCATTCCACCTCACTCCCAGACGTCCTGGCTGTTCCCCTGGGCTGTGGGTGATGTTTTTGTTGTATTTATTTTTTTTTTCTTTGTGTTTTTTGTGTTTTTTTAGATTTTCGCAGTTTGGGCGCTATCTTGTATTTTTTTTTTCAAAGTCCCGCTTCTCATATTTCTTTTTTTAAGTCCCGCGTTGGTCAAGTGCTTGGAGGCTAATGCGATCCTGTGTTTACTAAGTGTTTGGTGGCTAAGTCCCGCGTGTTTCATTGCCTTCACTGCTCGCGTCGCAAAGCGAGGCAAGCAGGCATTGAGAGCCTTTGGCGTTCATTGCATTTTGCTGCGAGTTTCATTGCCTTAACATCTCACTTTGCTACGCTCATCTCCTAAGTGCTACGCGTTAACAGCTCACCTTGATTCGCGAGGCTCGCAACGATGAGCACCTTTGGCGCTTATCGCCTAAGTGCTACGCGTTAACGGCTCACCTCACTAAGTGCTAGGCGTTAACGGCTATGCGTTAACGGTTCGCCTCGCTTCGCGAGGCTCGTAAACTATGAACGCCTGCGGCACTCATCACCTAACTCGTACGTACCACACAAAGCATGACATCGTCTCGCAGTTTGACAACTATTATATGTGATACATTTAAAATATATGGGGAGAAGAGTCATAATGGATTTAGTAAATCATGCTAATTTAAATATCATACTTTGAGGAAACATTACTAAGCCGTCCTAGGGACTGTGATTACAGGATAAATTTACTAAAAGACCGCAGGGGCTATGATGTGCCCGGGTGGGTGATGGTAATGTTCCCCATAGGAAATAGAACATATTAATTACCATGATGAACATCAGCGCCACCTAGTGGATCTCACTCCTCATGACAACCCCTGTGAAAGTTTATTACCCCTTATGGTCTTACAAATATCAACATTTTCATTTTGCCATATTCTGGCTTTAGGATACATGTACTATTCTGTATAAGACATTCCTACAAATTCATTGACTATATGAGAATTATGTATCCTGCCAAACTTAGAAAGACAACAATTAACCTTTTAGAGTAGCATTGGTAGCGGGAGCTCAAAAGGTTCATAATAACTCTCTAATCATCTGAAATAGAGGGAAAGAACTTGCTAAAAATTACAAATTCTCACATTAATGAACTTTTTTGCTATTAACAATAGCTAGTACATTCACCAATCCTATGTAATACACAATATTAGGAGCACCCGTCTGGGACATTATGTTATTTTATGTAAATTGATGAATTCTTCACAAACAATTATTTGAATTCAGTAAATACAATGGGACACTGTGCATGTTTGTTATAGTTTATAGTACTGGAAGTCATATGCTTGAAATCTTGAATGCCTTATCAACCACATATGTACAGATACATTTCTTGTCAGACTGTTATTAATAAACAGCCCACCCACTAATGCTATGAATTTTTTTTATGATTTCTGTAAAACCATTTGGTGTCTTTTAAACATACAGTGCAATGCTTACCACTTTATTAAGGATGCAAAGCATATTACCTTGGCTCTAAAAACGGATTATTCATAATGTTAAATCAACCTTTAGATCTTTGTCATTTAAATATTACACACCATACCCATCCCCATAATACACTTGGTCGTATTCAGCACTATAATAGGTACATCCTCTGTCACTTGCAATATGTGAATATTGGAAATTAATCCAAAGGAATACAAATTAAAAATGATTAAAAGATTATGAATTTCTCATAAAGGAAAATATTTCTTTTCTGACCCTAAAATACTGGCAACCAGATTCCTCCCTGGATTAATACTCCCTCTCTAGTTTTCCATTATAACCCTGAATGCTCTTTTTATTCAAAAATATATCCAACCCCCTTTAAAAGTTATTGAATCTTCTGTCACAACCTCCTTTGGTAGAGAGTACCTTTTCCAGCTCTAAAATGTTCTTTTAGTGGTGCCCACATTGTACTATTTTAAATGAGGACATTGCATAGTATATTGTATATTTTCTTCCTTTGTCTCTAAACCTCCCTAAATACATGCTAATATTTCACCTGTCTCTGTAGATGCTGCTTGACATTGAGCACAAGTCCACAAGTACTCCTATATCTCTTTCTATGTCTGATACCCCTAGATTTGTTCCATTTACAATATAAATGGCATGCTTATTTTTACTTTACACATGCATAACTTTACATTTATTTGTGTTAAATGCCCATCCTTCTAATTTATGCAAATTCCTTTGGAGTGAAAGTACATCATTATCTGATTTAATTACCTTGCACAACTTAGTGTGAATATGAAGATAATACTTTCCAGTCCTACATCAATGAGTGTGTTAATAAGGAGAGGACCTAATGCAGAACCTTAAGTTCACATTTACAACAACCCTTTGCGTCGTGTCTTTTAGCCAGCTTTCAATCAATGAGCAGATATTTACTGGTATTTCTGTACCCCTTACTTTGCACAATAGTCTTTCATGTGGCACTGTATCAAAAGCCTTTGGAGAAATCCCAAAATACTACATCCACGGTTGTCTTGGTCCAAGTTTCTACTAACCTCTCATAGAAATGAATTAGTTTTGATTGACATGACCTATATTTTACTTTTACATTCTTTGGCACACTCTTTACACCATAAAAAATTTCCCTTTTAAAATCTTCCCTTTTAAAATTAAGAGTTTTGTTGGCCCTTTGAAGATTCCAGTAGGGGGTGCTATTCAGCTCGAGAAATTTCTGCCTTTGGCTACAGGAATCCCCCTCTCAGGCTATCTTCCTAGAAGGAATTGGCATCACGGTTCCCGGTGGTCAGATCAGGATCATCTGCATCAGCTTAGTAAAGTAATGAAAGTCTTCCCAGATTAGAACTAACCAATAGGAGAAATAGAAGAGCCAACCAGGAGGCAAGGAAAACTGTGGGCTTGGTTGGCCCCTCTTGGGGGCGGATCAATGGGAGGCAACAACCAGGAAATGTTAGCGGGAAAATGAACAAAGAAACAGACATGCATATACTTACCATAAACATCCTGCTACTTGCTCTTTCTACAGTGAATAAACTGACTATATGAAGCTAGATGGCTTATTTTATACAACTGTTTTTAAAACCGTTAGGTGAAAACAGATCTCCGTTAGGGGAAAACAGATCTTCAAAGCACTCCCCCTGCCACTCAGTGAAGAGGGGGAAAACAAAAATGTCTTTTGAGTCCATAGTCCATGGAGTAAAATGCTTCTGAGTTTAGTAGCTCCAATTGGATTAATAATGACAACCAGCCCACTCCATTTTCAGGGATGGTAGGGTGTCAAGGGTATCAGGGGTTTCTGGGTACAACTTCCCCTTAGGCCCCCAATTGTAATCCAAAAGTTCGGGCAACCATGGATCATTCATTCCCAACACAATCTCCCATGCCCAAGACAGGGAAACAGGTTGCCCCGCTGAACCTGGTACACAACAAGTAAGCAACAAATGCAGGTTCTTAGGGACTTGGCCCTCCCCTGACTGTTGCTTGGCCTTTTGTGGTTACAGGTAGGCTCCTCACCTTAACAGACAACGGGAAAACCACGTTAGGTAGCAGCTTCTGGTCACCTGCTCACAATCCAAGGGTAAGGGCAGAGGAACAATATGCTCTACTAGGTCCGGAGCATGATTATACTCATGTGGGGCGAAAACAAACCCAAGGTGCCTGCCTTTGTACTTGAGTTACTTGGTAATACCTCCATATTGACTATACTAACCCTCCCCCATCTCCTCCCACATGAGTAGCCAGTTCATCCCTTATGTCCTCTAGACTTTCTACCCCATTACATTCATCTAGACCCTCCCCACCTATTAGTTTAAAAACTCCTCCATCCTATCTACCATCCTATCCCCTAGCACAAAAGCTCCCTCATCATCCCTGCTATAGAGATTTTACCCAAGTGAGAAGTCAGCCCAGTGCTCTAAAAACCAAAACCCCTCCTTAGTGCACCACATTTTTAGCCACGCATTAACCTCTCTAAGCTCCTTCTGTCTCCCTGGACTAGCACTACCTTGGAGGTCCTTGCCTTAGCTTATTCCCTAATTCTGTTTAGGACACACTAACTTTGTCATTGGTACCAATATGTATCAAGACTGCTGGTTAATTTCAAGCCCCTCCCAATAATTTATCTACCCGACCCACAACATGACGAACCCGAGCACCCGGTAGACAGCAACTTGTTTGCTTGCTGGGATCTGGGTGACAAATCACCCTTCCTACCTTCCTAATAATAGAGTCCCCTACCACCAAAACCTGTCTGTTGCTCTGCCTATTCTGCCCTCCCACTCCTCCAGTAGAACTGTTCTCCTGGCTGTTAGAGGGAACAGCTCTATCTGGCATTGCCATTTCTGAGTGGTCCTCCCCAACAATTTCACTCAATCTGGCAAATCTGTTGGTGTTTGCCAACTCAGAACTGGTCTGCCTCCTCCTGTTCCCCCTGCTCCCCCTTGTAACTGTGACCCAGCTACCTCCCTGGACATCCTCACTGGCCCCATGTCCACCCTCCATGCTAGGACCAGCTAAACTGTGCTCAGTGAGCACCAACTCCCTTTCCAGTGGAGCAATATCATTAAGTGCTGCAATTCTCCTCTCCAGATCTCCAATCTGAGCTTCCAGAGAGGCAACATGCTCACACATGTCAGAGAGGTATGGACCCTGGATCATCTGTACCAGTATTGCATACATATGACATGATGTACACTGAGTGATGTTGTCACTGGACTGATTCATAGTTATCTTCTACAAAAATTCAGTGAGAAAAATAAATAACAATAACAATATATTTGCGTAAAGCTTTATAAAAACATTCCAAAAAAACGTTTTTGTTCCTTACGTGTGTATATATATATATATATATATATATACATATATATATATATATATATATATATGTATATGTTTATCTATATATATATATATATATATATATATATTTATTTATATATATATATATATATGTATATGTACACATATATACAGTGTATATATATATATATATATATATATATATATATATATATATATTATATGTATATGTACACTTTTTATACATATCACTTTATACACATTTTTATATTTATATATTTATTTTTTATTTATTTTATATATACTGTATGTATGTACTGTGTGAGTTGATGTTGGAGGGAGCCTGCTCCCACCTGGGGGGAGGACGGGCACATTTTCTTTTTGCTCCGGGGCCCCATGCACTAGCTCCACCCCCCACCCCCCCCCCAATCCAGTAAACTGTTCGATTGCTGGGATCTGGGTGACAAATCTCCCTGTCTATTGTCCTAATAATAGAGTCCCCTACCACCAAAAGTCTCTTATTCTGCCTAATCTCCCTCAATTTCCCCCATTAGATCTGTTCTCTTATTTGTTAGAGGTAACAGCTCTATCTGGCATTGTCATTCGTGAGTGACCATCCTCACAGTTTCAATAAATCTGGAAACTTTCTTGGTAGTTCCCAAACCAGAACTGTCCACCTCCTCCTCGTGGTCCCTCTGCTTCACCTTATAATTGTAACTGTAACCTCCCTGAACATCCTCAATAGTCCTAGGTTCACCCTCTATGCTAGGCCCAGGTAACCTGTGCTCAATGAGAACCAACTCCGTAAACCAATAAATACAGTGATTTTTTTTTCCTGTTTCTGTATTTATCCTATCATTTTCTTTGAACTCCCCCTTTTGCTAAACTTACAGTATAAATGCACTACACGTGTTTTTAAAATCCTACCAGTATACTATAACTGCAGTCCCTCTTTTTTACACTCTAACACTTACGGTAAAACTGCAGTGACAACAGAACTGATCACTGTTTGCAAGCCCAGAAGTTCCCTCTTTCCTCTGTTTAAATCAGGTTCTGCCTAGATTACTAATTACCGTATATACTCGAGTATAAGTCGAGTTTTGTAGCACATTTTTTTAATGCTCAAAAAGCCCCCCTCTGCTTATACTCGAGTCACCCTTCTTCCTGCTCCTGCAGCTCTCTGCGTGTCTTCCGGCTGTGTCGGGACACAGCATATGCTAATGACGTGATGCGCATATGCCGGGTCCCGACACAGCCGGAAGACGCGCAAAGAGCAGCAGGAGCAGCTGATAAAGGTAAGAGAGGGGAAAGGGAGAGGGGGGGGGGGGTAATTGGAGAGGGGGAAAGGGATGAGGAGGGAGGATGAGTAGGATGATAAGAGGAAAGGGAGGGGGAGGGAAAGAGACACAAGGGAGAGGGAGGGAAAGAGACACAGGGGAGGGCGAGGGGGGAAGAGACACGGGGAAGGGAGGGGGGGAAGAGACATCTTTATAGAGGGGGGACACAAGAGAGGGGCACAGAGGGCACACAACAGGGGGAAACAGATGGCACAAGAAGGGGACACTGGAGGGGAAACAGGTCACATAAGAGGGGGCACAGAGGGCACAAGAGGGACACAGGGGGCAGCGCATTTCCCACCCTCGGCTATACTTTCAATACGTTTTCCCAGTATTTTGTGGTAAAATAGGTGCCTCGGCTTATACTTGGGTCGGCTTATACTTGAGTATATACGGTACTGCACGCCTACAGCAAGGCAGATACAAAACACCTTTTCCCTTTCAGATTGCAACTCACTTAGATCAATTGCAAGTGTTGTAATATGTTGTTTTTAACTTTATGCTGCTACAATACCCAATAGAGAAAATCTCAGAACAATATTTCAGCAGGATTAGCTTGAATAATGATGTGTAATTTGCCTTTAAACATGAAAATGCTTGAATTTAACCTTTTATCTAGGCAAGCATATAGGAAGTTGTATCCTCTGTACTGGATTAGAGCTTAAAACTCACTATAACTCTGCTGTAGTGTTGAATGAAAACAATAATCCAATAGCCCTATTAAATTCCGTCAACGTTGAAAACCGTAGCCCGTAACGTAGCCCGCATGACTTGCGGGTATTAAATTGGTCCCGTAAAGCAACCCGCCAAAGACTTGCGTGGTAAGGGCAAGAAAAGGCTACGGGATGTGGAAGTTTGAACTGCGTGTCCACAAAGCCTTTGATCTGTCAAGCCCGTAACTGTTACGTTCCAATCACGCTATTAAATGGCAACAAATCCACTGGCGTTCAAGCCCGTAACCTGCAAATGGAGCCAAAAAGTCAACGGGTACCAGAGAGAACCCGCGAGTGGGTTAAAGCCCTCTCAGTAGCACTGTAAATGCATATATACACACACTACAGTATTTAAAAAAAAAGGGAAAGTGATGTTAGATATTAATTAACAGCACAACATTCTCAGGCTCGCAAATCGGCAATATAAAATACTTTATTTTCACTTTAATTTCTGTATTATTTTCATTAATCAATGTGTTAATACATATAATGGAACTCGCATGGACTAGAATATCATATTTACGGCTTTATCAATATTGCATAATTTCTGGAATGTGGGTCCAATCGAAACTCGTAATTGAAGCCCGTAACACTTTGAAATCTAACCTCTATTTTTCAGTGACTTAATGATGACGATCTCTGTTGCCAATGGCTCCATCTAAACCCGTAACTACTGATTTGTGACTAATTGATCATGTTCACGGCCACGTATCCAACGTGCGACAAATGGTTTACAGGTTTGCGTCTCAAGCCTGTGACTGGCGGCATGGTCTAATTGAATAGCTGCAAGACAGTCACAGACTAATTACACAATACAGATCTACCAAGATTGACAGAGAGACATTATAAAAATACATTAAGCATCATATACATGTTTGTTATGTGATTGTAACAAAGAGGTCGCTGGACTGTAGGTCTCGCTGTATACAATTTAATCCCATTCAAATTAGAAATCTGGTATTCTGATAGGCTAGCACATACGATACAAACAAAATCACATTTATTAAAAGTATTACATAGTTAGTATGCCAGCATTTATGGAGACCTTTCTCAGTCTTTAATGTATTACTTAGGTCTCAGGGTACTAAACAATTAAATTGTGCACCATTAAGTTTGAGCAAAAAGAAAACATTGTAAAATAGCAATATAAAATACTGTACATACATTTTATAATAATTTTATCATAAATTTAGTTTGCCCTTTTTATATTTATTTAATATTTGCATCTAGGGTCCTCTTAATAATTTAGTACATTGATGTTATCGTTATAGTAATATTTAATATTAAAACATTAACGGTAGCAGGAAAATGTCAGTGTATTTCATTAAAATAATTACTGTGCAAGGTTAAACACTAAAAACACTTAAACACTGATCAATTTCAAGTTACAGGCTCCTGTAATGGAGGCCGTAAGTTATTTTGCTATTCAATTGTTGTATTTTTGCGAGCCGCAAAAGGTCTACGTGTTAAAGGCTTGAAATCCTTGTGGTTTTTAAAATCGGAACTTACAGCCTCCCGAAGCCTTTTATCTTTCACGTCTGCAAGAGTTACAATCGCTAAAATCGCAAATCGCTATTTAATTGCTACAATTCCTCAAGACAGCAAAGGTTTTCACACCCGTAAGGGGCAAATGTAGAAGAAAATCCTACAAGTACTAGAGAGGTCCCGCAAAGGGGTTAAAGACATCCGTAGCACTGTAAAAGCAAATAAATAAGCAATACTGCACTGTAAATGACGGGGAAAGCGATGGAAGACATTAGAATTAATTGCACAACAGCCTCAAGCTCGCAAATCGGCAGTAAATAAAATGTATTTTTATGTTTCATTTCAATGTTATATCGATTTCGTGAATCAATGAGTTAATACATATCAGGCCACCCACACAAACTAGAACAGTATCGGCATTCATTTTTATTCTTTTGTGTTTTGCGGTTTTGCAAGTCCGGTCGCATATCGGACCTCCAAACGCTAATTAATTGACATGTAACCTCCATCTTAGACTGGTGTAATGATGACGGTCTCATTTTCTATTGGCTATTTTAAAATGGGTAGCTATGAGCTCGCTTAATTGATCATGTTCCCGCCCTGAAATGCTACATACGAGTGCATGGTTTACGGTTTCAGCTTTTAGCCAGTAACTTGCGCGCTTGTTCAATTAAATAGTAGCAGACTGCGAGCCCGCAGCAAGCCCGCAGACACACGGCCTGTATACCGCGAGATGTGGGCTTCAAATTGAATGAGGCTCTTGATGACAACATATAGTTAATAAACATGCGTATTGTAAAAAGCTTTACAATAAGCTAACTGGAAGGTCTAATTTAAATAAACAGTATATATATTTAATATACTAAAGAAAGTAGTTACATTGTGTCCAGTCATGTCCGTCTCTCTGTGACCCTATGGACCAGAGCTCATCAGGCACATCTGTCTGCCACTACCCTCTGAGCTTTCTCAAGCTCATGTTCATTGCTTCAATAACCTCATCTATCAATCTCCTCCTCTGACGTCCCCACCATTTTTCCACCATCAGGGTCTTCTCTTGGAAATCCTGTCTTCTATGCTGAATTGTCCTTTACTGCTTGCTTATCTATCACTCTCGCTACCCCCCTCTCTTTCTCCATACCCCTCTCTGTCCCTAAGGCAAGAGGACACATATTCCCAAAACAAAAACTTTTATCTCTCTATGGGATAATTTTTGTCTATTTCTATGAGCTGCCACGGCTATACGTCCTGATCTAACATGTTTTATATGTATTCTATTTAATTCTTGCATGTCATCAAGAAAATGCAAGTACTTGCCATTATTAGAATAGTGAGCAGAACCAGCACCACCTCACCCTCATCAAGATAATATGTACGTAAACTGACAGGGGGAAAAAATCAAGTAAGTGGGTGGAGTATGTGTCAGTGGGCAGGGCCTACAGTAACATGTTGTGAAGGGGAGAAGTTTCTACATTTGGGTGGAGTCAATTTAAGGGGAGGGGCCAGGTCTCTGCCTTCCGCCCCACCAACTTGGAAAGTCACCAGCTGCCACTGGCTTCTTTGGTTCTATTTTAAAATATCTGTGGAAAAAAGAATAAACTTGCAGTCTTAGGCCCTCATTCAATTGCGATTTCGCCAATTGAATAGTGCTCTAAATAAGCACAAAACATATTTTTTTTAAAGAAGTTTTTAGTTGTGAAAACCTTGCTTTTGGATAGATGTTTACTAACTAAAAACTTATTTAAAAAAAATATGTTATGTGCTTATTTAGATCCCTATTCAATTGGCCAAATTGCAATTGAATGAGGGCCTTAGTCTGTCATAAACCAAGGTGTGTGCTTCTATTTCTTTTATTCTTCTAATCCTAAATAAAGGGATGGAAAAGGGATTTAATATTTTCAATAAGCTTCCAACCTGTGATTTCCTGAGTTCTCCTAGGAGGTGTTCTGCTGGGCACTGATATATAGCCTCAAATTCACAACCTAGAGTGATTACTATCACGACCCACTCTCTGGCTGGGGTCTGCTGACTTGATTTGGGTTACTCTGGACCTTGGAGTAGCTTTGAGTACAGGAACATCATGTCTCAGCCCTTGGTTTAGACTGAGCAATATTGACAGTAAGTCTGACGAATCTTACTGCAAGCATATGTCCCCGGGTAAATAATACATCTACACACCACGTCTTGATGAAAATTATGAACAACTTTATTTGGAAAACATCATCTTTTAAACAGGCATACAAAATCACCAGGAGGGCTATCTTTAGTCAGCCCCTAACTGCCTCTGGCCAATCAGGCAGGGAACCATGAGACTCCTCCCAGGTCCGCCCACTAGGTGTGGCTACCTAATTCAGTTGGTGTGTGGCTCTCAAGGGAGAAACATCTACCTGTCCTCTGGAATTTGCCCTGATTATCTGAGTGAGAATCCCTGTAGACCCCCTGGGGTTATGGTGCCTCAATGTCTGTATAGACCCCTTTGTTCTGGCCTTACTATCACTTCAAGTGTTTACTTTAGGTGATAGCTGGAAGGCAGATGGGTGATCAACTCAGGTTACATATGCAGTCAATATGGACACAACATGGCTCCAACATTCAAATACAATATATTTACAGATATTACCACTACAACATGTTATAACCCACATGTTATGAGTTGAGGCAGTACTTCCCACGTCAGTCCACTTAATGCGTTATGACGACTTTATTAGTGGTGACGTGGTAAACTGCCTCTTCTCTCAATGCCTAACAATAACAGTGGGACTCTGCCCTGAATATATTACATTATAACAGTGGCTCTGGGAGCCCAAAACCTTCTGTTCAATAACATGTGGCAGGTAACAGTTCCAAATCCAAGATGGCCCCTGGCTGATTCATGACAACACCTCCCCAAGCGTGGCAGGAAACATCCCTGATTTTTCCAGCTACGCTGATAGTCATGAATGTGCTGGTTTGGCCCTCTGTATGCTATGCCAGTTCTTGTCTGTCCCAAGGTGCAGAGTAAAAACCTCCCCCAGCCCTTGGCCTTGCTCCCACTGTATAGAGCAAATTGCTCTTCCCATTCACACCCACCCAAATAGTCCAGGGTACCTCCCCAATAATCTGGTATCCCAGAGTACAACAGGTGGGCCACAGTTTCTGTCCCATAGCAACTCTGTTCCCCCCAGCCAGTCCCCACCGATGGGCTGGGATCTCTAATACAGTCTCTGGGCCTATGGGATCGCAAAGGGACAGCTCCTCTTGGCTTCCTTCCTCTGGTCCAGCTGTTTCCGTTGCTGCTTGGGGAGCTACGCTGCTCCCACCCAAGCTGTGCTTACACTCCTCCATTGCCCGGGGTTGAGCAACTTTATCCCAGTCCTTTCTGTTGAACTGGATCTTTGGAGTGGTGTCTCTTCCAGTGGGCCCCTGGACAATGGTTATCCAGGGTATCTCCCCACTTGGTACACCCTCTTTCATGGTGCCACTCTGCACCCATAATGCTTTTGCCAAGGCTGGCATGCTTGCTGCCCCCACCTGGCTCTTTGTGCCCCTGGCACTCTCTTGCTGTGTGAGGTCAGGTTCCTTGTAGCCAGAAACCAATTCCTTTCCCTCCCCACAGTCTCTTACACAACCCTCCTGGGCTCTGTGCTTCACTAGCACCTCTGGGGACAACTCCCCTGGACTGTCAGGGTACAGACAGTGGTTATCTGATGCAGGCTGGGGAATCTCATCATTCCCTTCCAGCCTGGCCTCTAAGGCTCCCTTCCCACCGTCCATCACATAATAATCCAGAGCCTCTGGCTCCATTAGCAGTTCTGGCCAACACACTTTGCCTAGAACTTCTGAGGGCAGACTTAACTTATCTGGCCCTAGCTTGTGAGCAGTTCCCACTTCCTCTGGGATTAAATCTCTTGGGGTATCAGGGGGCGGACATGGATTATCTGACCCCACCCAGGGAACATTCCACTGGGTCTCTGGCTCTTTGGGCTGGTGACTAGGCCCTGACACAGTTACTGTATGTTCTAGGGGCAAACATTCTCCATCCCCAGGAGTTGGCAAAGGAACAGTGTTTACCCCTTCCCACTCCTCACTTTGTTTACCGTCTATAAAAGCCTCTCCCCAGTTCCAGTGAACATACTCCCTCTGGTACATACCGTCTGAGTTGTAAAAATACTTCTTGGGTATCGCATCCTACAATTCCACATACTCAGCCTCCAGTTGCAGCTCTTGCTAAATCAGGGGTTCCAGCAAAGGAGCCTCCGGGAACCATGCTTCCAGTCCCAGACACCGGCAGCGTTCAACAAACAAGTTATTATGCCTCCTTGCAGTTCCCATGCCACATTCCGGATCACCATTCAGAATCTCACCGACCCCATATTCTAGATCCAAACGAAAATAGAGATCCTCTCTCCGGCCACCCAAGGACTCTATCCTGGCAAGGTACTGTTCCTCCAAGTCCATCTCTTTCTCTACCAGTTCCTCCAACCAGCTTGCCAGCTCATGGCCATGCCATAATTGCATGAATGCCATCCATTGATTTAGCAGGAGTAGTCTGTAGTCCTCTGCTTCCATCTGCTCCATTTTCTGGTCCTTCTCAGAGTACCCCACCACTGTGCCACCAATTATCACGACCCACTCTCTGGCTGGGGTCTGCTGACTTGATTTGGGTTACTCTGGACCTTGGAGTAGCTTTGAGTACAGGAACATCATGTCTCAGCCCTTGGTTTAGACTGAGCAATATTGACAGTAAGTCTGACGAATCTTACTGCAAGCATATTTCCCCGGGTAAATAATACATCTACACACCACGTCTTGATGAAAATTATGAACAACTTTATTTGGAAAACATCATCTTTTAAACAGGCATACAAAATCACCAGGAGGGCTATCTTTAGTCAGCCCCTAACTGCCTCTGGCCAATCAGGCAGGGAACCATGAGACTCCTCCCAGGTCCGCCCACTAGGTGTGGCTACCTAATTTAGTTGGTGTGTGGCTCTCAAGGGAGAAACATCTACCTGTCCTCTGGAATTTGCCCTGATTATCTGAGTGAGAATCCCTGTAGACCCCCTGGGGTTATGGTGCCTCAATGTCTGTATAGACCCCTTTGTTCTGGCCTTACTATCACTTCAAGTGTTTACTTTAGGTGATAGCTGGAAGGCAGATGGGTGATCAACTCAGGTTACATATGCAGTCAATATGGACACAACATGGCTCCAACATTCAAATACAATATATTTACAGATATTACCACTACAACATGTTATAACCCACATGTTATGAGTTGAGGCAGTACTTCCCACGTCAGTCCACTTAATGCGTTATGACGACTTTATTAGTGGTGACGTGGTAAACTGCCTCTTCTCTCAATGCCTAACAATAACAGTGGGACTCTGCCCTGAATATATTACATTATAACAGTGGCTCTGGGAGCCCAAAACCTTCTGTTCAATAACATGTGGCAGGTAACAGTTCCAAATCCAAGATGGCCCCTGGCTGATTCATGACAATTACTATAGCAAAAAGCAGGAGATGTTGGGTGCATGTGGCCCCTCATCTCAGGGTCGTGACACAGGGCACTGAAACTTGTCCTGAAATGCAGGTGATCTATCACAGCGAAGTATTATCATATGCACAAAAGATGTCAATATACAAGTCATTTCTGTATACAGGTATATACTTACCAACTGCCATGTCTTCCCAGCACAGTCCTAATTTTAAAATGTACTGGACTTAATATAAAATATGTAGCATGTTTGTAGAATGTAAAAAAAACATAACAGAATCCCAGATTTATTATCTTTTATATGCAATTATGCTGCTGTGGAATCTACCATTTTGGCTTCAGTAGATCAACCTCCTGAGGTGGGGGGAGACTTTAAATAAACAGGAAGCATCTTTAGCCAGTGCTCTCAGCAGGGCTATAGAAAAACTGTTTAGGAGACACATCCACCTGGGAAAATAACAGACAGCAGCAGGGAAGAAAGCAACCTGGAGTCATGCAGTAAAGTATAATTGCAAACAAGTTTTGCCAAATGTAAAGGCTGCAATTATTTAGTTTTGTTTGTTTTCTAAAATGTTTTGCCCATTATCATATTTAATTTTAAAAAATAAAACGATATATAAAAAAATGATCACTGTTGCCCTAAATTAACTTGTTTAAAAAACAACCAAACACTTCTTTAGCATGTCTTGTGCTCAACTTCATTCTACTAAGAGAAATAGGGTGTGTTTAGCTGTACTCTAGGCTCCTTCACTCTAAGCATTAGTTGCTATTTGTCCCTTCCCTTGCTAGGGGCCTCATTCAAATGTGATTTGGCTAGTTGAATAGGGCGCTATATAAGCACATAGCATATTTTTTCCAGAAGTTTTTAGTTAGTGAAAACCTTGCTTTTGGATAGAAGGTCACTAACTAAAAACTTCTGTAAAAGAATATGCTATGTGCTTATATAGAGCCCTATTCAATTGGCCAAATCACATTTGAATGAGGCCCTAAGATTAGTGGTTTGTAGTGAGTTTGTATTTAGTTTTCCATAATATGTCATATATTTATTAATGACTTAGAAGTAGTACTGGAAAGTAGTGTCTCCATATTTGCTGATGACTCTAAGTTGTGCAAGGTAATTAAATCAGATAATGCTGTAATTTCCCTCCAAAGGGATTTGCCTAAATTAGAGGAATGGGCATCTAAATGGCAGATGAGATTTAATACGAAGAAATGTAAAGTTATGCATCTGGGAAGGAAAAATAGCCATGCAATTTATATTCTTAATGGAGCAAATCTAGGGGTATCAGATATTGAAAGGGATTTGGGAGTACTTGTGGACAACCAAATAGGTAACAGTGCTCAAAGCCGAGCAGCAGCAGCAAAGGCAAATAAAATATTAGCATGTATTAAGAAGGGTATAGAAGCCAGGGAAGCAAATATAATTCTGCCACTATACAAATACCTAGTACGCCCTCATTTGGAATATGGAGTACAATTTTGGGCACCACTTCCTAAAAAGGAAAATTTTGAGCTGGAAAAAGTACAGAGAAGGGCAACAAAACTAATAAGGGGAATGGAGGGGCTAAGTTATGAAGAAAGACTAACCAAATTAAACATATTTTCTCTAGAGAAAAAACGTCTAAGAGGGGATATGATTACCTTATATAAATACATCTAGGGTCAGGGAGCTTTTTGTGCCAAGAGGACATCCCTTGAGGTAAGAAGTAAAAAGATTCCACCTTAAAGAAAGAAAAGGGTTCTTCACAGTAAGGATGGTTAATCTGTGGAATTCTCTACCAAATGAGGTGGTGACAGCAGATTTGATAGATAACTTTAAAAAGGGACTGGATATATATTTTTTTAAAAAGGGCATTCAGGGTTATCCTGGTTCATTAGAGAGGGAGTATTGATCCAGGGAGGAATCCGATCGCCAGTATCTGGGGTCAGGAAGGAAATATTTTTTTTCCCTTTTGAGACGATTGTCAATGTTACAATTGTTTTTTTTTTTTGTTTGCTTCCTCTGGATCAATTAACAACTAATCCGCATATTGTAGAATAGAGGAGATCTTAAAAGGTTGAGCATGATGCACTAAAAGTATTTTTTCAACCTCAAATACTATGGGCCTCATTCAATTGCAATTTAGCCAATTGAATCGGGCTCTAAATAAGCACATAACATATTTTTTTTTATTAGTTTTTAGTAAGTAAGCATCTATCCAAAAGCAAAATGTTTACCAACTAAAAACTTCTTTGAAAAATAATATGTTATGTGCTTATTTAGACCCCTATTCAATTGGCCAAATTGCAATTGAATGAGGCCCTATGTAACTATATAGCATATAGACAATTGTATATACACTTTTCCATGGCATTGCACTGGAAATTAGAGGCATACTGTTGCCCTAAAACATGTGCTTGCCCTAGAACTTGGCATTGGTGATCTTAGATTGTAAGCTTGCGAGTTTTCAATCATGTGTCAGTGCCTTGGAAACAAGCTCTATGTACATTTGATTTTATGCTCAAAAACAGGGCCCTCCATTCTTTACAAGGGCCCTCATTCAATTGCAATTTTGCCAATTGAATAGGGCTCTAAATAAGCACATAACATATTTTTTTTAAATAAGTTTTTAGTTAGTAAACATCTATCCAAAAGCAAGTTTTTCACTAACTAAAAACTTATGTAAAAATAATATGCTATGTGCTTATTTAGAGCCCTATTCAATTGGCCAAATCGCAATTGAATGAGGGCCAAGGTGTTTAATTTGTTTTCTGCTATGTACTCAACCCCTGTACAGCGCTACGGAATATGTTGGCGCGATATAAATAAAGATAATAATAATAATAGGCAGAAAAACACCATGGAAGAAAATAAAAAAATGCCACAACATAATTGATAAAAAAGTACACAGGTCATCCAGGTGAGGGAATGAGGAGTCCCATAAGGCACTAGATGCATGGGAAGTGTGACTGTGATAGGCAACAGCCAAACTGCTCCATCAGGTTATTACATGGCAGTGGATCCTCTCCATCGGAAGTTGCATCGAAGGGAAACCGAGGAGTGAGCAGCAGCCAGTGCCTGAATAAGTTGGTAACAAGCTGCTAATTGCAGGAATCGACAATCTTTTTGAGTAATCACACAACATTAACTTGACCAGCTATCACAATCTTAACCCGGGATCATTAGAGGTTTAAACCAGGAGACCTATATGATCAGCTGAGGGGCAAATAATACTAAATAAGACTAAGTGATGAAAATGAGTACATGAGTGTAAGGCAGTGTATGTGAGGGAGCATGCATACATAAGAATGTGTAAATGAGTTTGAGTCTGTAAACATGTGCAAGATGAGTGAGAATGAGTGGCAGTGAGAAAGCATGCAAGAGTAAATAGGTGCATCCATGGGAGTGTGAGAGTTACTGAAATGAGTGTGTGTCTGATACTGCATATTATGCAAGAGTGCATGTGTGTCTGAGAGTGAGTGTTTGTGTGGCAATGGGTGTGCATGTATGACAGTGAAGACCAGTACATACAAGCAGGCAACATGTAGCAATGTGTGTTCTCAGACAAACTGGTAGCCTGACCATCATAAATTATGATATTATATAGTCAGTTCTGTTTCTCTCCATGCTGTCTCTCTCTGTGTGCCCTCTGTCTCTCTCTCTATACGCCCGATCTCTCTGTGCGCCCTCTCTCTCCTTTCTATCTCTCTATACTCCGCTCCCTCTCTCTCTCTCCCTCCCTCTCACCCAGCCTTTCTCTTTCCCCTCTCTGTCTCCCATCTCCCTCTCTCCCTGCCTCTTTCTCCCCTCTCTCTCTCCCCTCTCTGTCTCCCATATCTCTCTCCCCTCTATCTCCCCTCTATCTCCCTTCCCCTCTCTCTCCCTCCTGCCCTCCCTCTCTATCCATCCCTCTCTACCTGCCACCCTCCCTCTCTCCCTCCTCTCTCTCCCTCCCCTGATCTATCTCCCTCCCTCTCTATCCCTCTCTCACTCTTTCTCCCTCCCTCTCTCATTCCCCCTCTCTATCTCCCACCCTCCCTCCCTCTCTCTCCCTCTCTCTCCCTCTCCCCTTGCTTATATCTCTCTCTATCATTCCCTTTATCTCCCTCCTCTCTCTCTCTTCCCCCTCTCTCTCTCCTCTCTCTCTCTCCCTCTCCCCTTGCTCATCTCTCCCCTCTATCATTCCCTTTCTCTCCCTCCCTCTCTGTCCCCCTCCCTCTCTCTCCTCAGACACTTCACTACCGATCATGGGTGAATACAATGCAATTTACAGTTAGTAGCTTATGAGTAACGGCTGCGCAGAATCCAATACACAGAAGTTAATAACTATTATAGGGAACTAGCGACTTGCCCGTCAAAAAATGACGGCAATGTGATGTATATGTTTGTCAAGTTGTTTAGTTATTAACATATATTTTTGACACTTGTAAGTATTTTAATATGAACGTGTATTTTTGTAAAATGTTGATGTAATGGTTTTTTAAAATGTAATTAGTATCTGAAGAATTGTTAACTTTAATATACATTGAATGAATAGGAAAGCAAAAAGTAAAAAGCCTTCTTTAAACGTGGCAAATTTTAACATGAAGTTTAAAATATATGTAAGCAATAACCATCAAAGTATATATTTTTAAACTTGAACTTTATTTTTTATGTAAGTTTAGAAGTTTACAAAACATTGGTATAATTTTGAACATTATAAACAGGAACATAGTGAATACATTTTGTAACCTTTTTATTTATTAAAAGTATTAACATTTGAATGTAAAAACAATTGACATTTAAATTAATCAGTATTAAAATTCAATTTCTATCACAATAATTGTTAACTTGAATATACATTGAATGTAGAGGAAGGCATACAGTAAAACTCTTCTTAAAACGTACGTAATTAAAGTAATTTATTACTGAGCACATAAACTGGCGATAAACATTAATGTAGGTAGTAATCTTAAGATAACAGACAATATTTACATTGTGACTTAAAAGGTGCTTGACCTCTTAACATCCACTTTGTAATATGTTGAATGAAATAACTTGAAAATATATTTTTTAAACTTGTAACATTAGAAACATTAACATAGTGACTTAACATTTTAACATAATTTTTACTAACAATGCAAGGCAAGTATTTTGTGAGGCGAATCATTCATAAACATGACTTCCATTAATTATGACTGAATTAAACAACCAATTGTTATGTATTTTGCAATGCTTTTAAAAAATCTTGGCATCTTTAATTAGTATTCTTCAAAGTTATAGTACTTCATAGTAGACAATGTTTTTAGTAAAAATACGTCCATCTTCTAATAAATCACCTTGACTTTCATTGTTTTCAATGTAAACTTTAATAGCCTGTGGATTTTTGCACCTTGACAACGCAACGTACAATTGACCATGTGCAAAAACTGGTTCTTCCAAGAAAATACCCACAGATTTGAAAGTTTGACCTTGTGATTTATTAATGGTCATGGCAAATGCCATAATAATGGGAAATTGTCTTCTTTGAAGTATAAAAGGGAGACTACTTTCACTTGGTGCTAAATCTATTCTTGGTATGAAAACTCTCTCTCCTTTATGGGTCCCAGTTAAAATTTCAGCATCTATAAAATGGTCCTTTAATTGTTGAACAATTAATCTTGTGCCATTGCATAGGCCTTTTTTGGGGTTCATATTTCGCAGTAACATGATAATTGCACCTTTCTTTAGCTGCAAAATATGTGGTGGCATTCCAGAAAGAGTTAAAGAGTTTATGAATTCAGTCGAAAAGTTAGCCTGACTTTCATTGTCATCAGCAAGTACAGAATCAGCACTGTGATAATTTCTTTGTGGTGCATACATTTTTTTTAAGATTTTATTATTGAGGATTAATGCATCTTTATTTTTACACGTCAGTATGACTTGGTTGGCAAGCTCGGAATATTCTTCGTTATTTATGCTCCCTTCAAATATAGCCGATATAATATCTTGTTGACAAATCATATGAGGTGGGATCTCTACAGTGTCGTCAGGTAAATGTAGTATTTTTTCTGTTCTGCCTTCTCCAATTTTAATAAGCCAATCATTGAAATCAGTTTGGCCTTCTGATCTCATATTTTGTTGTAGTTGAAGATGGGTAAAATGTTTCCATACTGTACTTGACTTTATACATGTTTCGATAATGTCAGTTCGATTTCCATGTACAACGACAGGTAATGTTTGTCTAAAATCGCCACCCAACAACATTACCTTTCCACCAAATGGAAAAATATTATCCATGACTTCACGAAGCAAACGGTCAATACATTGGAGGGCATAGCATGACATCATTGTGGCCTCATCTATTATAATTAATTTACATTTCTTCAATTTCTTTGCTTGTAAGGATGTCATGCGAATATCTGACACAGAATTTTCTAAAATAGGCACTGGCAGTTTAAATCCACTATGAACAGTTCTTCCACCTTCTAATAAAAGTGCAGCAATTCCAGTAGTGGCAAACGCCATTGCTATTTTTCCTTGTGCTCGTACTGAACTCATTAATAAATTGTACAAATATGTTTTCCCTGATCCGCCAGGTCCATCAAGATAGAAATAACGCTCTGTCACCATGTCATCATCTATAGCATTTTTAATGGCATGAAATGCTTGCAATTGTAGTGTATTTAAAGTTGCAAGTCTTTCTTCTGTTCTTTCTGCTTGTAATTGAATGTCATAGTCTTCAAAGTTAATGTCATCTATAAGACCTGGATCAGGCAAATTAAAACTTGCACAACTTAATCCATGAGTTAAAAAGACTTCTTGGATTTCCATTAACGCTTTTAAGTGTGCAATGGGTTCATTGTATCGTCGCATAAAGTCTTCAGCCATATTACTTTTAAAAGTCTCCCACAAAGCTAATGCATTTGGAGCATTTGAGAAGATACAAATAAAAGCAAATTGTTCTCTCATCTGTCGTGGCATTTGACATTGTGCTGCTTCTTCTAAACATCTTTCCCACTCTGTATCATCAGCGAGTAAGTTTCTATGTCTTGCAGCTAAATGGAAGGATTCATATACAATGTCATTAACAGTTCTTAAGTGTTCAAAACTTTGTGCTCCAGGAACATTTAAAAGTAATATCCGTAAGCAAAAACGTTCCACATCTCTTGGACTGACTGTGTAAATTCTTGGAATAATTTTATTGCCTCTGGTTTTTCTTGGTCTCCATAATCCATTCACAAAAACATAGTGATATGGAATTTCAATATATAAGTATTGTGTTGCTTCAGCATCAGTGGAATTTAATGCAAACCATGCAGTTAGTGTAGTGTGACGATCTTCACTTTGGGCCAATGCATTCATTTCATTTCCAGCATGGAAATAGACTAAATGTCGTTGTGGCAAATGTACTGCTAACCTATATACTGCATGTGATCTATCATGCATTTCAAATTTTAAAAGCCGCCACATAGCTTCTGGCGCACTGACATAGCGAGCATCTACATGAGATGCAAGTTCATCATGTACTAACTCACTACTTTCAGGGTTGTCTGCACTTTTGACGACTACAGTAGCTGCATCGTAACCTTTGTAAATATATTTGTAGACATATTTAATGGATTTGATGGAAGTGCAGGCTTCTACGTTGATGTGGGCGTTGTACTTCATGAGTAAATGTGGATTGTAGGGTACTACATATCTATTGTCCACTTTTTTTCCACGAATAATGGCACTATCTCCTTCTCTTCTTTTATAAAGTGGATATCCATCACAATTGGCATAGGTTTTGTCTCTATAATCTTTTGGAAATTCTTTGGAACATTTATTATTTTCCATACATGGTGATTGTGGATTAATGTCACCACAGGGTCCATGAATCATGCGATGAGTAACAATCTCATATAGTCTACCATATAGTTCTGGATCTGGTAGTTCAGCAACAATGACTGCATCCACTTTGTCTGAAGTATCTAATTTATCTTTTTCTTGAAGTATTATTAGAAGATGTGCATGTGGAAGGCCTCTTTTTTGAAATTCAATGGTATATACATAAGCAAGACATTTGCCAAATAACTGATTTATAGTGAAGTCACGTATTAATTCATTTAATTTAATCTTAAAAACTCTGGCTACTAAATCTGGTCGATCTGAAGCAGTTTGTCCAAAAAGTAGATTTAGTGTAATTTCTGGCCATTGTGGATTACATGTAAATGTCACAAATAAATCTGGTTTGCCAAATTTTGTCACAATAGCCATAGCATCATTGTATCTTTCTCTCATATTCCGAGGAGATCCTTGAAAGGAAGATGGTAAAATGATGGCTTTGCCAGCTGTCATGTCTCTGCTTGTAGCCACGTCAGCAACATAGTCCATGAGTCCAGAATATTGTTCTACACGGAGTTTATCTTGTTGATATTTGATAAAGTTTAAATTATTTGCCTCAACTTGCAAATATGAATCAATAATCCATTGTTGTGTTAGTTTCCCACCACATAAAATTGGATTAAATACATTGCGAATGGCAATTTGAGCTACTTTAAATTCAAGCATAGAAACATTATTTCGGATTCTGGCTTTAGCATTTGGGTAACTGGGAAGAGTTAATTTTGGTTGCCAACCTGCTTCTCCGTGTGGGAAAAAGATGGGATATGTCATTGGATCTAAATTTGGACTTAAGATACTCATATTAATAAACGGTTGGTCCTCATTTCTAGGATATATTTGAATGTCTCTTTGAAATGGTGGTTCTCGTTCATCATTCTGAAACACCATTGCAACCTCATTTGTTGTTGGCAAGTTATAACGATGTTTATCAGTATGTCTGTCTCTTTTAAGCACCATATTAACCTTCGACATTGGTAATTGATGTGTTTGTGAATGAAGTAGTTGTTCATTTTCTACTTCTGCCAATTTTTTATAAGCTTTACTGTAGGGATTGTTGTCCATAATGTTATTTAGCTCTATGAAAACAGTGGGTAAGCATTTTTTATTTTCTTCCATCTGCATACGTTGGTCAACAGCTTCCATTGTATCTAGGACATATAGTTGAGCGAATTTTCTTTTATTTCCTTCCTCTGGATGTAAATGGGAAGTGCGATGATAAATTTGTCCTTGGACTTTAAAACAGTAAGGACCATGTCCTGGTACATTAGCAGCTAATGTTGCCCCCATGGATGCAAAGGATATGGCACTATTGTAGGATCTTATGTTTGTCTTAAAATTTTTGTAGTTTGGAAAAGTAGGTTCAGTCATAATATTTTGTAAATAAATTGGAAATTCTTTCCTTTCTGGAAGTTTGAACTTGCCTTTTTGACAACAACTAATAAATTGTCCATCTCTGGGTCTCTCCTGTTTAAAATAATAAGCCTCACAAAACTGACATTGAGTAGTCATGTCCCCACAACTATGAACCTCTACTGCTAAAGACTTGAGTAGAGGACAATTTGCAAAGCATATAGGATTTTGACTTTCATATTCATCAGGTGAAATGTCATATAATGTTTCAACAACAGGTTCTAAATGTTTTGTTTTTTTCGTTGCTTTTCTTGGTATATGTTGTATTGTTTGAGGTAAAATGTCATGTAATGTTTCATGAAACGGTTCTAAATGCTTTGTTTTCTTTGTTACTTTTTTTGGTATCTCTTGTATTTTTTCTGGTAAAATGTCATCTGATGTTTGAGCAACAGGTTGTAAATGCTTTATTTTCTTTGTTGTTTTTTTTGACATATCTTTAATTTCTGCAAGTGACAGTCTTTTGCTTGCAATTCTTTTGCGTTCTTTTTCTCGTCGAATTTCCTTCTTCTCCGGTGTCTGCTGGCTGTCTGCTCTCTGTCGTCGTTCTCTAGCTTGGCGTCTTTTCTTTTCTTGTTTACTCTCGTTATCAGCCATGTTAATCTGTAAAAATAAAATAATGTACCATTAGTTTATTTTGAGATGTTAAGTTGTTTTTCATGACAAATAGTTATCAATAGTGTGTTAACATTTTATACTTAATCAATTTCAATGCGGTCAATTGAATAAAAGTCTAAATAAGGCCATCAGATAATTATTTAAAGAAATTTTTATTTATTAAACATGTATCCAAAAGCAAGTGTTTCAGTAACTAAAAAGGTATTTTCAAAAAGATGTTATGTCCTTATTTACAGCACTATTCAATTTGTCAAATGGCAATTAAATTAGGGTTTCGGACTGGAAAGTTACAATGACAAATTGTATAGATTCTGTGTTTTTAGACTTTTTTGGACTATGCCAATTTATTTTTTAAGTTTACATTGAAGTTTGTATTTAGTGTTAAAGATTATTGGCCCTAAAAGACAAAAAAGAGATAGATGATAGATATGACTTTTTATACTGTACCTTTGTTGAAGTTTGATTTCAAGCAAAATTCTTTGTTGGTCCTGTGTTGAAAGCCTTCGTCCGATGGTCTGGTCCTGTGTTGAAAGTCCTCGTCCGATGGTGTAGTCCTCTGTTTAAAGTCCTCGTCCTCTGGTGTGGTCCTCAGTTCCAAATCCTGTTCCGATGTTCTTGACGCAGTATCTGTTATAAAATAAAAATGAAAATGTTATGTTATTTGAATGTCTTTGTATTAATGAAAAAATGGCATTATTTCTGTGTTTTTCTACAATCCTTTTTGGTGCGCCGCAATTTTGATATGCTTCTGTAGGCTATTTTCTAAGGCTTATAGGTGGTTAAACATTAAAGAAGAATATTAATTAATTTTTTTCTTTTTTTACTTGTTATACTGTACTTTGGTTGAAGTTTGATTTGAAGCAGAATCTTTGTTGGTCCTGTGTTGAAAGCCTTCGTCTGATGGTCTGGTCCTGTGTTGAAAGTCCTCGTCCAATCGTCTGGTCCTCTGTTGAAAGTCCTCGTCCGATGGTGTAGTCCTCTGTTGAAAGTCCTCGTCCGATGGTGTAGTCCTCTGTTGAAAGTCCTCGTCCGCTGGTGTGGTCCTCAGTTGAAACTCCTGGTCCGATGTTCTTGACGCAGTATCTGATATAAAATAAAAATGAAAATGTAATTTTATTTGAATGTATTTGTATGAACTAAAAAATGACATTATTTCTTTGTTTTTCTACAATCCTGTTTGCTGCCCACCACTTTTGGTATGCTTATTTAGGCCTTTTTCTAAGGCTTATAGATTGTTAAACATAAAATAAGTATCTAAATGTAGTTTGGTATATGTTTGTGTGAGTTTTCATACAATCCTGTTTGGTGCGCACCACTGTTGGTATGCTTATTTAGGCTTCTTTCTAAGGCTTATAGGTTGTTAAACATAAAATAAGAATGTAAATGTAGTTTGCTATGTGTTTGTGTGAGTTTTCATACAATCCTGTTTGATGGGCACCACTTTTGGTATGCTTATTAATGTTGTTTTGTAATGCTTATAGGTTGTTAAACATAAAATAAGAATGTAAATGTAGTTTGCTATGTGTTTGTGTGAGTTTTCATACAATCCTGTTTGATGCGCACCGCTGATGGTATGCTTATTAATGTTGTTTTGTAATGCTAATAGGTTGTTAAACATAAAATAAGAATCTAAATGTAGTTTGCTATGTGTTTGTGTGAGTTTTCATACAATCCTGTTTGGTGCGCACCACTGTTGGTATGCTTATTTAGGCTTCTTTCTAAGGCTTATAGGTTGTTAAACATTAAAATAAGAATTTAAATGTAGTTTGCTATGTGTTTGTGTGAGTTTTCGTACAATCCTGTTTGATGGGCACCACTTTTGTTATACTTATGTAGTGTTTTTTCTAATGGTTATAGGTTGTTAAACAAAAAGAATATAAATTGAGTTTGCTATGTGTTTGTTACAATCCTGTTTTGTGTGTACCAGTTTGTGTGTACCATATGTTGCATACTTTGGCCCTCATTCAATTGCAGTTTGGCCAATTCAATAGGGTTCTAAATGTGCTTATTTCGAGCCCTATAGAATTGTCCAAAATATAATATGAATGAGGGCCTTTGTTTGCTGGATTTGTTATATTGTGAGGGCCTCATTGAATTTGGTTTTTCAATAGGGCTCTATATAAGCACAGAGCATATTTTTGAACAGAAGTTTTTAGTTAAAAACTTCTGTAAAAAAAGATGCTCTGTGCTCATATTGAGCCAAATGTGCTTATATAGGGCCTCATTCTATTATCGGCCGTAAATCGGCCGTAAGGCTGCGATTCCTTGCGAGGGTTCAGTTAACTCGCGATTCTATTATACGGCCCCGCAAGGATCTCCTCTTACGGCCGGCCGCATATCTTGGAACCGGCCGTAAACTGTGAAATATGAAAACTCAAAAATAAATTCAAGCCTGCACTGTACAGCTCTGTAAATGCTAGGGATCATATTGGGGGACATGAGGAATAAAAGGAACCCACTCTCAAGCTTGCACATCTGCCCAAACCTGAGTTCAAATTAACTGTTTATTTGCCGGCTGCGGCGGGGGTGTGTCTGAGGTGCTCCAAGCACTCTGGACTTTTTACATGTATATTTTACGGATATTAAAAATGAAATATTTTACGGATTTGAGTACAGGATAATTATGTGCTATTTTTTCTAACACCTAAAATCCCTTTATAGTCTTCTCAAAGTGCAGGATGGCTTTATTTGAGCTATTTTATGTGCTTAATTGGTGCTAGCGAGACCTTTTTCCTGCAAGTAACTGCGGCTCGCTTTTAGCCTTGCAGAGAGGTTTCCCGGAGCAATTGAATTGCAAATCTCTTGCGGCCGTTTTAGATCAAAGGCTTTCCTCTGGCGCGATCGGCCGCAAGAGATAGCAAGGCACCGGCCGCAAGCCTGCCGGAGTCCCCGGCCGTAAGGGAATAGAATAGCAGAATAGCTTGCGGCCGGTCCTTGCGGCCCCGCAGCGGCTGCGGCCGATAATAGAATGAGGCCCATAGAGCCCTATTGAAATGGGCAAATCACATTTGAATGAGGCCCTCGGCCATTAAACATATTTAGGTCCTGAATCAATTGCGTTTTGACCAATTGAATAGGGCTCTATATAAGCACATAAAATATTTTTTGACAGAAGTTTTTAGTTAGTGAAGACCTTGATTGTGGTTAGAAGTTCAGTAACTAAAAATGTCTGTCTAAAAAATCTATTATGTGCTTATATAAAGCCCTATTCAATTGGCCAACTCACAATTGAATAAGGCTCATGGTTCGGTTCTTTTTTATACTTAATACTGTACCTTGATTGAAGTGTGGAATGACAGAGGGTCCCCTCCTGCCAATCTTAATCCGCCGGTCTTCTTGTAGTGTCTGTTTGAAAAATAAAGTGAAATAGTGAATTATAGAATTTTTTATTTGTATTTAACAAAGCATGGCCTTTTCAGCATTTAAAGTATTTTTGTATCTTACCTCTTCTTCTTTGTTGGTGTTCTTTAAAAGGGATTGTGCTTCACAGTGCACGGTGCAAATTGTTGAGAGACGCTGTTGATGCAGAGTCTGTTTGAATATTAAAAAAAGTAGAAAGATTGAGTTTTAGGTGATCTATTGAATTGCAGTAAATTAATTTCATTGAAATATACTTCTGTAATTAATTTGAATTAACATTATTTTTTGGTGGGGGCTACACACATATGTCACATACATGAAGCACATTTCCATAGTTGAAAGTAATTTTTGTGTGTGCGTGTGACATATCACTATACATGAATCATATTTTAATTGTTAAATTAACCTTATTTTTATTTTTGGCCAACATACATAAATGTGTGTGTGACATGTGACTATAGATGATACACATATATGTGCGTGTCACATATCAGTATACATGACTCATATTTTAATAGTATTTTAATAGTCCCAACTTATTTTTTTCTAATGTAATTTAAATGTAGTTGTTTAATTAGTTTGTTGCAGGGGCAATACACATAAATGTGCATGTGACATGTCACTATACATTATACGCATAAATGTGCGTGTGACATGTCACTATACATTATACGCATAAATGTGCGTGTCACTTGTCACTATACATTATACGCATAAATGTGCGTCTCACATGTCACTATACATTATACGCATAAATGTGCGTGTCACTTGTCAGTATACATTATACGCATATATGTGCGTGTCACATGTCAGTATACATTATACGCATATATGTGCGTGTCACATGTCAGTATACATAAACCTCTTTGTCTTCTTTAATTTTTTTTTTTGATGTCCTGTCTTGATAATAAAATAAGTAATATATTATAGCTTACCTCTCAGTTGTAATTTGCACAATGTAAAGTAGTAAATTAGGAAAGAATTATCTTCTCAAGTTTTAGCAGCAGTTATCTCCGAAGTCACTCTGTTCATCACCTGAGGAGAAATGTATTTTTCTCTGTCAAATAGGCAGTATTTATAAACTTGTAGAACATTCTGGAAAGTTAGACCGTTAGAACGCAATACGCATGCGCTATTTGCGTTCCAGCTTACAATTTGCGTTCCATCCGCCATTTTGTGCGTAGTAGTGGTTAAAATGGTGTTTAATATGAGTGTGATCCGTTCCGCATAGTATGTGTTTCATTATTGCGAGTAAGTGTAGTGTAGTTACGTCTGGAGCCTCGTTTTCGTTTTGTTCGGCGGCCATTTTTTCTCTCGCTTAGCCGATTTTCGGTCGTTTAAACTCTTTGTTTTGGACTTAAATGGACGTGTAAATGAAGTTTTGGAGGTGCCGGATGCCCCCCCGTGCTGTAAGTAAGCTTTTTATGTGTTTGTTGTGTTTATTTCTTGTGTTTGTGATGTTTTGATGCGCGGCGGTTGGAATGGGTCTTTCGCGGCCGTATTTTTTTTCCGATGCGGCCGTATTTTGTTGCGATGTTGCCGTATTTTTTTGCGATATACGCAGTTAGCTTTTACGTGTACGACGCAGTGTATTTGTTTCTAAGTCGTGCGTATGTGTGTTAAGAGCGTGTGAAGGGCCTTTTTTACTGTTTTTTTGTTAAGTCTTGCGTCTGTGTGTCTGGGTGTAAGCGGGTGTGAGGCGACTTTGAGTTTTTTTTTGTTATGAAGTTGTGTGTGTGTGTATGTGTGTGTTAACACAGCCGATGTTGGGATGCTCCCACCACCGCAAATGCGGACCCTCGCTTCGCGAGGATCCGCATTTGCGGGGACGTTGTTGGGTTTTTGTTGGCTGGGCGGTTGGGTTTATTCTGTTAAAAAGTCGTGTGTGTGTATGTGTGTGTTATCACAGCCGACGTTGAGCCTCCACCACCGCAAATGCGGGCCCTCGCTTCGCGAGGACCCGCATTTGCGGGGAACTGCGTCCCTCGCTTCGCGAGGGACGCAGTTCTTGCGGGCTCGCTACGCGAGCCCGCAAGCGTGAGCAACGACTCGTACGCTCACAACTATATATGTGACTAGCTGCTTGACCATCAACAATGACAGGAATAATATTTTAAGCCTGGCAATGCTGTTTGCCACCCAATATGAGCACCTTCAGTGCTCATTGCGAGCCCTGCGCTGTCTCATTTCCCCCTCCTCTCCCTCCCTTGTGTCTCCTTTCTCCCTCCTCTCCCTCCCTCATGTCTCATTTCCCTACTCTCCCTCCCTTGTGTCTCATTTCCCAGCAACTTCTCCCTCCCCTGTGTCTCGTTCCCCCCTAGCCTTCCCTTATGTCTCATTTCCCCCTCCTCTCCCTCCCTTGTGTCTCATTTCCCCTCTCCCTCCCTTGTGTCTCATTTCCCCCTCCTCTCCCTCCCTTGTGTCTCATTTTCCCCTCCTCTCTCTTCCTTGTGTCTCATTTCCCTCCGATCCCTCCACTGTACCTCTCCCCTCCCTCCCCTGTGTCTTTCCCCCCCTCTCCCCTGAGTCTCTTTCCCCCCTTTCCCTCCCCTGTGTCTTTTTCCCCCTCTCCCTCCCCGGTCTTTTCCTCCTCTACTCCCTCCCCTGGGTCTCTTTGCCCTGCTCTCCCTCTCATGTGTCTCTCCCCCTCTCCATCCCCTGTGTCTCTTCTATCCCTTTCTCCCCCTTGTGTCTCTTTCCCCCTCTCTCTCCCCCCTCTGCCCCCCCTTATCCTCCTCTTCCTCCCTTTCCCCTTATCCTCCTCTCTCCTTCACCTCATCCTCCTCCTCCCCCCTTATCCTCCTCCTCCCTTTCCCTGTCTCCACTTACCCCCCCCCCCCCCTCCAATGACCTCCCTACTTCCCTTCTCTTACTGTAAGCATATGAGCTCCTGCTGCTCTCTCCCCTGAAGCACAGCTTCTGTCTGTGTCTTGAACCGGCATATGTAATGTCGTGAAGGCGTGAGAAGGAGAAGAGGGGTAGTAATGATGGAGTGAACATATCTAAATGACCCAGCGCAGCATAAACACTAAATATGTCTCTTACTAACAGTTACCTCCATCATAATATATTATGTGACAATGACATATATGAAACTTGTCATTGCCAAATATATACTGTACCTGTTTTTGTGTGGTATCAAAGAGTAGATTTTCATAATAATATATAGGTAAAAACATATATACAAATCTGTCAAACATTATCCTTATACCTTATACTGCAAGGTCCAGTAGCACATAGGCCCAAGTATGATACGTTTAATACACCAGAAAATGTTTTACTTGCATGGTGGCAAGGTGAGCTTCAGACATCCGATTCACATCCGATGTCGGTTCATGGCATTGTAGAAAAATATACAAATATGTAAGAGTGATCCTGTTTATTGTCATCTGGACCAAAAAGGATGAAAGCTAGTCATGCTATCAGTCTGATGGGTGGATGCTGATGATGAAGCTCTTGTGCTTTGGACCATTCACTTCAATTCTGAAAACAAGAAGCTAATGCCCGGCATCCTACTCTCCCATTCAGTGGCAGAGCTAGCGAATGGAGGGCCCCGGTGCAAAATAACTTGGGGGCCCCCTTGCATCTTCTCTACCCTCCCTGTAGGTGTAAAAAAGCCAAAACTGTATGTAGAAGGTCAGATCCCCCCTATGGTGGTCAGATACATTTTCAATTTGAGCAATAATCTGCCAAACTAATTTAATAAATTAAGATTCCTCCATTATTGCCAGTAGCAGAAGGCCCCTAACCTGTTGTGGGCCCTTGTGCTTTGCATCTGCTGCACCAGCAATAACTCTTCTGCAAGTCACCTGTTCAGGTAAGGCATCTACACTCCTCCCAACTACACTTCATTCTTATTTCAAAACTGTTCTCTATCACAACACAATCTGCTTTCTAATTAGTTATGCAAATGAATCTGTATCCATATGGTACAATATGTTGCATACTGAAAACATGCCACAACATTTCATAACACAGATTCTATTTATATAACGTGTTAATTAAACATTGCTATCGGAAAATGTGAGAGTCTCATAATATTACTATATTTATCAATTTTTGATTATTTACTTACTTTATTACTTACTTATATAGCTTTTTTTCAAAATACATTCATTTTACTTCCGAATTTATCCGGACACGAGGGTGTTTTGTAATAGTATAGTAGTCTCTTGTCATAGTATAGTAGTCACATGTAAAACAGTTGTAATGCATAACGCAGCACATTAAGCAACTAATGTTTCAGTAGACAGCCAATTGTAGCTTAAATAATATTTATCTGAGTTTTAATGTAAAAAAGATATTTATTAAGTATTCATCTGAACATGAAGGCATGTCTACTTGGCATACATATATTTTCATGCTTCTTTCCATATATTCATAACCTTAAGCTCCAGTAGACATCTCATTGAGACTTTCATCATACTGTATTTATCAGAGTAGTTTCTATGTAAACAGTATTATTCTGACATAATATGTTATATTATTATACATCTGACTATCACTTCCAGTCTTTACAGTATTCCATTTTTAATGCACCTTATTCATCATCCATTGTCCCAATATGCAGCACATTTAGCTACAGCCATATTTATGCAGCTCTTCTATTAAAAAACATAGTTTGTTTTTTAAATATTTATAATAGGTAAATATACTGAATTTGTTGTCCATCTGAACATGATGGTATCTGTTCATGGTATTAGGAGTAATGCAGCTAATTCCTTTTTGTTTTTGTTGTTTAGTCATTCAGTCATGTCCGATTCTCTCTGATCCTTTGGACCTCAGCACGCCAGGCACATCTGCCCCTCTGAGCTCCATCAAGCTCATGTTCATTGCTTCAATGACCTCATCTATCCATTTCCGCCTCTGTCATCCTCTTCTTCGTGTGCCATCAATCGTTCCCAGCATCAGAGTTTTCTGTAGGGAATCCTGTCTTTTCATGCTATGGCCCTGTCCCTTCTCTGTCCCTCCTGTCTCTTCTCTGTCCCTCCTCTATTCCCCTGTCCCTTCTCTGTCCCTCCTGTCTCTTCTCTGTCCCTTCTCTGTCCCTCCTGTCTCTTCTCTGTCCCTCCTGTCTCTTCTCTGTCCCTCCTCTATTCCCCTGTCCCTTCTCTGTCCCTCCTGTCTCTTCTCTGTCCCTCCTCTATTCCCCTGTCCCTTCTCTGTCCCTCCTGTCTCTTCTCTGTCCCTCCTCTATTCCCCTGTCCCTTCTCTGTCCCTCCTGTCTCTTCTCTGTCCCTCCTGTCTCTTCTCTGTCCCTCCTCTATTCCCCTGTCCCTTCTCTGTCCCTCCTGCCTCTTCTCTGTCCCTCCTCTATTCCCCTGTCCCTTCTCTGTCCCTCCTGTCTCTTCTCTGTCCCTCCTCTATTCCCCTGTCCCTTCTCTGTCCCTCCTGTCTCTTCTCTGTCCCTCCTCTATTCCCCTGTCCCTTCTCTGTCCCTCCTGTCTCTTCTCTGTCCCTTCTCTGTCCCTCCTGTCCCTTCTCTGTCTCTCCTGTCTCTTCTCTGTCCCTCCTGTCCCTTCTCTGTCCCTCCTGTCCCTTCTCTGTCCCTCCTGTCCCTTCTCTGTCTCTCCTGTCTCTTCTCTGTCCCTCCTGTCCCTTCTCTGTCCCTCCTCAGCCCCCCAATCCCTCCTCAGTCCCCCGTTTGCTGTAGCCTGTTGCAGGTAGCTTTCTAAACAATGTTATAAGCTACACGTGTGTTGAACCTCCTCCAGTTCATTAGTACTTCCATAATCTTCAGACATTGGTTAAAATTGATTTATTTTAAATGTATCTAAATCTCCCTTTAATCCTTTATTTGAGATAGAATTTCATTTGTTGGTATAATTGCATTTATGTGCAGCCAGAATTGTTCTAATCCGTTTTCAGTTGCAATGTGTGTGTCTCATCCCTCAGTATTATTGCATTTTCCTTTACCCTACATAGGTTTGGATTTGATGGATCTGCTTGCGTGTGACTGTCTCGCTATTAATGGCGCACAAAGCACAAAAACAATGCAAAATCTGAGTTTATTTAGGTCGAAAGGCAATATGGAAAATAAGAAGGGATACCTTATCATACACTATTTCATGTAATGACTATTATAATTATTATTAATTAAATGTATTAGCTAATTTCAAAACCTAAATTCCATAAAGTATGAAGATACAACATAGAAATCCTTTTCACTAATGGTTGCTGCAATAATATGGCCCAGTAGCCAAATCATACGTGTCCTGACTGATTTTGGGGCTCCCCTGCACCCCCACATTGTTATTTGTGACTCTATCCCATTTGTTTTCTAATATCAAAGGCTATCAAATGGCCACGGGATGTGCGTTAATGATTGTAGCAATTTGTCTTTCATTTATGCTTCTTGTGTAAAGAATTAATGTGTGCATATAGTTACTGTCATGGGCCCACATTCAATTCGAAGCCCGCAACTCGATCGCAGATGGCCGTATGTCTGTGAATGTATTGCAGGCTCCCGTTAGTCTCCGTTTGCGATGCTATTCAATTGCTTAACTCAGCAAGTTACGGGCCCAAAGCCACAACCCTAAACCATGCACTGGTTTGTAACAGTCCCGGTGCTGGACCATGATCAATTCAGCAAGACCGTAACCGCCCATTTCGAATCAGCCAATAGAAAATGAGACTGTCATTATTACGGTAGTAAAACATGGAGGTTACATGTCAATCCATTAGATTCAGGGGTCCGATATGCGATTAGACTTGCTAAACCGCAAAAAAAAGAATGATAAAAATGGATGCCAATACTGTTCTAGTCCATGTGGGTGGCCTGATATGTATTAATTCCCTGCTGATTTGCAAGCTTGAGACTTTTGTGCAATTCATTCTAATGTCTGTCATCGCTTTCCCCGTTATTTACAGTGCAGTAGTGATTTATTATTTGCATTTACAGTGCTACGAATGGGCCCACTCTAGCACTCGTGGGATATTCTCCTTCATTTGCTGTTTACGAGTATGTAAACATTTGCGGGCTTCGGGAAATTGAGCAATTGAATAGCGATTTGCGATTTTAGCCTTGCGAAAGTGAGAGATCAAAGGCTTCTGGAGTCTGTAAGTTACGGGTTTAACCATCGCAATAATTTCAAGGCCATAACTCGTAATTTTAAGCCCGCAAAAAGACCAATTGAATAGCAAATTAGCTTGCGACCTCACTTACGGGCTCCCGGATCTCCTGAAACCTCAACTGAAACTGGTCCATGGTCTGCTTGTACCAAGCAAGGGTACAGGTGTTGTTATTGTGTCCTAACCATTGCTGGGGATGCTGAGATCTTGAACACAAAAAGACACGGCCTAGAGAGAGAGAATTGGGGTGAGCTTGGTCCCCCAAATCTTAGGGTCGTAACAATACAGTTATGCATAATAATTTCAAATAGTTTTTTTTGATAGAAACAAAACCCAGGTAGATATCAAATGCAGATGTATCCAGGAAACATTTTTTATATTGAATTTTCAAATTTCATGCCTACATGAATGAAAGTACAGAAAGCACAGAACAATATTTTCTTTAAAGAAATAATACATTTTTAAAAATAACCAATATTTACAGGTTCCTGTTTTCTTAGTGTTTATTTTTGCTCTCCCTGTTTTCTCCACCTCCACAGACATTGGTTCCTAACAGGATTAAACACTCAGGGAGTGGAAGTAACATCTATATTCAGTTCTATTGAATAACGTCAACTAAGAATAGCAACTTAACATTAGGAAGAAAAGGCGAGCAAGTCCCAGTAGGACAACCGTGGTGTAAATGCAATATAGTAGACAATATTATGAGACTGGGAGAGGTTGGTCTTTACTGTTTGGGTAGAGGGCAGAGCACACATGTCCATGTAGTTACATCCTCAGGCACCAGCTCAGTAGGAGGTTTCCTTGAGGCTACAACACCTTGTTCCAAATGCAGCTAGATGTGGACTTCTTGATTGGCTTGTGCTATCTGGGGGGGGTATGGGAATGATTGGTCGGTCAGTAAAGAAGATTTGGCTGAGGAGAAATGTTTCTGGTATATTAATTGATGTTTTAGGATTTTTTATCAAGTGATACTAAGGGATCATATTTTCCTGGATCTTGAGCATATTGGGATCTGGTGGGAGCTCCATCTGACTGTTGTAAGTGTCAAGCTGGCAGTGTTTCAGAGTGTTCATAGGACTACTGGTATTGGATCACTCTACACCTGTGTATCATCTGAATGCCTGTCCCTGGCATGACTTTCCATAGTCTATTTTAGTACATGGTGGTCTTCTTTCTTTCAGGCTAGATTTTACAGTCAGATGGTGACTTCAGATAAGACATAACAAGTAGGAGGAACCTTAGAGATCATAGGATTTTGCTCC
The DNA here is from genome assembly GCA_027410445.1 of Discoglossus pictus. NCBI lineage: Eukaryota > Metazoa > Chordata > Amphibia > Anura > Alytidae > Discoglossus > Discoglossus pictus. The sequence continues at coordinate 21,187,921 of CM050165.1, read as the reverse complement.
TGAACATTTCATCTATAAGAGCCTTCTGTATTTATATGAAATGGCTTTTACAGACCTATTAAATCCAAACCCATAAGTGCAACGTGAGACCCGCAACGGCTGCAGGCTTTAAATTTGGCCAAGTTACAGAGCTATTAAAGTTCGAGCAGGGCGCAAGTTACGGGCTTGAGACGCAAACCCATAAACCATTTGCCGAACGCGGCCTTGAATGTGATCAATTAGTCAAACCGTAGTTACGGGTTTAGATGGAGCCAATGGCAAAAGAGATCGTCATCATTATGTCACTGAAAAAAATGGAGGTTAGATTTCAAACCCTTACGGGCTTCAATTACGAGTTTCGATCAGATCCGCATTCCAGAAATAATGCAATATTGATAAATGATATTCTAGTCCACATGAGTTCCATTATATGTATTAACACATTGATTGCCGGGATCAATATAACACGGAAATTAAACAGAAATATAAGTAATTTATATAGCAGATTTGCGGGCTTGAGAATGTTGTGCTATTAATTCTAATACCTAACATCACTTTCCCTTTCATTATAAGTACAGTAGTGTGTGTATATTTGCATTTACAGTGCTACAGATTGGATTTTACCCCCCTTGCGGGTCCTCTCTAGTACCCGTAGGCTTTTTGGCTCCATTTGTGGGTTACGGGCTTGAACGCCAGTGAATTTGTTGCAATATAAATTTACTACACTTTTATATACAACTATGCTGCTACGGAATTTACCATTTGAGCATCAGCAAATCAACTTCTTGAAGTGGAAGGAGGTTTTGAATACAGTACATAGAAAAGTTTGTCTGCACAATGAACGTGTGGCAGTTACATTTGCCAGTGCTCTCAGCAAGCCTAAATGGAGATTCATTCATCTATAAGCACACACCCATCTGAGAAATCAACACGCAGCAGCAAGAAAGAAATCAATATTGAGATAAACAGTAAAAAATGTAATGTGTAGCTGCAATCAGGACCCAAAATAAATGGGAAAATATCCAGTAAAAATAAAAAAATTAAATCATTTTGTCTATGAATAATATTAGATCACCATACAGCAGCAACACACATGTACTGTATATTTAATTATTATAGAATCATTTCTAAATTGTATTTAAAATGTTTCCTAAAAATGAATGTGATAAAATTATGGAGTTTATACATTTCAGTAAAATATATAACGTTGTGTATGAATATATGAGGGCTATAGTCTCCTGTGCTAAATACCGTAATGATGTAATTGATTCTTTTTAATTCCAAATCAATGGATTGCTGACATTTCTTTAAAAGAAAATTAACTGTAATACATAAAAGTCCTACTGCATTGGATTCAGATATTGATCATTTACTGTGTTTATAAGATTAATTATGTTTTGAAAAATATACATCTTTTGTGATTCTTGTTTTTCCATATTTATTTTCTGATTACATGACAGTTTTACTACAAGATGAATTGTTTGGATTATAATAAACCTGAGCCTCATAGAATATAAAACCGTGGACTAAAGCCGATTCATTTATTTCTTATGTAGTGCAGGATATACATGTGTGTGTATATATATATATATATATATATATATATATATATATATATATATACAGTATATATATATATATATATATATATATATACTAATTAAATAAATAGTACATCTGTGTTCACATTTTAATGTCTAAAACAAGTAAAAAAAAAAACCTTCTTCCAACTCAGAACTCAGAAAAACAGTTATTACACTGCATTCTGGGAAGCTGAGCTGGGACATGCAAACGTGCCCACAAATGCCTTGCTCTTCAATCTATAGCCATTTTCAAACATGGCTTCGTTTAAGCTTATACCTGTTGTATTACACAGCTTTAATGCAGAGCCAAGGCTGGATTTTACACAAGCTGAGAATCCTACCCACATACAGCTGTTTCAAGCTTACTGCCTATCATCAGCGTGGAGCGGGATCCCAGCTTGTGTTGTGGAATACCCCACATAATGTTACTCCTTATAGCGCTTTTTCTTGGAATTCCCTGTTTAGCGCTTTAGTGCTGTTTTTGACTGCCGATCCCCCTTGAACACTTTGTCCCGCTATAATGCTGTTGTTCCCTCACCGGACCCGTTTATTGGTCTGATTGATGCAACCACTGTTAATGAATCACAGCAGAAGGAGAAGAAGAAGAGGAGAAGAAGAAAAGTGCCAGCCTGGACAAGGAAAAAAACCAACAACAAGAGCATCTCCTACCTCAACCAATCAGAGAGAAGGTGTCATGTATTTGTCATGTTCCCTTGTTCCTCATCATGTGGTTGTTAATTGTCCAATGAAATCTACAGTAACTGTATTCTTCTTTCTAAAGGAGAAAGCCAAGTGGACATCGGAGCAGATCTAAATTTGCCAACCTTTACAATCGACACCAACTTAAAAAAGGAGGAGAAAATCTGCAATCACCAAAACTGCTGATACTGAAGCTTCAGCGGCCTTTAAAAGATATCAAATAAAGATGCGATTATCCTCCAGAACTCGTATTCAACATTGACGAGACTGGACTGTTCTGGAAGCGAATGGCAAAGCGCATATTCATATCCCATGAACAGAAGCGAGTACCAAGGTTCAAAGCAGCCAAAGACCATTTAACCCTTCTTCTGGGCTTGAACTCCAGTGGCGATTTCAAGGTCAAACCATTTCTGGTGTACCATTCCAAAACACCAAGAGTCATGATTCCAACATCCACTTTACTGGTCATATGGCGATTTAACCGTAAAGCTTGGATCACCATGGACATCTTCGAAAACTGGTTCACTAAGCATTTTTGTCCATTCATGTAACGATATAGCAGGCATATATTAATTAAAGAAAAGCTCTCCTATTGATAGACAACGCTCCAAGCCACCCTACCAACTTGTAGTTTTCCTGACACCCAACACTACTTCACTAATCCAGCCAATGGATCAGGGGGTCATTGCAACCTTCATGGCCTTTTATCTTAGTCTCACATTCCAACAGCTCATTGCCAAAACAGACAGCAGAAACAAAGAATCCATGATGGAAAAGTATACAGTCATGCAGGCCATAAGTAACATTGTTTTGTCAGGGACCTCCAACAACTGGCAGTACAGGGCATTCAGGAAGCCCAGGACAGCAGCAACTCAGACAACGAGGAACCCCACAACTTTTGACTGAGTTCCTCACAAAAAGTCCATCCATAACATTCTGTATGAATTTATGGCCAACAATCCCGAAAAATAATAAAAAAGGGGGTGGAGGGGTGGGGAGAAGAAGCGCATCTCCTTGTGCTGATAAAATGAAGCACTCCAATAGATAATATCATATAGTAATCAATACACTCACATTTCCAGACCTCATTCAATGAGAGGTTGTTCTCGTCTCACAGGAAGCCCCTCTCCTTGTTGATACTCTGGAGAGTCTCCGATCAGATATCTTGGGATTTGGATCGTTCCGTCTATAGATGGTGATGTGGTGCTGGTAGAAAATATATAACTGTGCAGAACACCAGGTAACTCCTCACAATAGTAGTTGGTCGGATGAATACCTATTCAATCTCTATAGTCCCCTTTGGGTACTGTTGGGGTACTGTTGAGAACACTCAAAGATCAGTTCCAATGATCCAGACAGTGTCAGGAACAGAAATGTGAGACGAGGCACATTGGGGGCAGTAACATATTATTTTATTGAATAGTCACTCTTGGGTTCTGTGTTACAGATATTCAGTTTCTTAGAACTCCTGATACTAAAATAGGGCCATTCAAATGCGATTTGGACAATTGAATAGGGCTCTAAATTAAGGACAGAGCATATTTTTTTACAGAAGTTTTTAGATAATGAAGACCTTGCTTTTGGATAGAAGTTCACTAACTAAAAAACTTCTGTAAAAAAAATATGCTCTGTGCTTATATAGAGCCCTATTCAATTGGCCAAATCGCACTAAATGAGGCCTATAGTGTGTAAATTCTATCACTTTTATTAACTTTATCTATAACCAACCAAACATATCCCCTCTGAACATCAACCACTAGTAGTGTTAACATAACACTTGAATTAAAAAAGAATAAAAGCACTTTTAAAACTAGTGTGTGATATAAACCCATAATTCAAGAGATTGAGCTTATTAGGCAGATAGAGATGGACAGAGACACTAATATAAAATAAAACATAACTTTTATTCTCAAAATGAAAAAGACAATATTTAAAAACAACGAATAAGATACCTACAGATTAAGAACAAATTGTTTTGTAGTGCCTAAGGAAATATTATCAGTATCAGCTATAATGTATGTTAGGTTCCATAACCCTGTGTGAGAGAGACAAAAACATAAATCATAAGAGGTAATACTTGATATCAAGGAGAGATTGCAGTATGATAAGTTTACACAAATGCCTTTTAAAGTATCTCTGATTTAATATCATTTTAGAAGCTCTTGTATACACAGATGTGCAGTGTAGAGTTAACATGAATCTTAATAGTCTTGCAATTAAGGTTTAAACATTTCTAAGATATCCTTGGAAAGCAGGTATTATAGCTTGTGGTTATCTTAGTAACACATCTTGTTTTCTTCAAACAAGATAACCCCAGGCTGTCTTGACCCTGGACATTTCTACACAGCTAAGCAAGGAAAATTAACCCTTTGTGAAGAATTTTCTATCAATGTAGTACCTCAATACCTATACCATATAATCCCAATTGGTGCACAATAACTGTACACAATTAATCACCAATTATGAGACCTCAATATCCAATCAATAATGATACCCAAAACAACAATAGCTCAAATCATTATAAACCATCAATACTAACAGGACATGTAAATCTCCACCGTTAAATTGTACCAATATTTAATACAATTGTTACTGTCTCTGTTCTAACTGCCCATACATATAATTATCAATATAACATAGATAACAAACCTGAATATAATACAGCTTGATAGTCAATTACTAATGCAAATATCACAAATGCTTATCGGAAGTTGTATTTAATGCACAATAAAAAAGTAGGAACTTTCTTAACACATATGAAAATTAATCATTGATTCAACTGCTCTTAATATGCAGAAGCACCATACATAAGAACCATTAGAGAAGTAATATATACTCAAATCGTATAGGCCTTATCCCAGTATTGGCCCTGCTCTAACTCTTAGGTTCCTGCAACCACTGATGTAGTGGAGTTTGGACTGGGATTCACTACCTGCCCCTTTACTCTAATAAACCATTTAAATACACTAATCTCCTATGTCTAAGAGGAAAAAACAGTGATTGGTTCTAAAAATGTGTTAAAGATATGAAACCAATACTTGGTCTATAGAGCAAACTACATCTCATGAGCTATAATATCTATACATGACTGGAAATATATAAAACATACATCATAAAACATACATCAATAAACAAATGGTGCTAACCAATAACTGCACATTAGAGCAATGAGATCGAGTGACGTCATCAACAAGGGACGGCAACAGGAACTGGCCTGACACATGCGTTTTGCGTAAGCTTCAACGGAGGCCAGTTTTTTTTAAATATCATATAAACTTTATTGAGAGTAGAATGAATGGCAGTAACAAATAAAACATTTCAGGAATAAACATACATTTGACACCTGAACACAGATATCCTCCAAGTTTTAATACTGAGACCATTCTATATTTCCTCAAAGTACCTTATTTTCAAAAATTTTAGTGATATTTATAATACATATAAATTTCTAACAACTCCGTAAAGATAGTAAACTAGCTGAGCTTAAATAGATTCAGTGTAAAGAATAAAGGGGAGAGAGATAAAAGCTTACTCTCGCTTGCCATACCAAAGGGAAACTCAATATTCCTCCGATCACTCCCCCTCTCCGCCGCCTCCTTAGCACTCCCCCCCCCCCCAATAATCATTTTATTATTACCTTACCTCCAGCAGAACAGTCAGCCTTCTTCCAATTCAGTCCGAATCGTACCGCTCCCCCCTCCACTCCACACCTAGCCGCACAAGAAAAAATAGGCCCCACCCGACCTAACGGAGGCCAGGTTTTGAGGGCAATGTCTTGCTACTAACATCTGCTCAATGGACATAAAAAGCAAATGTCACTTGATGAATTTGCTTCCATAAAAAACAGAATTCAGGAGCTGCCTGAAGCATCCACATCTGCCATTTAAAGTGAACTGTTTAGTTAATGTTTGCTGTTTCTTTGATTTCTTTTTTAAATGTTCAGTTTGTGTTGTTGTTATGATTGCTGTTTCTTAAAATTTCAGATAAAACCAAACATTTTTTTTATTGTATTTTTTGTTCATGAGTTCCCCTATCCCTATATACCCTATGTTAAAATCACCCCGTTTATCGCTGTTTTGCTTATTACTCCTATTGCCTGGAGCTATCTATGTTGTTAAATGTGGTTTTGCTATTCACATTTGTAACATTTTATCAAGGATAACAGTTGTGAATGGTCCAATCTGTCTATTTTTTAGATTGTAAATTTGCAGGGTTTCAATCTTGTTTCAGTGCTCTTTGAACAAGCTCTAAGCACATTGGACTTTAAGTTCAAAGTCAGGCCCCTCTATTCTTTTGCAATGTGTTTATATTGTTACAGAATAAGTTGGCGCATTACAAATAAAGGATAATAATACTCTTCTCTGGTAAAAGGATATGAACGTTTTCTGGATTTAACTAGATATGTTATATACTACTGTATATATATATATATATATATATATATATATATATATATATATATATTTACTTTTATGAACTTTATTATGTTAAGAAGTGCTTAAAAGCTCTGTTTTTACTACCAAAAATCAAACAAATTGTCCCTATGGGTCTGCCCTCTGTAGCTCATAAAGACACAGGTTCTGTGGTAATTGATGTACAGTGTCTCATACAAACCAATCAATGACAACCAACATGCAACATGGTGCTGTGATTTGGTCCCTGATAGGCTAGGACAGTATACTGCACATCAGTCCTACTGACTCTTGTGTCTGCATACGCTACAGTGGGCAGACCCAGACAGGGACTATTTGTTTGATTTTAGTAAAAACTGATTTTTTATGTGTTTCTTAATAAAATAAAGTATCTAAAAGTAAATAAATATACAGGTATATAATATACCTAGTAAAATCCAGAAAACTTCCATATCCTTTTAATTATGCAAAGTCTGGTGATTCCACAGAGTGCATATTCATAGATTTTTTAACCCATTCTATGATCAATGTATTTGACATTTGTTCATCATACTGAAGCCCAAATAAATATGTTTCTGTTATACTGAAGAGTTTTGCACGGAGCAGAAACTCACCATTACCAACACTGTTTTCAAGCAGAAAGACAGACTGAAGGCAAACTGGATGAATCCTCAGTCCAGATTTAAACAAGGAAATAAAAAAATAAGTTTTTGAGGGGCACTGAAGGAATGGGGCCCCCCAGAGCAAGGCCCCAGTGCAGTGCACCGTGTGCACCGATGGTAGATCGGTTGTTTCCTGTCCTGGGAGTAGAGTTGAATTATCACCCCAGATTTTTTGGGGCTCCTATGCCCAAGGATACATTTTATACAGCCCAAAACAGACCAGACATTTTACGTGATTATTTATTTATTTTTTTAATTTTACGCAAAAGTCATTCTTCCTACGCTCGCTTAGTAATGTTCATATTGAATTAATTTACCTAAAATGCCTTTATTATCCCATTACTCACAGATGCTGCTTTTAAAATTCACAAACATTGTTGTATTTGATGATTCATAGATGTAAATAAGTGATGTCATTACTTTTTATTTAATACCTTATGCTCTTCACTCTCAATAATAATTATATATGCTTAAAAATGCTCTAAAAAGGGTATAAAAGCAACATTTTGTATTTAACAACATACAAGCGTGTAGATGAAAGCGGCCAGCTTTCATGTTTAGTTTATTTTAGTCATGTTTAGATCAATTTTGACAAATGTTGTAGATTTATTGATAGAAATAGAGTTAAAAATGCAGCAACAAAATCTGTGGATCAAGGATATATATTCAGTCAGGTCCATAAATATTGGGACATCGACACAATTCTAATCTTTTTGGCTCTATACACCACCACAATGGATTTTAAATTAAACGAACAAGATGTGCTTTACCTGCAGACTTTCAGCTTTAATTTGAGGGTATTTACATCCAAATCAGGTGAACGGTGTAGGAATTACAACAGTTTGTATATGTGCCTCCCACTTTTTAAGGGACCAAAAGTAATGGGACAGATTAACAGTCATAAAACAAACTTTCACTTTTTAATACTTGGTTGCAAATCCTTTGCAGTCAATTACAGCCTAAAGTCTGGAACGCATAGACATCACCAGACGCTGGGTTTCATCCCTGGTGATGCTCTGCCAGGCCTCTACTGCAACTGTCTTCAGTTCCTGCTTGTTCTTGGGGCATTTTCCCTTCAGTTTTGTCTTCAGCAAGTGAAATGCATGCTCAATCGGATTCAGGTCAGGTGATTGACTTGGCCATTGCATAACATTCCACTTCTTTCCCTTAAAAAACTCTTTGGTTGCTTTTGCAGTATGCATCGGGTCATTGTCCATCTGCACTGTGAAGCGCCGTCCAATGAGTTCTGAAGCTTTTGGCTAAATATGAGCAGATAATATTGCCCGAAACACTTCAGAATTCATCCTGCTGCTTTTGTCAGCAGTCACATCATCAATAAATACAAGAGAACCAGTTCCATTGGCAGCCATACATGCCCACGCCATGACACTACCACCACCATTCTTCACTGATGAGGTGGTATGCTTTGGATCATGAGCAGTTCCTTTCCTTCTCCATACTCTTCTCTTCCCATCACTCTGGTATAAGTTGATCTTAGTCTCATCTGTCCATAGGATGTTGTTCCAGAACTGTGAAGGCTTTTTTAGATGTTGTTTGGCAAACTCTAATCTGGCCTTCCTGTTTTTGAGGCTCACCAATGGTTTACATCTTGTGGTGAACCCTCTGTATTTACTCTGGTGAAGTCTTCTCTTGATTGTTGACTTTGACACACATGCACCTTCCTCCTGGGGAGTGTTCTTGATCTGGCCAACTGTTGTGAAGGGTGTTTTCTTCACCAGGGAAATAATTCTTCGGTCATCCACCACAGTTGTTTTCCGTGGTCTTCCGGATCTTTTGGTGTTGCTGAGCCTCTTGGTGCATTCTTTCTTTTTAAGGATGTTCCAAACAGTTGATTTGGTCACACCTAATGTTTTTGCTATCTCTCTGATGGGTTTGTTTTGTTTTTTCAGCCTAATGATGGCTTGCTTCACTGATAGTGACAGCTCTTTGGATCTAATATTGAGGGTTGACAGCAACAAATGCAAATAGCACACTTGAAATGAAGACTGGAGCTTGTATCTGCTCTTTGTAAATGGGATAATGAGGGAATAACACGCCGGGCGCTCCATGCCAGCAACTGAGGCCCTCGCAAACTTTACGTCGCAACGCAAACAACACGACACACCAATTACGACCCTCGCAAACTTTACATCGCAACGCAAACAACATACGACACACGTTAACACACATAACGAACTTGCGAACATTACAAAATTCAAACCACAATACATACACACAGCACATACATAAAAAACTTACCTACAGCAACAGGAAGCATCCAGGACCTCAAAAATACAACTTACACCTTCATTTCACTCAAAATAAAAGAGTTTACACACTAAAAAATGTCATAAGCGACAGAAAAAATGGCAGCCGAACAAAACTAAAACGAGGCTACACATGCAAACACCATACGAGACATGTTAGCACACATTACGACCTCGCAAAAATCGGACGCAACACGCGAACATAAAACCATTTAAAACACAATAAATACACACAACACACACATAAAAAGCTTACCTACAGCAAGAGGAACCATCCAACACCTCAAAAAAGCATCTTACACCTTCATTTAAATAAAAATAAAAGAGTTTAGACACTAATAAAATCGCTAAGCGAGAGTAAAAATGGCCACCGAACAAAACGAAAACGAGGCTACAGCACTCGAAACTCGCAAAACACCACAACACACTCGCAAAACACCACAAGAAACTCGCAAAACACCACAAAACACCTACGGATAATCCGCGAAGACGCGTACCACAGATTACCCGCCATTTTACGCCAATGCGGAAGTACACCACTACGCTAACGGTTTGGTCTCGCGCACGCACCATATTACACTGCACACATTCAGGACACTTACACAGCAGCTCCACACCACTAATGCTGCAGCAACATCAGAACAGATTGTCAGCTCTTCAACACAATGCTTCACAATAGGTAAAGTATATTCATTTATTAATGTATTATATATTTCATTATTACACACCAAACAACATTAGCTACCTTACAATTTCATTGCCGTAATTTTTTGACGGGCAATTCGCTAGTAGCAATATAATTACAAATGTAAAATAGAATCACATAATTGTCAAACTGAGATACGTCATCACGTTTGTGAGCCTCGCAAAGCGAGTCGAGCTGTTAACGCATAGAAGCCTTTCCGAGCTCGGAGCACTTAGGTGAAGCGAGGCGAGCAGTTGAGGCATTGAAACACGCGGGAGGTCGGAGCACTTAGGCGATGAGCGCCGAAGCAGGGCGTGCAGTTGAGGCATTGAAACACGCAGGACTTAGCCTGCAAGCAGTTGAGGAACACGGGACTTACAAAAAAAAAATCCAATCTCGGGAGTATAAAAAAATAACGACTTTAACGGCCGAACCGCGGAAATCGAAAAAATGAAAAACAAAATTTAAAAATAAAATAATAAAACACTCACACACAGCACTGGGGGAACGCCAGGACGCCTGGGAGTGAGTGAGGTTGAACGCGAATTTAAGCCGAATTTGCAGAGCGAGAAAAAAATGTAAGCGAGGCTAAAGGAGGCAGAAGCGCGCAAATCACCACCAGGCAGATACGAGTTACCATTACAACGGAAGGAAAATGCTCGCAAGACAAGTAACACAGAAAAAATCTGCCATTTTACAACACTAACTTGCAAATAATAACATTATGATTCTAAAATGCCGCTTTACCCCCCTAAACAAACGGTTTGGCCTCGCGCACGCAGCCTATTTACACTGCACACTTGCCACATTGCTGACTCTTACACCTCAGGTGATCAACAGTCCAACTGTACATTTTCAGATACAGGAAAATCCAAAGAGATTGTTAGCTCTTCAGGATATTGATTGCTCCATATTATATAATAATAGGTGAAGTATAGTAATTTATTAATTCACTGTACTAAATACATTTTATATTTTACACTGTACTTATATATCTGTCTTTGCGATGAGCGCCGAAGGTGATCGTTGCAAAGCAGGAAAATTGAAGTACAACAGGTGAGAGGCTCGCAATGAGCGCCAAAGGTCCTCAGAGGAGCAAAAGACCTACATTATGTGGAAATAGCATTGCCATTCATTCAAATAGTATTGCCCCATCATTTTTGACAGGCAAGTTGCTAGTAGAATATAACAGGCACATTACAAAAGTGAGGGGGGGAGGTGGGAGAGGAGCCAACATGGCAGCCCCTAGATACAAATTACTAATTTTCTTTAACGTAAATAATAATGTTCCTTTAAAGCATTGGCTGAGGACTCTTGTTGTTGTTTTTATAGTTTCCTTTTCCCCCAAAACCCAATAAAAAGCATATCATATAATTCTATATACTATCTGAATATTAAATCAGTTTATTTTGTAGTAAACCAGGTAACAGATGAAACTTTGTATAAATTCCTTTCTTCATAAATCAGGCAGTGGAAGTAACAAGAAATGTGATAAAAAGATAAAATAAATCTAGGAAATTTTAAGTCGCAAAGCTGCAGAGTCAGACATTTACATAAACCTACAAATTATCTTAAGTGTTATGCGACATTATAATACAACTCTCTCAGAAAATACAATTACCATCTTGTCGTACTTAGCCACACACAGGCTCGGAATACAGATTGATTTAAAATAGCCGTATTTAATAAAATTTCAGTTACAACACTTTATAAATGGCTTCAATTATTCTCCTGTTGCTTTCCAACCTATTATGGGATGGACAGAAGTTATTAAAATGTAGCGCTTGTCTGGCCTCCAGAAATATGCTATATATGTTATTCCGTCGCTCTCCATTCAATGCTTATCGGTAAGTAGCTAAAGATAGTTGGTGTATATGATAATGAAAAATCCCTGGCTGCAGTTTGTATTCAACAATAATTAAATCACTATTTTTGATGTCTGCTTTGGCTCTTGCAGAGATGGCAAATTGCAATGGCTGGCTCCATCCGGTGCTTCCGCACAAGTCCTGTTGTGATCCAAATTCTGCTTTCAGTCTGATAAGAATATTGACAATATTCTGACTATGGCACACAAATCCCTCCAGTCAAATACATGCTTTTGAAGACGGACCTTTGAAACTTTCCTTGTAATTCCTTGTGTTAAACTAAATTTTGGGGGGGAACTATTCAGATTTCTAAATAATAAGGAAACTGTTACACATGTAACTCAACCTATTTCAATGTGTGCTGTTGGGCTTGCAATCCAAAATAATATGTAACAGTGTTGTGATACAGTTACATTACAAAGTATTCTATTTTTGATACTGTAGCAATATTTATGTCAGATGACGCTAACGGGCCAGATCTCGGTTGGTGACCACTTCTGTGAATTCTGTATATGTGACCTATTTAAGCTGTAGATCAAGGAGTAGCATATTCTGAATATTCTGAATGATGACTTCTTGCAGGATTCACATATTTTCACATATTTTATATGAACTTTGCTTTACAGATAAAGTATAAAAAATATATAAAATGAAGAGGCAAATGCATATTTAAAGGACATTTGTACAGTATGTGTTGTGACAGATTCACTGTCACGCTCAGGATCTGTGCCTTGTTTTCCAGCACCACAATGGAGTACTCTGGAGCCTTTTGTATGGTTTAACAGATTTTGATGTTTATTTATCAGCATAAAAGAAAATAATAATCAAAACAGACAATAAATCCTAGCTTCTCTTTGAAGTACTACCTGCACTCTTATCTGCAGCTCCCTCACTGCACTTCTGTAATCCATAACACAGTCCAAAACACAGGCCTGCATGCTTGCCTGTTTTATAGTCCACTCCCTTCAGGATCTGCACTCCATCTGCAGAGGATGGAGTGCAGATCCTGTCTCTCCACTGTGCTGTCTGTGCACTTCAGCCACATTGGCTTTCCAGGTCTCACTGACCTCTTTCTCGCCACACAGAGCTGTCTAAGGCTCCCTTTGCCTCTTCACAGGCTCCAAAGTTCCAAACAAACTGGAGGTAGCAGCAGGCCTGGTTTAGCGGGAGTTTCTGTAGAATTGATGCCGGTGCCAGTTGCTTGAGAGTACCGGTTGGTTAGTTGCCGGATAACTGGGATTTTATTATTATTATTATTATTGTTATTGTTTATTTGTAAAGCGCCAATATATTCCATAGCGCTATACATAAGTTAATTTCCTGGTAAAAACTAATTCAATATTAACACATTGCAAAGAATGGAGGGTCCTATATACTAAATAATTATGTTGTAAATAAACAGCACATTTGAGCGTCTAAAATAAGTTAAAACTCGTGCTGTACATCTTTGTGGAAGGTATGGATGAGTTTCCTGAGATGGATGGTATATTCCTTTGTGGGGTCCTGGTACAATTTCTTGTACGTACTGTCTGTCAGTTGCCAGTTACCTTTTTGTATGTTACCTTTATCTGCTGATTTGATGGTGATTGTAGGGTTTCTTTTAAGCCCTTTATGGCGGCTCTTTCTAATGGAGAGAGATTGTATAAAACTATTTTCTGTTGATTTGTTACCAAGGCTGCATTTCTATATACTATGTAACTGTCCAATTTAGGGTTACGTCAAGGTTGTGGGGTGAACTGTGTGTTCTTTCTCTTGCTGTTGTAATCCAAGAGATATGATTTTGTTTTCTCTCTCTGGTTTCCTTCTAGCCTGTGTCTGTCCCTTAGTTTTATGGTACCTTACTTCCTATGACCTACAAATATTTACGACCCTGTTTATTTTTTTCTGATCTACACTCATGGAGTCTTCTTCACAGCTGACCCAACAGAACATTCTTTTTTTTTTTTTTTTAAATAGCTTGTAATTTCTAGGTTTCAATTGGAATCGAATATCAGTATAGCTCCGGACTTGAGAAAGAGAGGAAGCTCTCGAAAGCTTGTAATTTATTTATAAATATCTTTGTTTAATAAAAAAAGGTATCACTGTATGCTGCAATACTCTGATTATTTATGTGTATTACTGGACACTCATGGCTACCTCACTCTTCATTATTTATATATATATATATATATATATATATATATATATATATGTGTGTGTGTTTAAAAACTTTTGAGTGTGGGACCCTAGAGGGATCTATCATACATTGGTGGAAAATAAGTATTTGAGAGGCCTTTTTACATTTTTCAAGAGCTGTGGTTCCTTTGATGCAACATTCTGCATCTGAACCAATGAGAGGGAAGTTATATAGTGTCAATTACAATCTTATTTTATAATCTGTTATCAAATAAAGAATCTGGACTTCTTCCCCACCATCCACTGATAACTACATACACATATCTCAATAATGCTCTCAGGATGTGATATAACAAGCACATAAACTTGAGCTTTTCCAATTTTTTTTATTTATATCCATAACTTAAATGTATATGCAGGTATATGCAAGGAGAATTCGTAGTGTATGAAAACATGTGTTATATAGAAAAGTTAAGTTTACTTACAAAGTTATTAGCACAAAAGTCAAATCAAGTGGTTCACACCCACAGGATGCTTACATAAGCCGGGTACACACAGGAAATACAGCAGTGTACCCACAGGAAATACAGCAAGATACATATTTTAACCTGATTCTGAATTTAAATGTTATGCTAATTGAGATGGAGTTTTCTAGGGGTGTACACGAAAAAATGCAAATGCCAAAAACATAGGAAATTTTGCTAACATCAAGGTAACCTAATTAATGTTTATTTTGGGATGTTATCATGCAAATAATGTTTTCATACACTACTAATTCTCCTCTATCAGATGCATTAATAATCCAGCTCACTCATGCAAAAAAAATATTTTATTGAAGGATAGTGATCATATGAAGCCATTTATTATCACATAGTTTTTTGGCTCCTTTTTAAATCATAATGATAAGAGAAATCACCCAAATGACCCTGATCAAAAGTTTACATACACTTGAATATTTGACATTGTTACAGACACACAAGGTGACACACACTGGTTAATTAAAGGTTGATTTCCCGCACCTGTGGATTTTTAAATTGCAATTAGCGTCTGTGTATAAATAGCCAATGAGTTTGTTAGCTCCCACGTGGATGCACTGAGCAGGCTAGATACTGAGCCATGGGGAGCAGAAAAGAACTGTCAAAAGACCTACGTAACAAGGTAATGAAGCTTCATAAAGATGGAAAAGGATATAAAAAGATATCCAAAGCCTTGAAAATGCCAGTCAGTACTGTTCAATCACTTATTAAGGAGTGGAAAATTCGGGGATCTCTTGAGTTCTAAAGCCACTGGAAATCTTTTGAAAATTGATGGCAAGATGAATGCAGCATCTTATCAGAAAATACTGAAAGACAATTTGCATTTTTCTGCATGAATTCTGCGCATGGTACGCTCTTGGACTTTCCAGCATGACAATGACCCTAAGCACAAGGCCAAGTTGGCCCTCCAGTGGTTACAGTAGAAAAAGGTGAAGGTTGTGCAGTGGCCATCACATTCTCCTGACCTTAATATCATTGAGCCACTCTGGCGATATCTCAAACATGCTGTTCATGCAAGACGACTAAAGACTTTGCATGACCTGGAGACATTTTGCCAAAAAGAATAGGCGGCTATACCACCTGCAAGAATTATTACAAAAGCCAGCAGGCTGTCATTGATGCAACAAATAACCTACAATAACCTACAGTTGAATATAAACCCCATAAGAAATAAAAGAAATGTGTCACTCATGTTTTTGTTAAAAATGGTACATATATTACCAATTCGCCAAGGGTATGCAAACTTTTGAGCACAACGGTATGTAAGTATACAGTAAGTCAGAAAGTGCAAGGGGCCCTTACAGACATATAATTCACTGCATATGGACATTTCTGTACATTTTCCATGGCATTGCATCGGCAACTTCAGGCAGCCTGATGCCCTTGGAAAATATGCTTCCCGGGTCCTGGATGAAACAAACCCATTGTGGTATGCTATCTGATAGTATAGTATATGCCCTTATAAATAATGAAAGCTGGTGTCAAGATGTCAAGATGTCTATATAACTTGTTTATCTTTTAAATAATTTTAATTCTGTTTCAAGATTTTTTCTAATTCAAATAGCTTTTTGAAATACCTGAAGGAGGCTCATGGACCAGTAATCAACCTCAAAACATAATTACAACATATATATATATATATATATATATATATATATATATATACAGTATATATATATATATATATATATATATATATATATATATATATATATATATATATATATAGTGGTACTTTGGTTCAAGTCCATAATTTGTTCCCCTGACGGCACAAGCAATTTCCATAGGAATCAATGTAAATTGATATAATCCGTTGCAGACTTCAGTTTTTTCACATTTTATTTAGAACTGATGGTCTTGTTTTCGGAAACAAAACCTTAAAACTAACCACACATAGATAAAAAACAATAATTACATCAAATACCAGAGAATTTAACTTCACTTTAACTGTAAAGAGATCAAATAATAGAGAATTTAACTTCACTTTAACTGCAATGGGATGGTGGTGATGTAGAGGAGGAGAAGGAGGAGATAGGTTAATGCTTGGAAGGATAGTCCTCTTCCAACATCAGGCACTTGCTCAGGGGACATTTGTCCGTCTGTCTCTAAACACCACTGTACCCTGCTGGAGACTGTGATGTAGGCATTTTCACTACAAACCTATCAAGGGAAACTTGTTGGACTTGAGCTCTTAAATGCACAACTTCACTTCAGCACTTAAAGGCACAGCTCATCTATAAATAAAATATAACCCTTATTATTGTCCTTACAAATTATGATCTAAATGAACAAATTATAAAAGCAATCCAATTGCCTAGCTGGAGTCCAGGTAAAATAATACTGATAATTTCTCTGCTCAGAATACAAATATCCTATAGAGTTTTTGGGTTCTGACAGACACAGGCTCAATTTGGGCTCTTACAGGCACAGCAACTTAGTCACTTCCTGCACTGCTGCAACTTTATTGTACTTCTGTGCCGTGGACAGGTCTCAATCCAAGCAAGCAACTTGTTCCAAGCAAGTTTTTTCCCTATGTGACGTGACATAAACCAATCGAACCAAAGCTCACTCAAACTGAGGAACATATATACCGTATATACTCGAGTATAAGCCGAGTTTTTCAGACCTTTTTTTAAGGCTAAAAAGGGCCTCCTCAGCTTATACTCGAGTCACTCTCCCCCCGTGTCTCTCTAAACCCCCGTGTCTCTCTATCCCCGTGTCTCTCTAACCCCCCTGTGTCTCTCTACCCCCCGTTTCTTTCTACCCCCGTGTCTCTCTAACCCCCCGTGTTTCTCTAACCCCCCATGTCTCTCTAACCCCCCCGTGTCTCTTTCAATCCCCCATCCTCATCCTCAACCCCCCTCCTCATTCTAAAGCCCCCTACTCACTTTACCACTCTAAATACCTCCCCCTCTCCCTTTCCCATCACTTACCTTCATCTGCAGCTTCTCCTCCGGCCTCTGCTCCTACCTGCATCGGCACTCGGTTTATGCTAATGACGTGACGTCACATGCGCGCCACGTCATTAGCATATACTAGGTGCCGATGCAGGAAGAAGCGGAGGCCGGTGGAGAAGCTTCAGATGAAGGTAAGTGATGGGAAAGGGAGAGGGGGAGGTATTTAGAGGGGTAAAGTGAGGAGGGGGCTTTAGAATGAGGAGGGGGGTTGAGGATGAGGAGGGGGGTTGAGGCGGGGGTTGAGGATAGTGGGTTGAGGATGAGGATGGGGGGGTTGAGGAGGGAGGTTGAGGAGGGGGGTTGAGGAGGGGGTTAAGGATGGGAGGTTGAGGAGGGAGGTTGAGGAGGGAGGATGAGGAGGTAGGTTGAGGATGAGGAGGGGGGTTGAGAAGGGAGGTTTAGGATGGGGGTTGAGGATGAGGATGGGGGGTTGAGGAGGGAGGTTGAGGAGGGGGGTTGAGGAGGGGGTTGAGGATGGGGGGTTGAGGATGAGGATGGGGGGTTGAGGAGGGAGGTTGAGGAGGGGGATTGAGGAGGGGGTTGAGGATGGGGGGTTGAGGAGGGAGGTTGAGGAGGGGGTTGAGGAGGGGGTTGAGGATAGGGGGGTTGAGGAGAGAGGTTGAGGATGAGTAGGAAGGTTGAGGATGAGGAGGGGGGTTGAGGAGGGAGGTTGAGGAGGGGGTTGATAAAGGGGTTGAGGATGAGGATGGGGGTTGAGGAGGGAGGTTGAGGAGGGGGGTTGAGGAGGGGGTTGAGGATGAGGGGTTTGAGGAGGGAGGATGAGGAGGGAGGTTGAGGATGAGTAATGGGGTTGAGGAGGAAGGTTGAGAATGAGGAGGGGGGTTGAGGAGGGTGATAAGGGAGGGGGGGGAAGAGACACAGGGAAGGGAGAGGGGGGGAGAAACACAGGGAAGGGAGAGCGGTGAAGAGACATAGGGGAGGGAGAGGGGAGAAGAGACACAGGGGAGAGAGAGGGGCGACAAAAGGCAAGGGCACACAAGAGGGGGACACAGAGGGCACAAGAGGGACACAGGAGGCAGCACATTACCCACCCTCGGCTTATACTCGAGTCACTCATTTTACCCAGTATTTTGTGGTAAAATAGGTGCCTCGGCTTATACGCATGTCGGCTTATACGCGAGTATATACGGTATATATATGAATATATATACATTCATAAATCATATTATGGAGGACATTTACTATGTTTCACTATACACCAAGCTCAGGTATGCACAGCATAATTTTAGAAGGGCCACATGCAAATTCACTATATTCACATAGTGTCATTGTCTGTTATTTCAAGCAGTATTTCCTTTTTTAATTTGCAATGCATTACCTTCTCAGGATCAGCTCTCTTCACCATTAATCACTAGCTGAATGTTCTTGGAGGATATTTCAGTAAATCTGTCCCATGAAAATATAGAAGCAGGTGAGGTTCTTCAAGCATTTCCCAACAGTTCTTCAAGAATTCCACAATATCTCTCAACTTAATTAACAATATTGTATTATTGTTTAATAATATTATATTAGGATTTTTATAAATAGACTCTTTCACCTAGAAATTAAGTTGCTTTTTTACATTATTCATAAAGAGTGAGAAAAACTAGCTTATACATTAAGTTAGACATTTACAGCCTTATTAAATTGCAATTCAGTACATTTAAAAGGGCTCTATATAAGCACACAGAATATTTTATTTACAGAAGTTTTTAGTTAGTGAAGACCTTGCTTTTGGATAGAAGTTCACTAACTAAAAACTTCTGTAAAAAAATATGCTGTGTGCTTAAATAGAGCCCTTTTAAATTTACTGCATCGCAATTTAACGAGGCTGTTAATTCTAGAATGTGTGGTGGCAAAACAGTACTTTCCAAAGGTTAGATCTTCTCCACCACCCTTATCATGCATTCTTAGCCACAAATTAGCATTTAAGCTGCACACAAGCATGATAAGGCAGCAAAATTAAAGCTTAATATCACATGAACATTTACTGTACCGAAGAATGGCTATTACAATGTATAGCCAGTTTGAAATTCTCTTTTTAGGATTAAACCAACTTCCTGTTGGGGTGACAGTGTCAAATGGGCTAAATGTAATCTTTCATCATGTTACTGACCACTTATGTCAATGGAGATGATATCTATAATCCCTTAAAGCCTCCTTCTCTGTTCCTTATACCATCCCTTCGTGCTCCCACTCTCAGATGGAATATTTACACTACTACAGCAGAGAAGTTATATCCAGCCCCGTGTGAAATACAAACAGTTCGGTCCTTTCATAGCGTTTGCTATCTCAAAATAAATATACTGCATCACAAAATCCCTAAATTACTGAAAAATAATGAAACATATCTAAATTGCACACTTGGTTTTTACATTGCAAACTTTCTCTGTTTTTCCATATTATTTGCTATCATATTAACAGATACCAATGGGCATGTCACAAGTTCAGAATTGCCACAGAAACCAAAGCCTGACTGATCAAAATGTATTATTATATTACACTAGCGA
Organism: Discoglossus pictus; assembly: GCA_027410445.1. Classification (NCBI taxonomy): domain Eukaryota; kingdom Metazoa; phylum Chordata; class Amphibia; order Anura; family Alytidae; genus Discoglossus; species Discoglossus pictus. Next base: position 21,167,651 of record CM050165.1, on the reverse strand, counting down.
CTTGCCCGGCATTATATAGTGTTATACATTGTGTTTTCTGTTTATGTACTATATGTTGTCTCTTTCCGCCTCTCCCTCCCCTGTGTCTCCTTCCCCCTCCCTCCCTCCCCTGTGTCTCTTTGCCCCCTCTCTCTCCCCTGTGTCTCTTTCCCCTCCCTGACCTGTGTCTTTCCCCCCTCTTCCTCCCATGACTCTTCCCCCCTCTCCCTCTCCTGTGTCTCTTCCCCCCTCTCCCTCCCCTGTGTCTCTTTCCCTACCACTCCCTCCCGTGTCTCTTTTCCCCCTCTCCCCATTTCTTACCCCTGTGTTATTTCACCCTCTCCTTCCTCTGTGTCACTTTCCTCCCTCTCGCTCCCCTGTGTCTCTTTCCCCTCCCTGACCTGTGTCTTTCCACCCTATTCCTCCCATGACTCTTCCCCCCTCTCCCTCTCCTGTGTCTTTTCCCCCCTCTCCCTCTCCTGTGTCTCTTCCCCCCTACTCCCTCTGCTGCATCTCTTTTCCCTGCTCTCCCTTCCCTGTGTCTCTTTCCCCCTTCTCTCACCCCTGTGTCTCTTTCCCCACCACTCCCTCCCCTGTGGCTCTTTCTACCCACCCCCCTCCCCTGTGTCTTTCCCCCCTCTCCCTCCACCTGTGTCTCTTTGCATCTCATTGCAGGCCTCAGCATGCTCTGCACATGCGCACACCCGTAACTTTCAGGGCGGCCGTTACAGGCCTTTGGCGCTCATCGCAGGCCGCACCATGCGCTATGCGCATGCTCAAGCCCGTAACTTTGCGAGCATTACACACAAGCTCGCAATTACGACAACTATATATATGATACTACATAGACCTGGCATTATGTTGTCTGAAATTACTTTATCTATGTACCCCTGGTGAACAAGAGCTGAGACAGAGACAACAGATCATCCTTCGATCCATGGATAGTGGCACAAGGATAGTTGTGTAAAGTTCTAGGTTCTAGTGTGGTAACCCAGGTAACACAGAGTAATTTGCGACAGGTGGCAGAGCATGGTTGGGTTTTTGGGTAAAACAGCAGAATGGTTTCATTATCAAGTCATGGGCAAGATAGGAAAGAATCACAGGAACAGTTGACACATGGATGGTCATGAAAAGCTCCAAGTTCAAGTGCTGGTACCCTGGGTCACAGATGGGTGGCAGACAGCATGGTTGGGTTTTTGGGAAGAAGGTTGAGACGTGGCAAACAGCAGAATGGTTGAGTTATCAACTCAAGGGCAAGATAGGAAAGAATCAACACAAGACAAGTTTAAAGAAGTATGAGCAGGAACAGCAAGGAATATGACATCCTAATATTCAAGAACTTTGTACAGAACAAAAGGTCGGACTGGTATATATTTAAAAGCTGGGTGTGGTGATAGGTTCAATATTCCAGTCATAATTGGGGCACCAGGTATCATTAAAGGAGCTATACAGGGACACTTTGCAATCACAAAGACTGAGAAACGGAACATAATCTTATTTAGCACGTCTAAGCAGCTAATTTGAATTTGCCTAATTTGAATTTGCCATAAGAAATCATAAGGAAGAACACTGATAATCTCAGGAATTATTCATGTTACAAACAAATGACAAGTGCAATGTATAGCTTGTTTTTCATGCTCCAAGAATAATCTAAATAAACAACAGCTTGTTTTTTTGGGTTAATGAGTCTCGTTAAGCCGGGATGTGTCTCCATAATGACTTGAGATATCAGACGTCTCTCTTGTTTGACATATTGGACGTCCCTCTGAGATGACAGTCTCGCTCAGGACAACAGAGATGATACTGAGCACTATAGTATGCTGATGGCAGAGGTAAGAAGGGCAGTGACACAAAACATTTCAGCTTTAAGAAGTTGGATTCAAATTCTTTCTTCAATCTGTTGAGAAGTCAAAATCCTGAATCAGAGAATGGAGAAGATAAAGTGAAGAAAGCAGTAACATGAATCAGCATCACCATTTACACAAAAAGACATCTTTATGGAAAGAGCAGTTTATCAATATAAATATCATGTTATAAAATACTGAATGTTTCTTTCTACAATTGGTAGAATTGATATCATTCAGCATCTACCTATGTTTGCTGTTCTTATCTATCACCATCTGATAGAACATGTGTGATACAAAAAAAACATTAAGTCATGTCTTCCAGGGGCCAAAACTCTTTGAGAAGATTCAAATTATTGGAAATATGGTACATGAACCAAAACTGAGACAGCTGTGCTTTTTCATGACTTGGTGCCAAGTTCTCTAAGCTAATTTTATACTTCAATAAATAGCCTATCTCATTTAATTTGTGTATGATTTCTTCAGAGAATCACTGGCAAGTGCGCATGAATATAAATTGTTGTTAGAGGATATACAGCTTAACCTACAACAGCGGTGTCAGCCTTATTGCCCAGGGACCTTTAAGTAACAGGTCAGATTTTAGTATTTTTGATTTATAAGTCTAAGGTTCTACATTATTATTATTATTGTTTATTTGTAATGCGCCTACATATTCCGTAGAGTTATACATGGGTTAAATTCAAGGCAAAAAACCACAGCCATATGAAAACAGTGAAAAGAATGGAGGGTCCTGTCTAAGCTTAGAATCCAGTGTCGAAAAAGTGCTTTCCCAAATATTGAAAACTCGCAAACTTACAATCTACGTTTGCAAGTAAAAGTAAGGAGAATGGGACTGAATACAAAGGTTAGTTTAAAAAAAGGGTTCCAGAATCAAACATGTTTGCCAGTCAATATTAATACGCCTTCTAGGTGGGGTGGAGGTGCGATATCGGGGAGAGGTTTAGTGAATGGCATCTGCACTATAGTAAAACACCAAAATACATATAGCCTTTTCTGGAACCTTTCCCAAAACCAATAACATGTTCCAAGATCCCCAGGTCTTGAAGAATAAAATATGGTGAACTGGCTGGAAGAACTGGAAGAACTTTTATTCACGGGGTAAAGTCTGATTCTTATAGAGACAGGCTATACTTTGGTTCTTGTAAGCACAAGCTACACTTTGGTTATTATATGGCACAGGCTGCACTATGGTTCCTATAGGCACAGGCTGTACTTTGGTTCTTATAGGCACAGTCTACACTTTGGTAATTATAGGCACAGGCTGAACTTTGGTAATTATAGACATTGACTGCTCTTGGGCTCCTGCACAGACTGCTGTTGGGCTCTTGTAGGCACTAACAAAGCTATGGCACAGTACAGAACTTTATACCACTTCCTGTAAGTAGCAAGCGCATTGAGTTCCAAGTAAAAGTTTCCTCTGTGAGATGCGTCGAGTTCGAACAAGACGAGAACTGGAGCAAACGAGAACCAAGGTACCACTGTACTTGGGTAAAAGGACTTTCATTATGTAGGATGTCATTTATACTTTTAATGTGTCATGGCCTATTTTTCCCTTGTTGTGTCCCTTTAACGTAACTTTGCTTAAGAAGGACTATTCTTAAATCCCAAACTGTTACCAGCTCTTGCAGTATCTATATGGCCTCTAGTATTGTCTTGTGCATGCAAAGAAATGAGAAACGATTTTATTACATCACTGCATATTAATATTATAAATATACAAATAAATTCAAGATTTAATGGGTTATTTCAGGAAACCTACAGTGAGAAACAATCAGATCAGCAATGTGCCATGGGGTTTAAAAATATTCAAGAGCAATAAGTGCAGTTTTTTGGAGGCTGATCTTGCCATAATGATTAATGACATTGTGTACGCTTGTGATGACCTACTTAGCAAACACCTGAGGCTTTGCCCAGCGCACAACAAAGAAGTTGGATAAGTTTTGCTTAGGTACCAAAAATAAATTCAAGAAGTCAGATCATACCAAGTCGGTGCTTAGGAAAAATAGGATTATTTAATGTACTGTATATTATACAGTTTGATAAGCAGTCTGAAGTGATGGTGCCCATAAAGATTCCAACTTCACATCCTTCTAAAATATATAATCTACCAGCAGCAACCAGCTTTTCTTCATATAAAACTAAAAAATGTACTTTAAATCACATCTATCTGGTACATTATAAGGGAAGGCAGACAATAAGGTAAACTTGGATGCAGGGGCAAATCAGCAAGTGGTGCAGAGGATGCAGTGCACCAGGGCCCTCCTCTTTATTTTAAATGTCTCTTTTCTGTAGTGTAGGGGCTCACCTGCCCCCCCTGCTTTCAGGAAGGTAATCAGCCATCAGTTAACCCACAAGTAACATATTTCAGAGTTTCCAGGAGTCATTTCCCTGCACAGATAAATGTGTGAAGGGTTAACCCTCTTTCCGTGTCTGCTCTCTGCACACAGCTCTGGGTGCATGCCTAATTCTGGGTGCATGCCTAACACTTCTTTCATGATTTTTTTTCTGTGAAAAAGGAACCTATTTAAATAAATTCACAAAGTATTTCAATATGTTTTGAGGAGCATTTTACAGTGGTGTGCTCCAAGTTGTACTGAATTAACTTGACCTTTAAGTAAATCTATATTTTGCTGTATTTTGACTATGTGAGCTTAAACATTGTCATGGTTTGTTTGGGTGGAGCACCAGGGGATTATAACAATTACAGTGTAATGTTACTATCTGCAATTCCCAAGTTAAATGCGCAAAGCATCAGAATCAGTGCATGCTCATTGCGTGTCCGCGAACGGGGGTTACAGCCGAGCTACTGCGCATGTGTAAGTGCGAAGAAGGGTGGGGGGGAGTAGGCGAGAGACAGGGGAGAGGGTGGGAGAGAGCGACATGGGGGGAGAGAAACCGGGGAGAGGGGGGAGAGAGACAGGGATGGGGATGGGAGAGAAAGATGGGGGGGGGGGGGGAGACAGGGGGAGGGCCGAGTGGGGGGAGAGACTCAGGGAAGAGGGTGGGAGAGAGGCATGGGGAGGAGAGACAGGGGAGGGGGGAGACATGGGAGAGGCACGGGGGGAGACAGGGGAGAAGATGGAAGAGACACATGAGGGGAGAGAGATAGGAGGAGACATGGGGGAGAGACAAAGGGGGGAGAGATAGGGAAGAGGGTGGGAGAGAAACATGGGGGAGAGACAGGTCAGAGGGTCAGAGAGAAACATGGGGGAGAGAGATAGGGGAGAGACATGTGGGGAGAGAGAGGGTGGGAGAGAGACATGGGAGAGAGAAAAATAGGGGAAGGGTCGGAGAGAAGGAGGGGAGGGAGGAAGAGAGAAGAAGGAGGGGAGTGTGGAAGAGAGAAGAATGAGGGCAGTAGGAAAGAGGGAGGGTGAGAGAAAGAGTGAGGGAGGAAGAGACAGAAGGAGGGAGAGGGAGAGAGAGAAAGGGAACATAGAGAAAGGGCATAAGACAGGGAGACTGTGCAGAGAGAGAGGGAGAGAGCACAGAGGGAGAGACAGAGCAGATTCTATATGATACCGTCAGTTATGACGGGCAAGTTACTGAGAGGTAGAACATGCCACGGAAAACCCAGTTTATGTACAGTTTGATGAAATTGGGCCATTAGTGCAGCTACTTGCACTATTATCTTATGGTGAGAGACTAGTTAAGCCTAAGCACAAATGGTAGGACCAGTTTCAGTAATGGAGTTAATATTGTTAAGAAGATTATTAATTCCTGTACAAGCTGCATTTGGAACAAAGTCAGGTTCGGCAACTAGAGGGAGTATCTGATTTCTCCATTGAGCCCCATTGCTTGATTGGTGCAGCTAATCTAATACACCTAATTAGATTTTTTTTTCAAAATGACGCCCTGATTTGTTTTAAAAGCAATTTGATCTAGGATTTTAATATATGTCTAGCCTTTGCAGCAAGCAGTTTTATGCAAACTAAATATTTTGTAATATTTAACACATGCTCTTTGTAATGCCTGGTGGCAAATTTGCTAATTTTAGAGGTTCCACTGTATTACATCTTATATATGTGTTTGCATTGTGCAGTCATGTCCAACTCACACCATGCTGATCCACTTGGCAATCAAGGCAGTGGGTTGGATACTGGAGGGGGTTGCCAGTTCCTTCCCCAGTGGGTCACAGTACACAGCTCCTGGTATTCTTAGGTGGTCTCCCATCCAAGTACTGACCCGGCCCAACCCAGCTCGGCTTCAGGGTGGTGTGACCTCTTGGTTCCCTTACTGGAATCAAACCCCGGTCGCAGTGGTGAAAGCACCAAATCCTAACCACCAGGGAACCCTATATTTATATATATAGTTCTTCAATACAGTATATATTAAATACAGGACAACCGTTGCCCTTTAATGGTGGTAGAGGTTGATTGAAGTGCCTGCTAGCTTATAAATTGTCCATAAAGTCTCTCGTTGTCTAACTAATGTAATTACTTACTTGAAACCAGACTGCTGGTCCTAAACAAATGCGTGCCCGAATATATAAATATATTTTAATATTCTGTATATCTGTAACGTGATACTCAGAATATATTTAACCTATACAAAGTTCAGTTAGGAGAATATATTTAAATAAAAATGTAGTTATCCTGCAATGCCTCTAATCATGGATATTTGTATACCATATTATGCAATTAAATAGAAATTAGACCTGTCCTCACAATAATTCTATTGAATTAACATAATGCCAAATCCTGTTGTGCCTGGAAAAATGCCCATATGCCAAGCTAAAAGGCAATAGTCTTTTAACTAGGAATGTATAATTTATCTTTCAGCTTCAATATGACTGGAGCAATAGCCTGTCCCCTGGGAGTCATGCCACAAGTGGAAGTATTAATATTTTATAAAAAGCACAGCCTAGGGAAGATGGAAAAGTTCATCTTCCCTGTGGGTGGGTTTTATGGAGAAAATGAAATTATCTAAAGAACTGCAAAAGAACCGAAGGCATTGGCATTTACCCTCCTTGTGTGTCTGACCTTTTAGAAAAAAATCAAGACAAATCTTCATTGTACCTTGTTTGTTACTAGGCAGAGGCTTGGTAGGGAGTGGAATGAGGCTTAAATAATTATCCACTATGAATCAACATGTAGATACTTAAAGGAACACTGTACACTGGTAAAACCTTACCCGTTATACAAGAGAGGAACATAAAGCATATTTGTTGTTGTTGTTGTTTATTCGTCCAGTTATGTCTAGCTCTCCATGGGCCTATGGACAGCAGCACGCCAGGCACATCTGTTGGTCATTGCCCCTTTGAGCTCCCTCAAGCTCATATTCATTGCTTCAATGACCTCATCTATCCATCTCCATCTCTGCCATCCGCTACTTTGAGTGCCTTTTTTCCCAGCATCTGAGACTTTAGAGAAGTTGTATGTTTAGATTACTCCGATTGTATCATGGTCAATATAATCTCAGATTGTCTTTAGTTTGAGGGGGTGGGTGTTCTAATGGGGGCTTACTCTTCCATTGAGTTCCATTACCAAGTGTGCTATATTATTTAGTTTTCAGCATAACTAAATGGAGTATCTTATCTTAATATACAGTTCCAGACACAACTCTCAGGTTTCTAATCCTTTCAGGAATAAAACAAGATGCCTGAAATCAGTTCCAACACTTCCTATCTTTACGCTACAGGAATCCCCCTCTTCCATCTTCTATGAAGGAATGGGTCTCTCGGTGACTGGTAGTCATATCAGGATCAATAGCACAGGAACACAGGCTCAGCATAGCAAAGCAAAATAATAAACACCTTCCCTCTTAAAGAAATTACACTATTCCATATGTATTCCAGAAAGCATGGTTTAATATGCACTCTCTCACAGCATTTTCAAAACAGCCACTGAACATAGACAGAAGGATTTATCTACAGTTGCATCATGGTGGGCTGAACACATTCAAATCCCCCCCCCCCCACACACACCAGATTAGCATCACCCAATAATAACCATGCCTCCTGGGGTATGTGGCCGGCTGCCTGATGAGGGGCCAGTCAGGGGACATGAAAATTATGGGCTTGGCTTGGGGGTGGATCACCAGGCCGCACCCACAGAGAATCAGAGCGGCAAACAAAACAAATGGCCTGTTATTACCCCAATGTCCTACAGTGACATCCTTTGGACAACAATTTAAATTGTGTATCCTTTCTGTTCGAAAAATAGCTCTATATGACATGGGTTGATTTATTTTATACAACTATCCTTTAAAACATGACAGTATATTAGTTAAGGGCAAACTGATCTTCACAGGTGGGTTGTATAATGTTTTTGTGCTGGCGCCCCATGTACCAATTCACTTAGAGCCCCTCATCAAGATCCCTTCCCATAACACCTCCCTTCCTAAGACTCCTTCCCATAACAGCAACCCTCTCCAAGACCCTTTCCTATAGCTGCTCCCCCCAAGACACCTTTTATAGTTGTTCCTCTTCCCTTACCTTCTGTCCACTTGAAATACACATATATACATATACTATCTCTACATAGCAATCAGTCACTCTCAGCAGCCATCTTTACATAGCACCCAGTCCCTCCCAATATCCACCTCCACAGAAAACCCACCCCTCTCAGGATCCATCCTCACACTTCTCCACACTGCCACCTCTTGGAGCTTCAGTAGAATGCTCTACAGAAAATTAAATTAAATGCCAAAAATAAATAAATCTCAGACTCTGTAGTACTGGGTGTGCAGTGTCTCATACTAGTGTATCATAATAACCAATCCAGTTGCATCTCTCAGCAACATTCTGCCATGTGCTGCTGAGATGTGCTGCCTGATAGGCTAGGACACTACACTGCACATCCAGTAGCACAGAGTTTATCTACGCTGTAGTGGGCAGACCTATACTGGGACTATTTGTTTGATTTTAGGGAGTAAAAAAATCAAACTTATAAGCACTTCTTGATAAAATAAAGTACATAAAAGTAAATAGATACCCAGGGATATTATATACCTAGTAACATCCAGGAAACATCCATATCCCTTTAAAGAATTGAATGCCATAAATAACTAAATGCTATAATTATATATTTTTTTAATCTGTGTAAAAACATTTTGCACATTATCAATTCAAATTCTTTAAATGAGCAATCAATCAACATTACACTCCAGGGGTCATTTAATGGAACATAGAATATGTATATTTTCTATTAGGCATTTACAAGAGCATGTGCTAAAAATTACAACACTTTTATTGATATACAAATGTTGTAATTTTAACATAATTTTGAAATGTTTCCAAGACATTCCTACTGTCAAATCCTGTAAGGGAGTAGAGAAGTGGAAGGGACCTCAGTGGAAGTTATAGGGAAAAACACAGTAAAAGTATTCAAATATTTTTTTTTCCTCCGTGTCGTTCAGTCGTTTCTGACTATCCGTGACCTCATGGACCGTAATACACCAGGACATCTTTATGTCCATGATCATGCTTATCCATTTGGTATTCATGGCAGGGATACTAGAGTGGGTTGCTAGTTCCTTCTCCAGTCGGCCACAGCATACAGCGCCTGGTATTCCTAGTTGGTCTCCCATCCAAGTACTGACCAGGCCCAACACTGCTCAGCTTCAGGGTAGTTTGATCTCTTGGTTCCCTGACTGGAATCAAAACCAGTTTGAAGTGGTGAAAGCACTGCATCCTAACCACTGGACCATCAGGGAACCCTATTTAAATCTTCCTGTGGTATAAATAAGGATATTCTGATGGTTAATAAAACAAAGCTTTCAGGTAGTTACAATGAACAGACTTGATGAGCCTATTGGTTCTTATTGGCTGTCAAATCTTTATTTCTGTTACAGTACCAGTCAAGTTATTCATCCCTATGAAGAACCCAATTGTCTTTCCATGTTTTAAGTGGTCCAAAGTGAACACTATACTATGCTTAGCCAAGTAAATACATTAGTATTTTATATTTATTTTTGAAGATTAGTTATATAAAATTATTTGAACTGTCTCTGTGCTTTTTACATGAAAATCTGTTGAAACATTGTGCTATATTTTTTTAATTAAATACTTTTTTAAGATAGACATTGTTTTCTACGTGTGGCACAGCATGCTGATTATTAACAACAAATAAGTATTGAGTGGGAACAGTCCTAACTGCATTAAATACATGACTACCCTGTCACACATTATACCTTGACGTGCTTGGTTGGCCCAAAAAATCAAAAAGAGCTATAAATTTTGGATCTATCACTCTCCAACCAGGGGGTTTAGTATTTGATTGTCCCAGAGAACTGCAAACCAAGAGAGAACTAGAAAAAGTTTCTTTATAGAACTTATTTTGTTAGATAAGGGCCTGGCTAAATGCAATCTGTTGCCATGTTGGTTGGGGAATCTTCCAGCAGAATTATCAGGCCATTTGTTCACTAAGCAAGTTTGATGCATCTTGATCCCAGCTGTATTGAGAGTCTTTGTGGCCCTTTTGTTTTATCCATTTGTATTTTGTTTTTAGCCATTTGGATTCAGGGGGCTGTACATTGAATAAACAGGCTGATCGAGTAACCTTGATCTACAAGCATTATAGCTCGCGTTAAGTGTTTTATTCTCCAGATCCCTGAAGAGTATGGTGTCTGCTGGCAGCTCCAGTTGGCTGGTCTTGGAAACAATCCATGTGGCAGGACAGTGGGTCTAATAAGTAGAGCTCACAACTTTGGTTTTCTTGACCCTGTTCCATAACAGACACTTAAGTAGATCATTTTTGTTTACAAAAGAAAAATTGACTAAATAACTAGTTATTTTAAAATGGGTGGTGCTGTGAGTATTCATAACTAATACATCTATCTAATGATGGCTTACAAATTGGGATTATTCATAATGAAATGTTTGTGTGGGAAATGTGTATTCAACATAACTTGTATTTGTTCAAAAAAATGAACAAAAATAATGGATTGTGGACTATGTATATATAACCTCCCAAACTACCCAAAATTTGTTTAGATTACACTTTTTTATTAATCTACGGAGTATTTATCCTTCAATTATAGTATATCACTCAAACATCTACCCAATGAGTAGGGACTTTGATAGAGTGTCTGTCTGGCCATTTGTGTATTATAATAGTGGAAGAACTGTGAGGTTCCCTTTATGCAGTCTGCCTTATCCCAGTCTGTGGGGCATAGAGACCAATACAGAGATAATTTTAGGTTGATAGCATTACTTCATAAACTAAACAAATATGTCCTCATTTCCATCCCACAGACAGAAAGTTGATTTAATTTTAAAGAACATAAACAACTGGCAATACGTTGTCTAGATTTTTCTCTACAGAAAATCATTTCTGAAATATTTGGAATTGATTTTACGGCTCCTGAATACTAATATGTGGCTCAGTATGCTAATGTGTGGCTCAGAATACTTGAGAAGGGTGGGAGAGGGGTCTAACTGCCAGATAAAGTTGGGGGTCTTAATTTTGGCCCCTACAGAGACAGACAAGGAGACTGTAATTCTAATTAACACATCAAAACAGCTAATAAATATACACAAACCACTCATTTACCTATAAAAATGGCAACAGCATAGAATTTGTCAAGATTGATTCACTTTAGAATAAAATGGATAACCAAACATACAGCTAGTTTTTCATGTTCTTTAAGAAAAACCTAAAATAACCTAAACCTAAATAGGAACACTATATTTAAAAAAAATGGCATGACTTTGTTATGTATGTAAAAACATTTTTAGAGAAATCCAAATTTTTTAAGATTTTATATATAAGTACAGGAATCCGTTTTCTATTTGTTACATTACTTTATAAAAGAGCTAGATGATGGGTGGGTGTGTTTACAGTTATCAGTGGAGGGAGGGGTGGGGGATGAGGCAACAGCAGAAGTCCAGAGCATTTATTTGGTAACTGGATAAGGTTGAAACTAACACCACACCCTTTCTCCCTGACAGGTCCAGATGCAGGAAGTTAATACATTTAGAAGTTAATTAAATCAGTAGATACACAAAATACTCTCAAGAAATGGAAACTCTCTTCTCACACACACAATTCTACCAACGTATCACAGGAACCTACCAGGTCCAGCAGAGGCATTAAGCTTAATTTGTTTTTCTAGATAAAACACGTTTTATAACTTTTTCTCTGCTTAATTATGTTCTTGGACATCTCAAAGTGTTCAAATATATATATATATATATATATATATATATATATATATATATATATATATACATATATTGTAACAGAGTCATATGTGGAGCGTATGTGGGGGACAGACTCAGCAGAGCCCTGAGTCCACTAGGAAATGACAGGGTTAATACAACAGGCTAATCAAGCCCAGCTGGGTTGCGCTTTAAAAGTCTACATCAGTGGAGATCAGTCTGAGCTGGACAGAGGGCTCCAGAGACACCTCTGGGAATCCACTGAGACAAGGGGGGCAAATCAGGCAAGTTACAAGGCCTATATTTTGTTTGGACATTATTTTGGGCAATGAGGGAACTGCAGCAAAGTGTTTAGTCAGCGCTTCAAAAGAAGCTAGGTTTTTGTTTGTGCACTGTTTATGTTATTTTGTTGTAAGATAAAAAATAGCAAAATCTGATAAAGCATAAAAAGAGCTCCTGAGTACTCCATTGTGGTGCCGGATGCAAGGGCATGAACCCAGAGTGTTACAGCGCAGTTGTCACAATACATATACAGTATATATATATATATATATATATATACAGTATATATTAACTGTTATAAAACAACTGTTTTCAAAGAGCTTGCTACATTATGGCGTGACCGAATGTCTGGCGGTATAACCAGATGGGTAGGCTGGACTTGGTTGGCAGCCAGCCTAGGAGAAGGAAAACTCAGATTTAAAACGTGGGCAGATGCAGCTTGTTAGCCCTGCAAGGCCATCCATCTAGGAAAAGGACACTCCAATATAACACCTACAACTCAAGGACCTTACTGTCAACGTCCAAGCTTGCTAGGCAGTGACAGATGAAATGGCAGGTGGAAGATGTCACTGGAAGCTGCAGTCTCAATACTGCATGCACGCGGTTCAGGTGTATGGGTCGCCTGATGCTGATCCAGGAGACAACGGCATCATTTGGCCGCACCCTGAACGACCAAGCAGCCTGCTCTAGGTACAGCACTGCTTGCTCCACATGGAGAGGGGCCTAGAAAAGGTGGCCTAAAGAAAGCTTGTCTCTACTTCACCCAGTTGGCTAGCCGCAGTCAACGGGCATCTCCAAATGCGGTCGAAGTTCAGTAAAAAAAAACTCACACCTGCCTCACAAGGTGTACTTGGACTGAAACTTGCATATTGGAACATCAGAACTATGCTTGAAACAACAGACAGCGGTCGCCCAGAATGACGCACTGCTCTAGTAGCCCACGAACTATCAAGGCTGGCTATTGACATTGCTTCCCTCAGTGACGTCCACTTCCCAGAGGAAGGGAGCCTTCAGGAATATGGGGCAGGTTATACCCTCTACTGGTCAGGGAAGCCAAAAATGAGAAACGTCTCTCTGGTGTGGCCTTCATGGTCAGGAACCCTATCGCCTCCAAACTTGATAAACTGCCAAAGGGTCACTCTGACCGCATCATTTTTATGCGCCTCCCACTTCAAAACAAACAGCATGCTACAATTTTCAGTGTCTATGCCCCAACTCTTCAAGCGAATCCTGCAGAAAAGGACAAATTTTGCACCGACCTGAGCAATCTTGTACAAAACGTCAACTTCAATATTAGAATAGGCAAGGATTCAGAAGCTTGGAAAGGTGTACTTGGCAATCACGGTGTTGGAAACTACAATGAAAACGGGAGCCTTCTGCTAGAGTTTTGCACTGAGCAGAAACTCACCATCACCAATACAGTTTTCCAGCAGAAAGACAGACTAAAGACAACCTGGATGCATCCTCAGTCCAAGCACTGGCATATAATAGACTATATTCTGGTGTGCCAGCGAGACCTTCAAGATGTCCTGCTCACCCGAGTGATGCCCAGCACAGAATGTAATACGGACTACCATCTGGTGCCCTGCAAACTTCGACTCCACTTCAACCATAAACCAAAGAGGAAAGGAGCCCCAAAGAAGAAGTTATAGGTTGGTAACCTCCAGTCAGCTGAAGTGAAGGCTACCTTCCAGGCGAATCTCCAGTCAAGACTAGAAAAACGCAGATGCATCCCTCCTCAGATGCTCTGTGGGAACATCTAACAACCAGCATCCTACAGACCTCTGAAGAGGTCCTAGGTTCCTCGACAAAGAAAAACAAAGACTGGTTTGACGAAAACAGTCCGGAGATCCATCAATTACTGTTGGAAAAGAGATACGCCCATCAAGCGCATCTCACTCAGCCGTCTTGTCCTAACAAGAAAGCAGCCTTCCGTCTTGTGTGCAGCAACTTCCAATGAAAGCTTTGAGAAATTCAGAACCAGTGGTGGACTAACCATTCTGAAAGAACTTAGAGTTGCCCAGATGTCAGTGACTACAGAGGGTTTTATGAAGCCCTGAAGGCTGTGTATGGCCTTCACACCTGGTTCAAAGCCCATTGCGCATTTCAGACGGTCAGACACTCCTTACAGACAAGGCAGTGATTCTGAACTAGTGGTATGACCACTTTCAAACTCTATTCTGTGCCAACCACATAGTTTCAGTCTCAGCGCTCCGTCGCATTCCACAGCAAACAATGAAAACAGAACTGATGAGATCCCTACTCTCAAAGAGACTGTAAAAGCCGAGACTGTAAAAGCCATTGAGCAGCTAAAAAATGATAAGGCTGTAGGAGTTGATAGGATCCCAGCTGAGATATGGAAACATGGGGGCCCAGCACTTCACGCTAAACTCCATGAGCTCTTTGTTTGCTGCTTGCTCCAAGGCAAACTGCCAAAGGACCTTCGTGACGCAATCATCATCACCCTGTACAAGAAGAAGGGAGAAAAGTCAGACTGCTCCAATTACCAAGGGATAACTCGGCTTTGTCGCAGGGAAAATCCTTGCAAGAGTACTCCTCAACAGACTGGTGCCCACTATCATAGAAGAACTCCCCAAGAGTCAGTATGGCTTTAGAGCCAATAGAAGCACGACTAACATGGTTTTTGTTCTCAGGCAGCTCCAAGAGCAATGCAGAGAACAGAACAAGGGACTTTATGTGACGTTTGTCAACCTTACCAAAGCGTTCTACACTGTGAGCAGGAAGGGTGTGTGGCAAATCCTTGAATGTATAGAATGTCATACCAAGTTCCTCAAGATGATCCAGCTACACGAAGACCAGCGTGGCCAAGTTAGACACAACAATGACCTTTTTGAGCCCTTCCCAATAAGCAACGGAGTGAAGCAGGGCTGTGTTCTTGCACCCACTCTATTCACGCTATTCTTCAGTATAATGCTGCAAAGGGCCACAACAGACCTTGCTGTTGAGGATGGACTCTATATCTGATTCCGCACAGGCAGTCTTTTAAAACTGAGGCAACTAAAGGCCCACACCAAGACAGTGGAATGACTCATTCGAGAGCTACTCTTCGCTGACTATGCTGTCCTCATTTCCCATACAGCGACAGCTTTGCAGCAAATGACATCTTGCTTCGCAGAGACTGCCGAGCTTTTCGGTCTAGAAGTCAGTTTGAAGAAGCCTGATGTTCTCCACCAGCCCGCACCTCAGGAAGATTTCTGACCTCCTCACATAACTATTGGCGAGTCTAAGCTGAAAACAGTCCATCAGTTTACCTACCTGGGTTGCATCATCTCCTCGGACGCAAAGGTTGACAAAGAAATTGACAACAGACTGGCAAAGGCAAATGGTACATTTGGTTATATAAAAGAGTTTGGAAAGGCAAGCATCTGAACAAGTGCACAAAGGTCAACGTGTACAGAGCTGTTGTGCTGACCACCATTCTGTACGCTTCCGAGACTTGGGTTACCAACCGCCACCACCTACGACTTCTTGAGCGCTTTCTTCAACACTGCATCCTCACTATACTCAACATTCACTGTAATGAGAACACACCCAACACTGTAGTCCTAGAACAGGCAGGAATCACCGGCATTGAGACCATACTGCTGAAAAAGCAGTTACGCTAGGCAGGACACATCTCTAGGATGGAGTATGATAGACTTACAAAGATTGTTCTATATGGTGATCAATCATGACAGAGGAGGGCCAAAGAAGAGGTACAAGGACTCACTAAGCAGTCCCTTGATGTCTGTCGTATTGACCATTCACCAGGCTGTCTCCTCTTTCAAGACCACATGCAGGGCTGGTATTGAGGACAAGAGGAAACAAAGAAAAAATTGTGTCACTACAGCACCCAACCAAGAGCAAACTTTCCTGTACAACCACTGTGGTCGAGTCTGCCTGTCCCGCATTGGCCTCCTCAGCCACCTAACAGCCCATAGATGTGAACACCCCTCTTAAATCTTTGTTCGCAAAGCCAAGCCTATATATTAACTGTATATATATATATATATATATATATATATATATATATATATATATATATATATATATATATTCAACTTACAATGGTCCTTTGAAATTTATTTAAGGAAATATATATGTAAATAAATATATTTATTTATATACATTGTATGCAATAAATAAAGATTTGGAATTCATATTTGATATTTCAAGTCACCAGAGTGCTTTGTTTAGATAATTCTTGGTTTCTTTTGGGAATTCCTTGGCAGTCCATGAGCCCAGAGAGCAGCTGACGGGCCTCATCTGGCCTACGGGCTGCCAGTTGGACAACCTGCCATAGAACAAGGATACATTTTGATTATCACAGAAAGTCATTTGCCAATTGTGCTACACATTTGCAGTTGTGTTCCTCAAGTATTTTCAATAATAAATTAGTTATAATGACTTGTGTAATGTAGAGTCCATTTCCATGCTCTATAAAAAAAGAGTTAAAAAAGTTAGTTCTTAAATGTGTTGGTAAGAAAGTGTTGGTATGACAAAAGTCATAATTCGTAGTCTGCATCATATCCCCATCCTCCAATGTCTATCCACACTAACTGTTCTTGAAAGTTTGCTGGGGCAGCAGTCTGATTTTCTCAGCTATTTTCTAAGAAACTTGTATGAGTCTATAATTTTGTGTAGCTCCCAGTGATATTTCTGTAAAAAGTACATTGTAAGCACATCACATGGGTTCCCTAGTGGTCCAATGGTTAGGATTTGTTGCTATCACCACAGCGACCTGGGTTACATTCAAGTCAGGGAACAAGAGGTCAGTAGACCACATAGGAATACCAGGAGATGTAATGCTGTGGCCCACTGGAAAAGGTACTGGCAACCCACTCCAGTATCTCTGTCATGAATATCAAGTGGATCAGCATGGTGTGTTATGGTCCATAACTGAATGACGCAAACACAAGTACATCATTGTTGCCTAGACAAGTTAATTCACTCTCATTCGCTGAAAGCTGCCTTAATGGACGTGATGCCACAAATAACTCAATCCTTCACTTCAATAGAGTTCTGGTTTGAGCAGAACAGTCCAAATGTTCCTTGTTTGCACAAAGAACAACCATTTGGTGTCAATTTCCACTGATCACTTCTATATTTTTCTATATGGAGGCTCGATCCGTTCAGGAAGAATTTGGCCAATGCTAAAAGAATGGGTGGATTCAACTTCAAATCTAATGTCAGGTCTCAAAGCCCGCAGACGTGTCCGTCTCCATCAACTACAACAGCTGTATTGTGTTTAAATAAGAATTTTGCTCTGTTTCCAAATTATATAAATCTCCATTTCGACCCAATGAAATCAGATATAAATGACTTTATATTACAGCATTCTCTTGAAACATTAGCATCATCTCCCCCCAATTCCTCTGTCACCCTTAATACTACAATCTTGCTAGACATAATTATCTATCAAGGCACATATTTTATTGCTTTTTGTGATATTTAGTAAAGCTGGCAGAATCCAAGGAGGTGCTGACCCCCCGTTAATAAGGACTCACAACATAGAGAGTTTCTGATTAGTTATGATTAATTGCTAGACTCTCACAAAATGGAATACATTTGCTAACAAATGACAAGAATGACAAGCCAAAACTAACCTGTGGTGTAATGGAAATGCTTGGAAAATTACAGAGAGCGATATAAGGCTACATGTCTGGATTGCTAAATATTCTCTTCTTTTGCTGGTAACACAGAAGCATTCTCAGATAATTTAAATAGTAATAAATAGTAAGTTAAGGTGGATATTAAAGAAAAAACTAAAAAATATTATATGTGAATAAAATTATTAAAAGGACATAGAAATAGTGATTTATTAAATACTCACTTTACTTAATATTTTTGAGGAAAATGGTTTTGAAAGTCTATGAAAATAATACACCCTTTGATTAACTATTATATTAATTTATTTTGAGTTTTGTTTTTGCTGATCTACATTTAACAATGGAAGGAGATCGTGTTTACAATGAAGTTAACAACTAATTCAAAGGGAAATGGGATGTTAAGTGCCAGTGAGACTAATTGGAATCTCACCATCTCACCATTGGTAGCGAAATTAAGGCAAAGGCTGAGCACATGAAATCCCTCACTTTCTCTCCTCTAACATACCCTCACTCATTCTTGGTGATTTCAACATTGCCACTGACACTCCCACTTCTCCCACAGCCACAAAACTACTTGCACTTACCTCTTCCCTTGGCCTCTCACAGTGGATAGAATCCCCTACCCACCAGGATGGGCACTCCCTGGACCTAATTTTCTCTAATCACTGCTCTATCTACAATCTTACAATCTCCCCACTCCCTCTTTCTGACCACCATCTCCTAACCTACAGCCTCATTACCCCTTCCAATCTCTACCCTTTATCACGCCCAACTACCAGAACCCACAGAAACCTGCAGACACTTAACTCCCAACACCTTTCCGATTTACTGCAACCCCTTCTCAGTCCTCTCACTACCCTCACTTGCCCTGATATTGCTACCACACAATACAATTTGACTCTAAATTCCACCCTGGACTCTCTAGCCCCTAAAACCACAGGCAGACGCCCCCGCTCTCATCTACAACCATGGCACACTACACAAACACGCTACATCCAGAAGTGCTCCCGTAGCGCTGAACGACTATGGAGGAAATCTCGCTCCTCATCAGACTTCCTTCATTACAAGTTTATCCTACGCTCCTATCACTGTGCCCTCAATCTTGCCAAACAGAGCTACTTCTCATCATTAATATCAAATTTGGCCTCCAAACCCAAACATTTGTTCTCCACTCTTAACACTCTCCTCTGCCCTCCCCCACCTCCCGCCCCTTCCTCTCTTACAGCTGAAGATTTTGCAAAATACTTTAATAGTAAAATTGAAAATATTCATAATGAACTCTCCTCTCAACGCAGCCATATCACACCTTCTCCTCAAAAAACAAACAGCAGTCTTCCCTCACCCTTTCCCAAACCTATTGCCACTATAAACTCCTTTAACCCTGTATCTGAGGATGAAGTTGCTAACCTTCTATCAACCTCTCGTCTCACAACTTGTCCACATGATCCTATTCCATCACAGCTGATCCCCCCCCTCTCTACCACACTTATCCCAGCTCTCACACATCTATTCAACCTTTCCTTAGACACTGGCAAGTTTCCATCACCTTTGAAACAAGCCACAATTACACCCATTCTTAAGAAACCCACATCTGATCCAGCTTCTCCATCTAATTACCGCCCTATCTCTCTACTTCCCTTGGCTTCTAAACTACTTGAGCGTGTCGTCTACACTCGCCTTACACAATTCATTTCCTCCAACTCCCTCCTTGATCCCTTCCAGTCTGGCTTCCGGCCCCAACACTCTACAGAGACAGCTCTCACAAAAGTTACTAATGACCTGCTCAACGCCAAATCAAAGGGTCATTTCTCTATCCTAATTCTCCTGGATCTCTCTGCTGCTTTTGACACAGTTGATCATCCTCTTCTTGTCCAAATTCTCCACTCTCTTGGCATCCGTGACACTGCTCTCTCTTGGTTCACATCTTATCTAGAAAATCGAACATTTAGTGTCTCCTTCTCTGGCACCTCTTCATCTCCTCGCCCTCTAACTGTCGGTGTACCCCAAGGCTCAGTCCTAGGCCCCCTCCTTTTCTCCATCTACACATCCTCCCTTGGTGCCCTTATACAATCTTTTGGATTTCAGTATCATCTATATGCTGATGACACCCAAATCTACATCTCTGCACCTGAACTATCCCCCTCTCTGCTAGCTCATGTTGCCAATTGCCTCTCGAGCATATCCTCATGGATGTCTGCCCGTCAACTCAAACTCAACATGTCTAAGACAGAGCTCCTTATTTTTCCACCCTCTACTACAGCTTTCACTCCACAAATATCTCTCACTGTTGACAATGCCATCATCACTCCCACCTCTCAGGCCCGCTGTCTTGGGGTCCTACTAGACCCTTCCCTCTCTTTCATTCCCCACATCCAATCACTCACAAAATCTTGTCACTTTCACCTAAAAAACATATCCAAAATACGCCACTACCTCACACAAGACACAACTAAAATTCTTATTCACGCTCTCATCATATCTCGCCTCGATTATTGCAACTCTCTCCTTGCTGGCCTTCCTATCACCCGTCTGTCTCCACTCCAATCCATTTTGAATGCATCCGCTAGACTCATCTACCATACTAAACGATCAGTGTCTGCAGCACCTCTCTGTCAGGCACTCCACTGACAATTCAAAATCATGACCCTAACATATAAAGCCCTCCACAATAGTGCCCCCTCCTACATCTCTGCTCTCATCCCAAAATACACTCCCACCCGCCCTCTTCGCTCTGCTAATGACCTTCTTCTCTTCTCCTCTCTCATCACCTCCTCTCACTCCCGTCTTCAAGACTTTTCACGTGCTGCCCCTATTCTTTGGAACTCTTTACCTCGCACCACCAGACTATCTGCCTGCCTCAGATCCTTCAAAATCTCTTTAAAAACACATCTATTCAAAAAAGCATATCATCTTTAGCCTCTTCATTCACTATGCATCTCTCACTCTCCTGTACCTCACCCATACCCTTTAGAATGTAAGTTTGCGAGTTTTAATCTTGTGAGGTGCTTTAGGGAAAGCACAGTGTATATCAGATTGAAAGCTCAATAACAGAGTCTTCCATTATTTTCATTGTGGGGTATCGTTTATACTTGTACCTAACCCCTGTATTGCGCTACGGAATATGTTGGCGCGTTATAAATAAAGGATAATAAGGTTGTATTTATTTACTGAAAATCATGTTGTCCATTATAAAACCATGTGTTATGTCATATATCACTTGTGATCCAGGGGGTTGCTGACCGACCACGACCAGAGAGACGGATGGTGAAATAAGGCAGAGAACCATGGCTCTGGCAATGACCAGTTCAACCCTACCACTGGACCAGCAAAAGTTTTCTGTTTCCAGAATCATGTGTGGCCTCGTTTACAGGTAGTATAACCTACCCTCATATCACACAGTCACCACATGGATGAAAAAGACAGTTTATTGAACATCCCTAACACAATAACTGATACAAACATGTATAAAAGTGCAAACATAAAGCAGCAAAAAACACAGCGAGGTAAAAAAGGCGGTTCTGCTCCTTAGCTTTCCCTGTCCTACAGACTATTTTGGTTGTCTGGCAGGTAGATGTCTCTGCTTCCAGGCTATTCTTTCAAAACTAGCTAATTGCCCGTCAAAAAATGATGGCAATAGAATTGTAAGTCAAGGAATGGTGTTTGGCACAGACATTATTTTTTGTGGTGGTCTGAGATCTCGTCGCTCATTGCGAGCCTCTTGTATTTTTTTTTTATCAGAGCGGATTTTGCTGTCATTGTAAGGTCGGCACTGATCTGCTTTTTGCGCTTATTGCAAGGCTGTCCCCTGGTGTAGTTTGTGTGCTATGAGCAGCGTTGGCGCTTGTTGTGAGGCGCGCAATGAATGTATTTTGCGTTTATTGCGATAGTGTTATATTTTTTTTGTGTATATGTATTTTGTGATGCTAATTAATATACTTTACCTATTTGTAAGTAATACATGCAGGAAGCATTGTGCTGAAGAGCTGACAATCTGTTTCATGTTCCTTCAGCATGCAATGTAGGTTTGAAGTGTTGTGGAGCTGAGGTGTAAGTGTCAGCAATGTGTGAAGTGTGTAGTGTAAATAGGCTGCATGCGCAAAGCGAAGGCCTTAGTGTAGCTGTGTACTTACGCATTCTGTAAGTTAGTGTTGTAAAATGGCTGCGAATGTGTGTGTGGTAGGTGGGTTTGTATGATGAAGCAGCCTTGCTAATGGTGTATGTTGTAGGTCGTACAGGTTTTTTGTAAAAGCTGTATTTGCTTTGTGGAATGTAGCGTCTTTAGTTTTTTCGGCGGCCATTTTTTCTCTTGCTTATTTTTCGAGTGGCTAAACTTTGGAAGTTTGACAGATTTCGAGATTCAAGTAGTGTTGCAGAGGTCTTGGGTGTGACCCCTTGGTGTAGGTAAGGTTTTTATTTTATTTTTGTGGGTATTTTAGTGTTTTTTTATGTTTGGCGCTGTGGGCAGGTTGTCCGTTAAGGTCGTATTTTTGCGAGTCCGTAATGGATTTTTTCAGTCCTGCGGGTCGTAATTGTTTTTGTGTAGGTCCGCAATTAATTTTTTTCTAAGTCCAGCGGCTCATATATTTTTGTGTAAGTCTGAAGTTAGTCATTGCGTGTTTATGTATTTATTCAAAGTCCCACTTGTGTGGTGGTTTGTAACCAGTTGTGAGGCGCCGTAGAGCCTCCACCTCTGCAAATGCTTCTCCATTGTGTGTGTGCTGAGTGTTTGCGTGGCGTGCGGTGACCGCCGTTAGTTTTATTTTCAAAGTCCTGCATGCCTGGCACTGTTCGTTAAGTCTTACAGTCTTCTGCGTCATGTATTTTGTAAGTTTTGCGAGCCTGGTGTTGCTGAGCCTCGTTTTCATGCTGTTTCAGAAATTTAAATTTTTCATCCGACATTTTTCTCCTCGCTTAGCCGATTTTCGAGTGACGAAAAAAGCCAAATATGGGTCTAATTCTTTTGCAACCTCACTCCCAGGCTTCCTGTCCCTCCCCCTGTGCTGTGTGTCAGTGTGATAATGTTTTGTACATGGTTTCCTTATTTTGGTTTTTTTTTATAGCCACTGGCGAGCCTCGGTTAGCAAGGCTCTCCTAAGTATTGCGCCGCTGGCTGCCATGAGCGCCTTTGGCGCTCATGGCAGCCTAAGTACTGCAGCATTGGCTGCAATGAGCGCCTTCTGCTTTTAGAAGGATTAATAGGGGATATACAAGAATATGTCTATTCAAACAGGATTATAAGTAGGAGCCAACATGGATTTATAAGGAATAGGTCATGTCAAACAAATCTAATTAGTTTCTATGAGGAGGTTAGTAGGAACCTGGATCAAGGCAGCTCAGTGGATGTAGTCTTTTTAGATTTTGTAAAGGCTTTTGATACAGTGCCACATGGGAGACTATTATGCAAACTAAGGGCTACAGGAATTGCAGTGAATATCTCCTCATGAATCGAGAGCTTGCTAAAAGACAGGAAGCAAAGGGTTGTTGTAAATGGAACATACTCAGATTGGACTAATGTGGTAAGTGGAGTTCCTCAGGTTTCAGTATTAGCGCCTATCCTTTTTAACATATTTGTTAACGACTTAGAAGTAGGACTGAAAAGTATTGTCTCCATTTTTGCTTATGACGCTAACTTGTGCAAGGTAATTAAATCAGAAAATAATGTACTTTCTCTCCAAAGGGATTTGCATAAATTAGAGAAATGGGCAATTAAATGGCAGATGAGATTTATTACGAATAAATGTAAGGTTATGCATCTGGGAAGGAAACGTAGCCATGCAATGTATAAACTTAAGGAAGCAAATCTAGGGGTATCAGATATTGAAAGGGATTTGGGAGTGCTTGTGGACAACCACCTGGGTAACAGTTCTCAATGCCAAGCAGCAGCTGCAAAGGCAAATAAAATATTAGCATGTATTAAGAAGGGTATAGAAGCAAGGAAAGCAAATAAAATCCTGCCACTATACAAATCTCTAGTACGTCCTCATTTGGAATATGGAGTACAATTTTGGGCACCACTTCATAAAAAGGACAATTTAGAGCTGGAAAAAGTACAGAGAAGGACAACAAAACTAATTAGGGAAATGGAGGGGCTAAGTTATTAAGAAAGACTAATCAAATTAAGCTTATTTCTCTAGAAAAAAAGCATCTAAGGGGAGATATGATTACCTCATATAAATACATCCAGGGTCAGTATAAAGATTTGTCAAGGGAGCTTTTTGTGCCAAGAGGTTTTCAACTGACAAGGGGACATCCTTTGAGGTTAGAAGTAAAAAGATTCCACGTTAAAGAAAGAAAAGGGTTCTTCACAGTAAGGATGGTTAGTCTGTGGAATTCTCTACCAAGGGAGGTGGTGACAGCAGATTTAATAGATAACTTTAAAAAGGGATTGGATATATTTTTAAATCAAAAGGGTATTCAGGGTAATCCTGGTTCATTAGAGAGGGAGTATTGATCCAGGTAGGAATCCAATCGCCAGTATCTGGGGTCAGGAAGGAATACTTTTTTTTTCCCTTTTGAGGTAATTGGCAAAGTTTCACTTGGGTTTTTTTCTCTTTTTTTCTTTGCTTTACTCTGGATCAATTAATCTGCATATTGCAGATCAGAGGGGATCTTAAAAGGTTGAACTTGATGGGCTAAAAGTATTTTTTCAACCTCAATTACTATGTAATTATGTAACTATGTAACTATAAATAAAGCAAAACCAAATATAAGAAAACATACTTACTATGAAGTTTCAAATGCACAGTAGAAGATTGAATATAACATGAAGGGTATAGTTGGCATTGCAAATATCTGAAATCATACTTTAGCCCCCTATTTTTCAAAAATGAATCTTTGTGATCAGATCTTTCATAATTATTAGCACCCATGGTAAAGATGAGAAAAAAAGGCTAAGAAATGTTATGTGATGTATATTTGTGTATGTATTTTCTTTTCAGGTGCATAGTTCTTTTTTTATTTTATGTAGTGGTGGGGTGTTTTTATTTTTTGTAATGTTCTTTTATTATTTTTAGTAATGTTTTTTTTATTTTCGGTAACTTAGCTTTTTTATTTTCTGTAACTTAGCTTTTGTTAATTTGTGTAACAAAGGTTTTTAATTTTTTGTAACTTATTTTTTGTTATTTTTTGTAATTAGTGGGGTGGGGAGTTTAATAGGGGGTTAGGTAGGTAGTGTAGGTGTTAGTAGGTTAGGGTAGCAGGGGGTTATTAGGATACGGAGAAGGGGGGTCATTAGTTAGAGGGGGTTAGTTTAGACTCAGTGGTTTATTGGGGGAGATATTGTAGTGTTTGTCGTTAGTGGGTTAATGTTAGGGTTATAATTGTCCCATGAGGGTCTTTATAGACCCTTATGGGACTGATGGGGTTGCACTCAGGCTTATGGGGGTCTGTATAGACTCCCATTGGAGATGAGCTTAAATAGCCCTAGAAGGGCTGCAATTGGCCTAGATGGGGTTAGATAGGCCTAGATGGGTTAGATAGACGTAGATGGGCCAAAATAAGAACGGCTTTAATAGCCTTATATGGGGTCAGATAGTAATAGATGGGATTAGATAGGCCTTGATGGGCTTAAGTAGGCCTAGATAGGGTTAGGTTGGCTTAGATGAGGTTTAGTAGGCACGGTTAGGGTTAAAGGGGGACACTTGGGGTTGATAGGGTTTAGTTAGGGTTAATGGGTATGGTTAGGGTTAATAGTGAAGTGTAGTGCTTAGACTTTGTGTCATGATGGTCCTGGAGGACCCTCAGGGCACTTATAGGGTTAACCTAGTGGTTAGTAGTGTCCTACAGGGGTCTATATAGACCCCTATTGGACTGAGGCTTATGGGGGTCTGTAAAGACCCCCATAGTTGATGGGGTTACATAGAGGCTAATGGGAGTCTGTATAGACCCTCATAGGTGATGATGGGTTACATAGAGGCTTATGGGGGTCTGTATAGACCCCCATAGGTGATGGGGTTACATAGAGGCTTATGTGGGTTTGTATAGAACCCCATAAGTGATGGGGTTACATAGAGGCTTATGGGGGTCTGTATAGACTCCCATAAGTGATGGGGTTAACTAGGGGCTCATGGGGCTCTGTATAAATACCCATGAGTGACGGGATTAATTTTAGGTGCCTGGTGGGGGACTTATACCCCCATGGCAGGGGTTAATTGTTTTATTAATTGCAGGTCCTTTAAGGACCTTTAAGGTCCTTTCAGGGCTCGCCACAGGAAATTTGAAATTTTGAATGCATCAGGAGTCTCGATCGATTTCGATCGGAACCCCCACTGCAAGGGTTAATGTAGGGACACTGCGAAGGGCCCAATGGGGACCCTCAGAATTGGGGGGTTAATGTTAGGTGCAGTGGGGTACTTATAGTAACCATTTGTGAGCCGCAGGCCCTTTATGGACCAGCGGCGGGGAATTTAAAAGTTTGAAGTGCTGCAGGGACCCGATTGTGACCCCTACATCAAGGGGTTAATGTGGGGACAAAACAGGGGGCCCGATGGGGGCCCCCAGCATTGGGGTGTTTAATGTTAGGTGCCGTGGGGGTACTGTAAATACCCCCTTGGCTTGGGGTAACAATTTCTGTGCCGAGGGCACTTTTATAGGGAATTTAAATGTTTGAAGTACTGCAGGGTCCCGATTGGGACTCTGACAGCAAGGGGTTAATGTGGGGACACTACAGGGGTCCTGATAAGGACCCCTGCAGCAAGGGGGGGCTTGATTGGGAGCAGTGGGGAGCTACGCAAGGGCCCTTGCGACTACTCCAAGGTGTCAGTAGGCCGGAAGGGTGATCGTAGCATTTGAACAGCCATTTGGGCTTTCTTGCGGCCGAAACTCTTGCGGCCAAGCAAGATCAAAGACTTTGACGTAGGTAAGCTGCAGCTCGACGGCCGTAAGCAGCATGAGCCAACCATTTGAATAGCTAAGTAGCTTGCGGCCACCCCTTGCGGCTATTTGAAAATCGTAGCATTAGAATGAGGCCCACGGTGCGGAGGATGGATCAAGAAGCTAAACTTTCTTCAATAAACAGAGCGGGAAGCATTTAGGAACTTGGTAGAAGAATGTACCTGACTGTAAACGTAAGCACCTGAAGTTAAACATCACTGGAACTTTGATTGGAACTAGATTCTATGGTTAGATGAGACAAAAATAGAGCTTTTTTGTCAACAATCACCCAAGGTGGGTTTGGGTAAAAAGCGTCATAAATTTATATATATATATATATATATATATATATATATATATATATATATATATATATATATATAGTTGTTTACACTATACTACTTAAAAATTTTGAAAGCTGGACAATTACAAATGGCCTTTAAAGTGGAGATTCGAAATACTGTATGGTATCATTAAAAACTTTAGGTAATAATAAATACTTTATCAATTGAATGTTTTACTTTACAATGCATTATCTTACAATCAACTAACATTGAAGTTTGCTGTTTTTTGTGAGTGGATCAACATTCCTGATTCAACTACAAACATGTAACTGGGACTTTCTGCCTGCTGCCCAAGATCCACAAATTAAGCAACCCAGGGAGATCTATTGTTACAGGTATGGACACACTGACTTAATAGTTATCTGGTCTTGTTGAAAACATCCTGAAGCCACTAGTTACAAACACCAGCAGCTAAATACAAGACACCACTGACTTTTTTAACAAACTCAGTCAGATTAAGGAACTACCTGCTAACACACTACTCGTAACCATGGATGTTGAATCGCTTTACAGCAACATCCCACACAAAGATGGTACTGAGGCATGCCTCAAATTCCTCTCAACACACACTCTGAACCGTAAATATAACCCTGATACCATTGCCAAAATACTAGGATATATCCGGACCCACAATTACTTCACCTTCAATGAACATGTTTACCTGCAAATAATGGGAACCTCAATGGGGACTAAAATGGCACCACAATATGACAATTTATTTATGGCTGACCTTGAACAGAGATTCCTGTCCACATATATCCACAAACCTTACAGATACTACCGTTATATAGATGACCTGTTCATTATATGGACAGAGGGAGAAAAAAAGCTCAGAGACTTCCACACTGCCTTTAATATCTTCCACCCATCTATTACATTTAAAATAGATTACTCTGCAGAACATGTGAACTTTCTGGACACCACCATATCCATCACCAATGGTAAACTTAACTCATCTGTATATAGGAAACCTACAGACAGATGCAGTTATCTCCACAGCTCTGGCTTTCATCCCTCACATATTAAAAAAGCGATTATCTATAGTCAAGCCATCCGATACCACTGCATATTTTCTAACAATGAGGACCATGATAAACATTTAAAAACACTGTCGGACTCCTTCAGGAGAAAGGGCTACAAACCTAATGTCATAACATAGAAAGTAACCTCTGCCATTTAAACACCCCAGGAACACCTGCTACAATACAAAACTAAAGAAATGACTTCACGTACACTTCTGGTAACCACATACCATCCGGATCTAGAAGGAATCCGAAATTTTTTTTAAGGATCTACAACCACAGCTAACAGAGGACGCAGAATTAAAACATATTTTGCATTTAGGCAGCCACCAAATCTCAAACAAACATTGGTGAACAGTAAATTGGCCAATGAAGAGCTTAACAAAGAAAATGGCACAAAACCTTGCAAAACAAATCGGTGTAAATTGTGTCAACACATCTGCAAAGAGGACACAACCATGCACACCAACAAGATCTATAACATCAGAGGGTCATATTCTTGTACATCATCCAATGTAGTGTACATGATATAATGTACTGCATGTGAGAGAGGCTGCTACATTGGAAAAAACAGCCAGAAATTACATATGAGGATGAATCTACACAGACATTCTATCAATAAGCACAATGAGGACAGCCACTGTACTCCAGTCGGACACCATTTCACCCAGAATAACCACTCCATGAAAAATCTCAAAATCAAAATGCTCAAAGGTTTTTTAAAAACACTTAGGAAAGAAAGACATTTGAAATTAAAATGATTATGCTCTTTAACTGTAATAACTCAGGCCTTAATGTAGACATGGAATTTTTATCTCATTACCAAAATTTCTTGTAACCTCCAACATTCATGATTGTAAATATATACAGTATGTGTGTTTCTTGATTTTTTTGTTGTTCTCTGCCTTCCTCCTGAGTTTGGTTACAACTCTATGGTTCCTTAGATGTAAAACTATTTACGACCCCAATTTACTTTCTCTGGTCTGCACCCCCACACCCTTGCACGGCTGGCTGAACAGAACATTATTTGTTAATCCTGGAATTTTTTGCTGTATTTGTGAATCGATAATCAGTATTGACTCTAACTCGACAAAGAGAGGAACGCTCTCGAAAAGCTTGTCATGAAACCTATGAATATGTTTGTCCAATAAAAAAAGTATCACTATATACTGCAATACTCTGATTATTCATCTGGATTCCTGGACATTCATGGCTACCTCTCTCTCTCTCTCTCTCTCTCTCTCTCTATATATATATATATATATATATATATATATATATATATATATATATAGTAGTACAGAATATGATTAGTACATTTGCAATTCCATTTGAATGTCTAAAAATAAGTAAAAAAATGTATTTCCTGCTCAGGTTTCCCAGAACTACAGTCATTGCACTGTGCTCTGAACACTCTATTAATCCAAAACCACTATATACATGGATACTTTTAAGCATATGCTCTCTGTATTAAACAACTTTAAGCATAGCACAGGATGGATTATGCACAAGCCAGGAGAAATACCCACAGAGTGTACTGTTTTGATCTTAATGGATCTCATCTATGTGGGGCTGGTTCCTGGTTTGTGTTTTAGATTTTTGTAGCGAGTACTTCATTACAGCAATCATTAAACTTATGGTGGGCTGAAGAGTGATACAAGCTCTCCACCCTACATAGAGAATGAATAGTACCTTTGTAATTCAATTTGAATATATAAAAATAAGTTAAAAACGTATTTCCTGCTCAGGTTTCCCAGAACTATATATATATATATATATATATATATATATATATATATATATATAGTTGAATGAAAATATCTAACATCTTAGGAATTAGGCTATTTCTAGGAGCTCTGTTCCACATCATGTAATGGTCTGCCAGAATGGGGTCCCCCTTCCAGATAGGGCCACTCACAAAAGTACCCCCTATCCCCTCTCTTAACAGCCCTGCTTGATATCTTTTTTTTTTTATTCAAATAATTTATTGTAATGGCCTAAGGGTAACGCATTTTGGCTTATATGTAATCTCAAAACCTGTAAAATAAGGAAATGCTTGGCAGAAGTTATACACTGTAATCCTGGGGGATTGTATGATTGAACTCTCTGCTAAATCAGGGCTGAAGAAAGGATTTCTCTCTTCATATTAACTATAAATCTTGACAGTTAGTCAACTGATCTTGTGAGCCGTTTCAGATGTTTGATAGCTTCAGTGTTAGCGGCAAATTTAGAAATACTCTACTTCACTAAATTGCAGTTCAATAGTCTTTGATTATGGGGATTACTAATGTACGGGGCCTCAGAGACAAAGAGATTTGCTCCATAAGTGTGTTTTTTAGATGAAAATCTTTTATATTCTTTGGCAGGTCAGTTAAAGGAATAAGTATATGATAACATTATAAATTATAATGTAGTTAGGCATATTATTACTTATAACCTATCAATGACACACAAGAGACTACTGGAGTTTCATATTCAAAATATGCCATTTGATAATGGACAAAAGTTTTTTCAGAGCGTAAAAGCAATAACTAGAACATTTAATGTATTAAAGGTAAATGCAAGTGAGCTGGATTATGAATGCATCTGACAGAGGAGAATTAGTATTGTATGAAAAATTACCAAAATAAACATTTAAAGATTAACCTAAAGATTGCTGAATTTCTTGCATTTGCAAACTGTTTTCTATCAATATTGACACCCCCTGAAAATCCCAGCTGAACTTAGCATAACTAATACATTGTATCTTTTTGGTCTGTGAATTGAGCTGCTTCTTTCCTTTAGATTTCTGTAATACCCAGAATAAGATTTGTGTCCCGTCATTCACAGCCTCAGTGATTTGCCCCTGTAACCGCCCCAGGCCCAGTGATTTACCCCATCACCTCTCCCACCCACAGTGAATTGCTCCTGTGATCTCTCCCAGCCCCAGTGAATTTTTCCATTACCTCCCCCAGCCCTTGAGATCTCTCCCAGCCCCAGTGAATTGCATGCACTCACTCACACAGATATGCACAGACCATGAATGTTGCAGGTCATTGCAGGACCATAAAACAAGCATAAATGCTCATTCGCCTAAAAGACAAATTAGAATAGGAAGAAGAAGCTGAAATGTTCGGTTTCAGTACAATTATAATTTGTCAGAATTTATCAAGGAGAGGGTGTATGTCTAAAATACCACTGTGTAACATTCAAGCTTTTTTACTTGAATGTCAATTTATGGTCCTTTAAGGACCCAGTTTAGCAGCCTCATCTATGCTGACTGCATACAGCAAATGTGGGAATACAGAGAAAGAAAAACAACTTGTTTTTCGGTAAAACATAGCTTGTAAAAGGTTTAACACGATTAACAAAAAAATGAGAAACAAGATAAAGTAGAATTTCAGTTAACCATAACTCAAGCAACCATAACTCTCAAACAACCAGAAAAATACATTGAATACTGTACTGTAAATAAAAATAAAAATTTACATGGCTCAACTAATGCCAGGAGCCAGGTTGTCATGCCACAAAATGCTTACAGGCACCTAGATTGCATCAACTGTACGTCACTGCAATTCAGTTTGACTGAGCCAGTGCAGTGTTCAGCACTGCACCCTCCAGTCAAACGTACCTGTGTGTAAGTGAGGAGTGAAAGCTGCTGCTGCTAGAACAACCCTCACTGACAAATATATAGCCATATTAATAATTATATTAAATTAGAGCTAAGATCAAATGACATAAGTAGCACTAGGGTGCTATTAAATTACCCTCTAAAACCGACACCCAGGGGGCGTGTGTTTGAAAACGCAGGTCGGCTGAGAAATGCCTTAGAGACAGGCAACGTGTAACGTTGCAGCCCGAAAACCCATTGATCTGAAGACACATGCAAGCTAGCCCGTAACACGCAAATGTTAGTAGAAGCCCCAGAGCACCCGCAAAGGCTATTAAAGCCCTTACGTGCTTGCTCGGAGCAGCACAAAAGACCCCCAATCCAGCCCCCAAACATCCTTCTAGCCCCTAAACCTCTCATCTGCTCGCTAAATCTAGCCCCACACTGCAGGGGTCCTGACTGAGACCCCCGCCGGCTCCAAAAATTAACCCTTGTTGCGGGGAAACTAATATTAAGCTCCCTATGCTGGGAGTCCCCATCGGGGCCACCGCAGAATCCCCCTATTAACCCTTGCTGCTGGGGTCCCGATCAGGACCACCGCTGCATTTAAAAAATAAAATTTCCCACCTTGCGGATCCTTAAAGGACCGTAAAGGTCCTTAAAGGACAAATGATTACTAACAAATTAACCCCCGCCGTGGGGGGTGCCATAAGTTGTAGGGGCTATACAAGCCACCATGAGCCTCTAATAAACCCTGTAATTCCCATAAGGATCTATATAGACCCTTATGGGACACTAATGAAACCCCATTAGTCCCATAAGGGCCTATACAGACCCTTATGGGACAATACTTAACCCCATCAGTCCAATAGGGGTTTAGATAGACACCTATAGAACACTATTAACCCCTAGAAAAACACATCCAGGACCCTCATGAAACAAAGTCTAAACACTACACTATTAACCCCCCTCTACCCTGTTAACCCCTACACTACCTACCTAACACCCTAATAAAATCCCTATTACCCCAATAATTACCCCCCCAAAAAACAACCTAGAATTACACAAAATAAAAAACCCACCTAATTCCACAAAATAAAAACACTATAATTGCACAAAATAAAAAAGTACATTACTGAAAATAAAAAAAGAACATTACCAAAAATAAAAAAGAACATTAAAGAAAATAAAAAAAGAACATTTCCAAAAATAAAAAACTACTTTACATAAAACTAAAAAAGCATACAATACTTAAAAAAAACATACATTACATCCAATATACACCCCTATATCCCATTATGATTGGATTAGAATGGTCTGATAGTTACTTTAGCCTATCAGAATGCTCTATTGCCTTCAGTCAATCAGAATGGGATACACCCTTCATTCTGATTGGCTCCAAGCATCTGCGTCTTCTGATTGGCTGCAAACTGTCAGTTACATTAGCCATTCAGAAGACGCAGATGCTTGAAGCCAATCACAATAGGATACACCCCGTGGGGTGTATCCCATTCTGATTGGCTGAAGGCAATAGCATCTTCTGATTGGATTAGAATTGACTGACAGTTACTTCAGCCAATCAGAATGGGATACAGGGTTGTATCCCATTCTGATTGGCTCACACCTTTGCGACTTCTGATTGGTTGAAATATGATCAACAATGTTTTCAGCCAATCAGAAGGCTCCATTTCAATTTTTTTACCAAAGCGTGCACGAGAAGCCTCATCTGTGGTGGTAAGCTCCTCCAGGGAGGAGCTCCGTTAGATATTTTTAGCCTGTTTTTTTAAGGGGCTCTGTTGGCAAAGACTACATGGAGGACGGGGGCATTGCAGAAAGGTAAGGGTTCTATTTATACTATGATTAAATAGTATAAAAAACAGGAAACATACAAATGGCTGGAGTGGATATGGTTGAAGCTATTGTTGGTACCAATAGTAATCTCAGAAGCATAAAATACACTGGACGGAATAAATGTACTAGTGACACTCTGAATATATAAATATATATAAGAGAGACATGTAACCGCCCATAGATATGCTTAACTGTCTTAATACTGTTGTATGTAGCCAAGTGCAAACAGTATCCTATTGGATGTGATGATAGCTTCCCTCATATGGCAATTTGAATTGCTTAATCCTTGGGGAGCTGTGACTTAGCTAAAACCAATAGTTGTCTAAAACAACAAAAAACAAAAAAAGGAGGAGATACTACAGGTCCCATTACACGATCTGGATCAAACCAAACAACAATGGAACACCATTTTTTAGGGAGGGGGCGCATCCAAAAACGTCATTATACCACGCGCCCCAGGAAAAATCAGTAATCAATACTAGATCGAATGAGTTTCCCAGTGAATAATAATAATAATAATAAAAATTGTAAAAAACTTAGAAAAATCAAATAAAGGAAACACTGCTACAGTAAGAGAAGACATTGCTCATGGATCCAAGTATGAAACTGAAGAAGCAACAGTAATACATTTATCGCAATTTGATTTAAAGGTGGCTCATAAATCATTGTTGTCAAGAGGACTTTCCTTTGTACCCACCAGCAATTCAAATTTATTTGAAAATGTAAAGGATATAAATCTGTTTGCAAGAAAACTTGCGTTAAAGAAATTCTTCACTCTAAAGAAAGAAAGAGAATTGACCCAATTGGGAGTAAATAATGAAGACAAGGACATTTTTGAAACCATGGTGTCTTTAATGAATGAACAAGATGATTATGATTCATCTTTACATGAAACAAAGAGAAAAAATAAAACAACATTCACACCTGACCTGAAACAATATGCCAACATTCAAGTGTTCTTGGATTTAGTAACAGAAGACCTAAAAAAGGCATTCAACCCTGAGTTGAATCCGGCTCAAAATGCTAAATATAACTTAAGTATCCAGGAATTCAAGGCGTTACATGAGTTGAAGAAAAGTAATGTGGTAATCAAACCAGCGGATAAAGGAGGGAATACAGTGATTATGGAACAAAAAGAATATCTACAAATGTGTGATAAATTGTTATCTGATGCCTCAACATATAGAGTCTTACAAAAGAATCCCATGTGTGAATTCCAAAAGGAATTAAAACACCTATTGAATTTGGCAAAACAAGAAAAGATCATTGATCAGAACACTAAAGAACATCTAGCTCCAAAATGGCCAAGGGTAGCAACCTTTTATTCGCTACCAAAGGTTCACAAAAATAAAAGACCTATATCAGGCCGTCCAATCGTGTCAGGAAATGGATGCCTCACGGAGAAGATCAGTGAATACGTCAATGATTACTTGAAAGATATTGTAACATCAATTCCTTCATATTTGAAAGAGACACTGGATTTGTTAAAACACTTAGATGAAATTACAGTTCCTGAAGAAACACTATTAATATCAATAGATGTGGAACAATTATATTCCAGCATTCCACATGATCAAGGAATTAAAGCCGTGGAACATTATCTAAGTATGAAACCGATCAAGTACAGACCGATGAACAACTTCATTGTAACCCTACTCAAATTTGTTTTAACAAAGAACTTCTTCATTTTCAATAACCGTTGGTATCATCAAATATACGGAACAGCAATGGGCACTCCTTGTGCTCCAAATTACGCAAATCTGTTCCTAGGATTCTGGGAAAAGAACTATGTGTTCTCAGAAAATATGCCTCAATATAGTGAAAAAATCCTCACTTGGTATCGTTTTATCGATGACATATTGCTATTTTGGACTGGAGATACAAATGAATTTGGGAATTTCATGATGGAATTGAATCAAAATCCTCTTGGACTGAAATTCACTCATGTTATAAACAAAGATAGGGTCGAATTTTTAGACCTTACAATCACTAAAGACTCAGAGGGAAAAATAAACACACTAAAGTATACGAAACCAACAGCGACCAATTCTTTATTGAAATGGTCCAGCCAACATCCAAGAGCTTTAAAGGCAGGCATCCCTATAAGTCAATATCTACGAATAAAAAGAAATTGCAACAATTCAGCGGATTTTAAGAACCAAGCTGACCAATTGAGGGATAAATTTAAAGCTCGTGGCTACCCTAATCGTACACTCAAAAGGGCATATAAAAGAGCTCTTGAATCAGATCGTAAAGAACTTCTATATATCAATAAAGAACCACAGGAGGACAATCAGATAAGATGTATAATGACATTTGGGAAGGACTGGAAAGATATCAAAGAAGTACTAGATAAATATTGGTATATCATTAAACATAATCCAATTTTACAATCCAGCCTCCCTGAAAAAGCGTCTATTACATACCGAAAAAATAAGAGCATAAAAGACGAACCTTGTAAGAAGTTTTTATAAATCATCTAATAAAAAAACATCATGGCTTTCCCCAACAAAGGGGTTATTTAGATGTGGGAGATGTAAAGCGTGCAAATTCATCAAGCCAAGTAAAGAATTTGTTGATCCAAATACACAAATCAATTATCCAATGAAGAACTTTATTAACTGTAGCTCCACCCATGTGATCTATATAATGGTATGTCCATGCCCTAAACTATATGTGGGAAAAACAACACGTCAATTGCGAAGACGTATTCTTGAGCACACATATTCAATCACTAAGGAGTTAGATACTCCGGTATCTCGCCATATAAAGCTATTCCATGGTAATAATCCTTGCTTTATGAGATTTTCTGTAATAGATCATATCCATCAGGGACCCAGAGGAGGAGACCTAGATAAAGAACTACTGAAATTGGAAAGCAAATGGATATTTGAACTGGATACACAAAGTCCTCGAGGACTTAATAAAGGCTTTACATACTCAGCTTTTTTGTAATAGAAGAGATCCCAGTACACATTTTTCTTATAGTCCACATCATTTATTGGTTTTACAAGAACTCTTTAGGACAACACCCCCCCCCCCCTTTTTCTTAAACACTTTCCCCCTCCTCCCCTTTTTTCATCACATTTCACATTAATTTTATCATACATACCTGGTTACAACTGAGTTTAGTCACATTTCAAATTTTTCACGTTATTTACTTCATTCGTTCCTTAAGCAATTTAATATACTTTTAGTCTTTATCAGCATCACATTCACACATTTAATTTCACACACACACAGAATATTCATAGTCTCATTTTTATAGAGATTATTTATTTATCATTGTTTTCCCCAGTCATTCACTACAGCACCCCATAGATTTCATGGGCACCTCACAATTATAATTACATTTATATTTATATATGGGGGTTACATGGTTTTGACCTATTATAATTATGTGCATGGATACATGTACCTCGTTTTGTATATATAATTAGTTGTACAATGCTCCATAGATTTATCTTTCTGATATCCTTTCCCCCCCCCCCTTTTTTGTAGTATAAATATTCATAGCCAGTATTAATTTACTAGGTATTTTTCTTCTTCTTTGTTAAAAACGTGTATATTGCAATCAGGCATTCAGCAGCGTCATTACCCAGAGATGCAATGCGCGAGATGACGCTGTGACGTCATCACGCGATTACACAACAGCCTTGGATGGCAAAACGCAAGTGGTTGGCAAAACGTGGATAGCGTGGTGACGCAACAATACGTGTGACGTCACCACGCTATCCAATAGACCAATGAGGTGGCTGCAAAATCGGCAATCAGTGGATAGAAGGGTGCTATAAAAGCACCACAGAAGTGAAGTTCATTAACCCATGATTAAGCCCTAGGAAGGGCGAAATGAGCCGTCGGGATTTCTTTTCAACACATTAAGATAAGTGCAGTTGCTCTGGTTTGGTTCATTGAACAGAGAAGTGTCTGAATAATTACCTCTTCAGTGCAAAATTCCTCTAGTGTGTACCTGTGTATTTTAGGAATAACACCATTTTTGAATTGCATGTTATGCTTTAATGAATATGTGGTGAATTTATATGGAAAACACTGGCAATGTTCTTCCATTTACCCTCAATATCACTATAAATATTCTCACACTTTCTCCTTTATAGTCACATTGACCTATAACATCTTACTTTGTTATTTGGTCTGCTTTATACTATACTATATTTTTCTTTTTTTGTTCCCAACCTATGGGTAATTGCACTTACCTTTTTTTGTTTTTTGTTGTTTTAGACAACTATTGGTTTTAGCTAAGTCACAGCTCCCCAAGGATTAAGCAATTCAAATTGCCATATGAGGGAAGCTATCATCGCATCCAATAGGATACTGTTTGCACTTGGCTACATACAACAGTATTAAGACAGTTAAGCATATATATGGGCGGTTACATGTCTCTCTTATATATATTTATATATTTAGAGTGTCACTAGTACATTTATTCCGTCCAGTGTATTTTATGCTTCTGAGATTACTATTGGTACCAACAATAGCTTCAACCATATCCACTCCAGCCATTTGTATGATTCCTGTTTTTTATACTATTTAATAATAAATATCAGAGTGTTAAGCACTCAGGAATTACCACACAGTGATATATATATATTCTATTTATACTATATTGTTTTATATGTTCTGTTAATTTCTTTATTCATTTAAATTTTTCTTTTTTTCCTAGGGGTGCCGGACCTGAGGATATCTAGGAAGGGCCTTATGCTAGGGATGAAGGCAAGAAAACCATAATTGCTGGAGGGGCATTTGGGCAAGGTAAGTGGTCTTATTTACCCTATTCTAGGTTTTGTAAGGGGGTGTTTTAGGTGAGATTTAGGGTTTATGTAGTTAGGGGTATTATCGTGTGTAGTTAGAGGTATTAATGTATGTATTTAGAC
The DNA here is from genome assembly GCA_027410445.1 of Discoglossus pictus. Taxonomy (NCBI): domain Eukaryota; kingdom Metazoa; phylum Chordata; class Amphibia; order Anura; family Alytidae; genus Discoglossus; species Discoglossus pictus. The sequence goes on along the minus strand of CM050165.1, from coordinate 21,129,245 downwards.
TACATGGAGGACGGGGGCATCGCAGAAAGGTAAGGGTTCTATTTATACTATATTGTTTTATATGTTCTGTTAATTTCTTTATTCATTTAATTTTTTCTTTTTTTCATAGGGGTGCCGGACCTGAGGATATCTAGGAAGGGCCTTATGCTAGGGATGAATAGATAGGGTTATATAGACCCAGTTAGAGTTAAATAGAACTAGATGGGGTTAAATAGAACTAGATAGGGAACATAGGCCCAGCTAGGATTAAATGGGACTAGATAGGGTTGCATAGAACCAGTTAGAGTTTAAAAGAACTAGATGGGGTTAAATAGGACCTGATAGGGTTATACAGAACTAGATGGGTTAAATAGGTATAGATGGGGTTAAGTGTTTAGTGATAGGGTTAATTAGGTATGGTATGGGTCAAATAGGGTTAATTACTTAGATGGAGTTAATTAGACGGGGGTTTATTACTTAAAGGGGGGTTAATTACTTAGGTGGGGTTAATTTAGATGTATTGGTTTATTATTGTGGCTAATAGTGTAGTAGGGTAGGGTAGTGCTTAGACTTAGTGTCATGAGGGTCCTGAAGGACATGGCACTTATGGTGTTAATATTGGGGTTATTAGTGTCCCATGAGGGTCTGTATAGACCCTTATGGGACTAATGGTGGTTCAGTATTGTCCCATAATGGTCTGTATAGGGGCCCTTATGGGACTAATATGGTTAATTAGTGTCCCATAAGGGTCTGTATAGACCATTATGGGACTAATAGGGGTTAATCAGTGTCTCTATAGACCTTTGGGACTGAGGGGGTTAATTAGAGGCTTATTGTGGTCTGTATAGACCCCCATAAGTAATTGGGTTAATTTTAGATGCCTGGGGGGGGGGTACTTATAGTACCCCTGGGGCAGGGATTAATATTTTTATTTAGCGCAGGTCCTTGAAGGGCCTTTAAGGTCCTTTCAGGAACCCCGGTGGGAAATTTGACATTTTAAATGCAGCAGGGGTCCCAATTGGGACCCTGCTGCAAGGGTTAATGTAGGGACACAGCATGGGGGTTAATTTTTAGATGCTGGTGGGGTACTAAAAGTATCCCCGTGGACGGCCGTGACTATTTGTGTGCCGCAAGCTCTATAAAGACCTGTGGCTGGAAATTTAAAACTTGTAAATGCAGTGGGGGTTCCGAGCGGGATCAACACTGCAAGGGTTGATATGGGGAGACTGCCGATGAGGACCACCAGCATGGGGGGGTTAATTTTAGGTGCCAGGGGGTACTTGGAGTACCCCCCACCGCGGGGCTTGTGTTTTTAATTGCCGCTGAGGTTTTGCGACGGCTTTGACTAATTGATCTTAGCACGATCGCACATCCAACGTGCAAGAAAACAGGGTTAAGATTTGGCTTCTCTCGCACGTTGCTCACAGGCCCTTCCAAGCCTTTCTAGTTTAATAGCAACTCGGGAGATTTTGAAGCACGTAGGCTTTAAGATCTATACGTAGGACTTACGAGGCTGGAATTTAATATGGCTCATACGTAGCAGAGCATCCTATAAGCAGCTAATCTAGGCCTCCTGTAATCGTGGCTCTCAAGCAACAAGAAACTACATTGATCCAGATCCGGTGACGGATAACTGAGAGGCTACTGTATATTCAATAATCCACCTATTATTTTAATTATGTTAAGGCTTTGTCTTCACCACATGGACAAAATAAATCAAATATGTTTTAATTTGGTGACCACTGCTAGTGTTATGCAACACAATGTGCATATCCTCTCAAACTACTGTCATTGGCCTACATTTCATAGATCTTGAGCTTTGGTCAAATCCTCCAGGATGCGAGTATGTAAGGTTTCTATTTTCCAGGAGCCATAGAACAGCTCAGGTACTTAGCTATTTAAAACATTCATAGTTGAGGGTCAGCCTTCCTTTTACAGGAGCTATGGAAGGAAGGCCTTGATTATTTTCTTATGGGAGCCATGGAATGGAGGCCTTGGTATTATTCTTATGGGAGCCATGGAATGGTGCACCTTGCTTCTTTTCTTATGGGAGACATGGAATGGAGGCCTCAGTTCTTTTCTTATGGGAGCCATGTATTACAGGCATTGGTTCTTTTCTTATGGGAGCCATGGAATAGAGGCCATTATCACCAAATTCAACATGACACATGTAGGTTTGCATCTGAATGTTTTAGCAGGTCCACACAACATTTCTATCAACTCCTTATTGATCTATGAGGTTGTAAGAGGAAGGTGAGCATGTCTGTGCAGTCGTGAGCACCAGAAACTGCAGTATTGAGTTTCACGGTAGCACTGCTTCACAGCGCCTGACGCATGAGCGCCGACGCATGCGCACATTAGCAAAAGCACAGCCGTCAATTGCGCGACCCCACATTGCCAAGCACCTGCCCAGACATCTGGACCGGCACGACCTCAGGTAAGTTGGGTTAGGTGTTAGCTTTTAGCTTTAGGGGTCTTTGCGTGGGTTTAGGGTTGTAAGGGTTAGGGTTAGGCTTGTGGTCTTAGGGGTCAGGGTTAGGCATGAAGGTGCACACGGGAGGCTGTAGGGTGCTGTGGGCATCATCACATATAACGTATCAGTGCAGGCTCCAATACAGGGGTAATGTTGGGGTGATCAGATAGTATAATGCATCACAGGGAGTGCTGCTTTACAGGACCATGCAGTGTACTGTACGGGGGGTTTACCAACTCCATATCAGTGTAACTTGAAAAAAAAAAAAAAATCAATAATTTAATGATATAACTGAAGCAAATTTATTTACAGAACTATTCAGTTATTTGTGGCTCACATTCTGTTTGTGGTATTGTTTTGTTCTGCTTGATAATAGAGGTACTTGTTCAGTAGTATGTACCTGGCATGCACCACTGTATGTATCAGAATAGGTATCAGACTAACTGTATGTACCACTGTATGTATGAGACTAACTGTATGTAACACTGTATGTACCCCTGTATATATGAAACTGTCTGGGACTAAATATATTAAAGAACTATGACTAATGCTGGGAAATTTGAATCTACATTAGACATAGTTCTGTCCTCGCTAATAAGGTCATACTCGGTATGGTTGTATGAAGCTGCAATAAAAGAAATGACGGGTCAGTGAGTGCTGAGGTGAGAGACAGGATCTTAGAGGCAGCTGAGATGGTCATACTCAGTATGGTTGTATGAAGCTGCAGGTTTCCTGGCACCATGAGCAGCTGGAGATCTTATGTGGAGATCTTGGCCTGTAGCACAGCACCCTTTCCCTCCATGTGTCACAGCCCATTTTTCTCTCTCTGTAGCACAGCCCCCCTTTGTTTCAGGAAATCATCCCCTCTTTACCTCCCTGTACCCTTCCCCGCTTTCTCTCACCTACATGACAGTCCCCATACTCTCCCCTGTATCACCGGGCCCTCCTTCCCTTCCCGGTATCACATCCCCAATTTCTCTTGCTATATCACAGCCCCTTGTATCTATTAGTATTACATCTCCCTCTTTTTCCCTCCCTAGTATCACAGCCCCTTCCTTCTCTCCCCTGTGATTCATAGCCCCCCCTTTCTCTCCCCTGTATCACAACCCCCCTTCTCTCCCCTGTATCGTAGCCCCCATCTCTCCCCTGTGATTCACAGCCCCTCCTTCTCTCCCCTGTATCACCCACCCCCCACACACACACTTCCTCCGCTCCCCGATCACCACTCCTGCAGCCAGTATTGATTTTCACTTTCCAGTCTAGCTTTGGATGGCATGAAAAGATTAAAAACACTTTGTCAGTGAGAGAAGAAAAGGACCCAGTGCAGGGAGATTGGGGACAGGATTCAGTGAGGGTGAGAAACCTGTAAGAGAGAGAGAGATTAGGTTAGAGGTAGGGGGTCAAAAAGAGCTGAGGTTCAGAGCAGGGGGGTCAGAGAAAGCTGTGGTGAGAGGTAAGGGGTCAGAGAGAGCTGCAATCAAGGAAATGATGGGCCAGTGAGTGCTGAGGTGAGAGACAGGATCTTAGAGACAGCTGAGGTGGCAACGGGGGATCAGAGACTTGGGACAGGGGATTTTGGCTACACCTTAATGCGCTCTTCTGACGGTGCGCATTTTGCAGCAGCATTCTTATGTCTGTGCAGTGATGTCGGTGCGCTGTTGTCTGCGCCCATTTCTCCTACGCGCTAAAGTCAGGGTGCCCTCCCACTCGCACAATGGCAAACTCTGAGGATGGAAAAGGGTCAACATGGCAACTGCTTTAGGCAAACAGAAGGGAATTAAAAAAAAAATGTTTGTAGCCTGCAAATATGCACGATGCAGCTTTAAAGCTTTATTACTTGTGCAACTACTATAACAACTTATGTCTCTAAAGCCAAATACTGACTCTTGTGATTCTTGTCATCCTCATATGTGACTCTAACTCCAAATATCAGAAGGGCAAATAGTTACAGGTTGCTGAATAAGCCTTACATACATGTTCCTTCCTTCAAAATCATCTCTATTTACATAGGTATCAATGAACATATATGAAGCAGGAATTAGAGGGAATCTTAAGCCACGTGTAATCAAATTCAATTTTACAGTGTTTCAAGGTAGATCTAATCTATTTCTTCAAAATGTGTGCAGTTTTTCAAACCTTGTTGAATATTAGCAATACCAACACAAGAAGTGCTCAGGCAGAGAACAAACTATCCTAAATAGGGTATTTCTATGGATATGGTCATCCACTCTGAGAGCAGCCTCTTTTAGCTCACTTGGGCGACAGGCACGTCTGGTGTTTGCTGTTTCTCCTGTTCAAGGTAAAATTGCCTGGTATTTCAGGACTGGATCACTCTAGTGAGTGGGACCAAACTGATATACTACAGGATATTTCTACCTGGGAAGGACACAATTTGCTAAAAGAGGCTGCTCTCTGAGGAGGTAACAAGATTTACAGAGCAAACCTACTTAGGTATTACTGATTCTCAGATGAGCGACTTTGACTCTTTTTGCTTGTTAAAAATTAGATGGAGATTAACTCTTATCCTTGAAGAACATTTAGTACACATTTTAAATAAATTATTATCTTATTCATTACAGCATGGCAGCATGAATTCAAAGCATTTTGTTGAATTCTAATCAGTGTGAGTTTGTTTCTTTGATTAATAGAAGGCAGAATATGCCAGAACCATATATCAGTGTATTAGTTCATATAAGAGCATCTTAGTAAGGCAAATAGTCTTATAAATCAACTATTGATCCCTTACTCTAAGGTTTGGCGTAAATTGGTTATTTATTTTTAAAACATTCCAGAACACTGTAATATAATATTTATTTAAAATTGAGAAAAATTTGAGAAAAAATACCCTGTTCTGAAATGTTATATCTTTGTTATTTTTCTGTTTTTTCAGAAGTTAGAGGTGGACATTGACCTTTACAATAAAAATTAAAAGGTTATTTTTCTATATTCGACTTCTCCATAATATTGTGGAGTGGCTTCTCTTGCTATTTTGGGCTAAACTAGTTCAATAAAAGTTCCCTGGAAAAAGTCATCTGTAATTTAGTGACTGTGTCATAAAGAATCCTCACAGAGAAAGTGAGAAATGAGTTCTCAGTGTGTATCCCATCCTAGCAGCGGCAAAAGGTCAGATCATGTCCTATACAAGTCAAACTACACAACTAAATAACTGCTTTACAACACCACATATGATAAGGATGCACCAGCTCTCCATCAGAAGGAATAGTTATCTTCTTTTACTTTTTTATTCTTTGCTTTAAAAGACCTCTGCAGTTTGGGAAAAACATCATCTGTTTGTGAAGTATGTTACAAACAAACCAGTAGCTGTTTTAGCCAGCAGCATACAAGCATTTTTAGATAAAATTATAATTTTCCAACTTTGATAGGCAATTTGCTTGAAGATAAAGTGGGACTGTTATCCTACTGGGACTTGTACCTCTATTTAGTTATATTGTCAAGTTGTTATTTACAGCAGCAGTCTTTATTTACCCCACAGTTCCTCCTATTGCTCCCAGGTGTCTTATCCTTATAGGAGCAAAAGCTATAGTAGGATTGAATCTAATATTTTTTCTAAAACAATTGCACATTATCAAGTCATATTCATCATAAGAGACTACTAACATATATTATCACATATAATATTTGTCAAACTGCGAGACATTGTCACACTTTGCAAGGTGCGTACGACTTAGGCGAGGAGCGCCGCAGAGAAGCGAGGCGAGCCGTTAACACGCAGGACTTAGCTGATGAGCGCCGAAGGTGCTCATCGCTACGATCCTGGCAAAGCGCGGCGAGCCGTTAAACCGTAGCACTTAGCCCAGACGAGCCTCGCAAAGCGAGGCGAGACATTAAAATAGGAGACACAGGACTTAGAACCCAAAAAAAATACGAGATGCAGGACTTTACAAGATTAGCGGCCGAACAAAAAAACACAAAAACACACTAAATACAGCCGAAAAAATTACAAAAACATCACATACAGCATGGGGCAACAGCCAGGATGTCTGTGAGTGAGGTGGAACGCAAATTTTACTCGATTTAGATGATTTTCGCCACTCGAAAATGGCCTAAGCGAGGAAAAAAATGGTCAACGAAAAAACTGAAAACGAGGCTACACGACCCTGGACTGCGCAAAACACTGCAAAACGCGTAGCACTTTACACATCACAATACAAACTACAAGAGACACTATTACAAATGCCGGAAAATGCTCACGGACCGTGAAAACCAATGCAAAATGCGTAACACTCTACACATCAAACTACGACCTACAAGATATACTATTACAAGAGCCGCAAAATGCTCATGAGACGCGTACCACATTAATACAATGCCACTTTACACAATTAACCAACGGCTTTACCTCGCGCACGCAGCCTATTTATAATGCACACTTCAAGCATTCATTACACTTCATAAGCTGGACACCAACACTCACAATGTATATTGTATGCAGACGCAAAATACAAACAGATTGTTAGCTCTTCAGCCTATTGATCGCTGCATATATCAATTATAAATAATTAAACTATATTAATTTAAAGAATAAATCACTAATTATTACTTAATTACATATACATAGAAATAGATATCTTTCTCAGAGGACCAAAAGTACACGACAGGAGAGGCTCGCAATGAGCGCTGAAGGGCCTGAGGCTCGCAATGAGCGCCAAAGGTCCTCACAGTACAAAACGGTTTCAATTATGTCTCAAACAGCATTTCCATGGCTTCAAATTTTATTGCCCCGTCATTTTTGACTGTCAAGTTGCTAGTAATATATATAATCCAAAAACCTTCTTCTCTATAGTAGCTTTGTAAATCACCATCATCTGTATGCTCCCAAGTCACCACTGATGCCATCACAGCATTTAGAAGTTGCTTTCAAGAACCAAAATAAGTATGTTGTTGTTGTTCAGTCCTACAGTCGTGTCCAACTCTCAGACCACATGGACGTAGCACGCCAGGCACATCTGAATTTGTTTCTTGTTGGCTTATCCATATGGTTTTTGTTACAAAGATACTAGAGTTAGTTGCCAGTTCTTTCTCCAATGTACCACGATTTGTCTGACCTCTCTGCTGTGACTTGCTTATCTTAGACAACCCTACATGGTATAGCTCATTGAGGTACACAGGTCCCTTCACAACGACAAGGTAGCGATCTAGAAGGGGAAATTAAGTATAGGACAGTGAAAATGATTACAAATCTGCTTGACTCCATTAGAAATATGTTTTCTCAATTGGAATGTGGAAACATATAAAGTAGATTTATTTTTTAATTCATATAATTTTTTGCTGATTATTTTAAAAAACTCAAAAATATAACATCAATAGATATATAAATATAAATAGATATTCTATCTATCTATCTATCTATCTATCTATCTATCTATCTATCTATCTATCTATCTATCTATCTATCTATCTAGCTCACGCTCTATCTATCCATCTATATCTATCCATCTATATCTATCTATCTATCTATCTATCTATCTCTATCTATCTGTCTATCTATCTATCCCTCTATCTATCTATCTATCTATCTATCTATCTATCTATCTATCTATCTATCTATCTATCTAGCTCACGCTCTATCTATCCATCTATATCTATCCATCTCTATCTATCTATCTATCTATCTATCTATCTATCTATCTATCTATCTATCTATCTATCTCTATCTATCTGTCTATCTATCTATCTATCCCTCTATCTATCTATCTATCTATCTATCTATCTATCTATCTATCTATCTATCTATCTATCTGTCCACCTATCTATCTATCTATCTATCTATCTATCTATCTATCTATCTATCTATCTATCTATCTCACGCTCTATCTATCTATCTATCTATCTATCTATCTATCTATCTATCTATCTATCTATCTATCTATCTGTCTGTGTCTGTCTATCTATCCATCTCTCTATCTATCTATCTATCTATCTATCTATCTATCTAAAAATACCAAAATGAGAGAATGAAAGAAAAAGAAAAGGAAAAAGACAGTGACACATTTTCACTGCCAAATAAATCTGCCATATATTGAAGACAGAAGGGAAGTCACAAGGAGGCTGTCTACAATGCGCAGTGCCCTATGTTACACTTCTGATAGCTGATATACAATCTAACACTGCAAACAGGTTAGGGATGAATAGTAGACCACATGCTGGAGGCTCCATCACTCAGCCATCAAGGATGAGCAGCCGCTGTCATGACCACACGCAGAGTGAGACACCAGCATGAAATGATATGAAACATAGCGGACAGAATAAGGTCATGTCTGACTTGCTAAACGTACCATAGATGTCGCTTCTTGTGGCCACTCCAAGCTCCATACTGTAATACAGTCACATTTATGTGATGTGTGACCTTTATACCCTTCATACTAATGCATTAAATATATTATTTCTGTATGGAATTGGGTTATTATCTAGTTTTATTAAATAATGGTTGTTTGGTATATTTATCAAAAACAAAATTTAGCAATCATAGATTCATGTGATCTGGTACGTATTCCAAAACCAAGACATCATCTAGGATAGTACTAGGATTTGTATTATGGTTACAAAAAGGAGTTTACTTTGATAGTATGGGCACTCTAGATGGGCTTATTGGTCCGGACCAGCGATGAAATCTTTGTTTATAACCAGCTATTATTGTCTTAGTTGAGCCTGTTTATCATATAACTACTCATTTTATATTTGTGAATACAACAATTTAAAAGGGACACTGTTACCTGGAATATGAAAAGTAGAATATGCAGCTTTTCACAATCTAAGAATTATTCTCTACATTTTATGGCTCCCATTCAGACTCTTATTTACTAAACATTACACAACAAAATAATTTAGGGAATCAGAAGGTATCTTTAAAAGGTGAAAATCAACAGCACATTGAGAATAATAAATGTATTTTGATGTTCAAGAAGATGCTGAGTATTTATGTTATCATCAGCCAATAGTGTAATGTAGCAGCTGAGTATTTATGTTATCATCAGCCAATAATGTAATGTAGCAGCTGAGTATTTATGTTATCATCAGTCAATAATGTAATGTATTCATTTAATCTGGGGGGATGGGGGGGGGGGGACGAATCCCCCAGATTAAATGAATAGGGGACACAAAGAAAAGCAGAATTAAACTTAACCATGCATTGCCAGATTCTGCCACAAGAGGATATGGAGCAGTATGTCTTTTCCATGAAAACTTTGACCCATAACTAATCTTATAAGTGTATATATATATATATATATATATATATATATATATATATATATATATATATATCACATATATAGTTTTCAGCAGCACAGGGTTGCCAAAAGTCGTTGGTAGCGCAACTGCGCTCATTGCACTGCGAGCCTCGCAGCGAGGCGAGCAGTTGAGGCACGCAGTAAACTCCCATTGTGTGACAAACAGCATTTCCACACTTTTTTATTGCCCCGTCAATATAATATAATTGTAATTTTATATATTTTTTTATTATATTGAGGGGGCAGGGGCATTGAGAATTTAACCTGCACCGGGTGCATCAGCGGGAGATCCCCCTGCTTCCTGTTTAAGAGCACTTTATTTTGAGCTCTTACACCCATGTGTAGCAGTCATACATAAAGTAACAGCTAAAGTGGAAGTCAAAAAACAAAGAAGATGTGTCTTTCTTTAAACTTGATCCACTTCAAATTCAGTGGATTATTTCATTGTATTCAAGTATATCTATATATTCCCCCTTTATCTTGTTTTTAACATCAGAATATGCCTATGAATTGGATATGAGAAACCATTACATATTCTTCTAGACTAAGTGAAATTGTATCTACCATACAGTAGAAGAGTAGAGGGTGGTGGTGTAAGGTTGCACCCACTTATCTGCATAATCCTTGGGTATCCTCAAAGCAGTTTGCATAAATCTAGAGTGGTGGCACAGAAGGTGTCACCCTTGGGGTAAATAATGGAAGGTTGTCCCAGGTTGAAGATGACAACTTTAATTACCAGCTTCAATAGACCTAAGGTTATGACCCCTGACTATCTCGCTAGGATTGATTATTTGCTTTTCTTTTTGTTTCTCTAGTCTTCCGCCTGTCCCTACAAACTATCAGTGACCCCCAAACTTGATATCTGCCCCCAGTCTTTGATTATTGATAGGATCTTGACCACCCTCAAGCAATTGAACCCAAACCCCTGTATAAGATATGCTCACCTGCAGGAAATCCAAGATGTATGCTTTTCTGTCTTTTTTTTTATTTACTTTTAATACATTGCTCAAGTTACACTAGGTGCTTTTTCTCATGTCTTTCTCTATTTTTATTTTGCATAAATGTGAATATTCAGCCACAAAGTATTCCTGTAAATATATTATGAATTTTAGGAAATAGGCTAACTCCATGTTTTAATTTATGAGAATGATTTAAAATGTCTTGTCTCAGATCTGTTGCTGTATGGGATGCATTAGATATGTCCAATTGTGACTGGGAATGTTATAATGCTTACATTCCTCTAATATTTTTTTTAATGGAGTTTGTCGGGTTTAGTTGGGCATATAATTACTATGTAATGGTCTAGATTACTTGCGACTGTGCCATTTTTAATGATTTTCTGAGGGACAAGGCTTTTTGGGGCATTTCTCTACGTTTAGTTGCCTGGAGTGTATCAGCCTTATCTGCACGTTCATAAAACTTCTGTTGTGTTTTCCTCATTGCTCTGTCTGCATAGTCCACTAAAATTACATTAAGAGTAAGAGTTGTATTTATTTAGTAATTTTAAAACTTTTTTTTTTTAATTAAGAAACATTTATAAAAATCTGAAGTCAAGGGCTTCCATTCAAATTGTAATTACTGGAGCCCGTAATGTAGCCCGTAAAAGTTACTGATATTTAATTGGCCTCTTCTAGCTACCTGCAATTTATTGATTTGCGAGGTATAGACTAAAAATCCCTGCGGTTGTCAAAAACGTAACTTCGTCCTATCTCCTACTTTTATGTTTCAAGCCTGCAAATGTTACCAGTGCTAAAGACGCAAAATCAATATTCAATTACAACAAGTCCACAATTGCCTTCAAACCCGTAAATGGCAAATGTATAAAAATGTTCTATGTGTACTAAATAGGACTCGCAAGGGGGCTAAACACCTGTTTGTAACACTACAAAAGCAAATAAACACACACTACTGTACTTTAAAATACTGAGAAAGCAAAGAAAGACATTAGAATTAATTGCACAACAGTCTCAAGATCACAAATCTGCAGTTGTATTTATATTTTTTTCCACATTTTATTTACAAATGTTAATACATATCAGGCCACCCACATGGACTAGAACAGTTTCTTCATTCATTTTTATTAATTGCTACATTGCTTGATTGCGAGTCTGATCACATATCGGACATCTAAACACTAATTGCTTGTAGTTTAAACTCCTTTTTTTTACTGACGTCATGATGACGGTCTCATTTACTATTGGCTCTTTGTAAATTGTAAGTTACGGGCTTGCTTAATTGATCATGATCATGCCCTGAAATGCTACATACAGGTTCAAGGTTTACGGTTTTAGGCTTCAGCCCTGTAATTGCGGGCTTGTTCAATTAAATACCTCTGCAACTGAAGCAAATTTCTAACCCGCAGACATACAGGCTGTATGAAGGTAATTACGGGCATAGAAATGAATGGGGGCCAAGGTGTTTATATGTTGTCTTTTCATTTTATTCTTCATTTTATTAATGAACCTCTGATGTACCATATTGGGTTGAACTTGGGTGTATCCTTAAGCATAATAAAGTAAGTTACCGTATATACTCGAGTAGAAGCCGACCTGAGTATAAGCCGAGGCACCTATTTTGCCACAAAATACTGGGAAAAATGAGTGACTTGAGAATAAGCCGAGGGTGGGAAATGTGCTGCCCCCTGTGTCCCTCTTGTGCCCTCTGTGTCCCCCTCTTGTGTGCCCTTTTCTTGTGTCCCCCTCTCTCTCCCCTGTGTCTCTTCTCCCCTCTCCCTCCCCCGTGTCTCTTCACCCCTCTCCCTTCCCTGTGTCTCTTCCCCCCTCTCCCTTCCCTGTGTCTCTTCCCCCCTCCCTTATCACCCTCCTAAACCCCCCTCCTCATTCTCAACCTCTCTCCTCAACCCTCTCCTCAACCCCACTCCTCATCCTCCCTCCTCATCCTCAACCTCCCTCCTCATCCTCAACCTCCCTCCTCAACCCCCCTGATCATCCTCAACCCCCCTCCTCATCCTCAACCCCCCTCCTCAACCTCAACCCCCCCATCCTCAACCCCCCTCCTTATCCTCAACCTCCTCCTCAACCTCAACCCCCCTCCTCATCCTCAACCTCCCTCCTCAACCTCAACCTCCCTCCTCAATCCCCCTCCTCAACCCCCCTCCTCATCCTCAACCCCCTCCTCAACCACCCTCCTCAACCTCAAACCCCCATCCTCAACTCCCTCCTCAACCTCCCTCCTTAACCTCTCTCCTCAACCTCAACCCCCTCCTCAACCTCCCTCCTCATCCTCCACCGCCCATCGTCATCCGTAACCCCCCATCCTAAACCCCTCCTCAACCTTCCTCCTCAACCTCCCTCCTCAACCTCAACCTTCTTCCTCAACCTCCCTCCTCATCCTCCAACCCCCATCCTCATCCTCAACCCCCTCATCCTCAACCCCCTCCTCAAGCTCCCTCCTCAACCGCAACCTCCTTCCTCAACCTAAACCCCCCTCCTCAACCTCCCCTCTCCCTCCCTTCCTCCTCTCCCTCTCCTCCTCCTCTCCCTCTCCTCTCCTTCCTCCCTCCCCTCATCCTCCCTTTCCCCCTTTTCAATTATGCCCCCCCCCCACTTACCTTTATTGCACTGCTCCTGCTGCTGTCCAGCGCGTCTTCTGTGTCGGGACCCGGTATATGCTAATGACGTCACGGAGGAGGAGCAGGAGGATGAGCAGAGGGAGAGGGGGAGGGAGAGGGAGAGGAGGAGGGGAGCGAGAGGGAGAGGGGAGGGACAGGATGAGGGGAGGGAGAGGGGAGGGAGAGGATGAGTGGACGTTAGCACCCGGTATATGCTAATGACGTGACGTCACATGAGCGCGACGTCATTAGCATTGGCCGGGTCAAGACGCCGGAAGGAGCGGAGGCCGGAGCGGAAGCTGCACATGGAGGTAAGTGAGGGAAAGGGAGAGGGGGAGGTATTTGGAGGGGGGTTTAGAATGAGGAGGGGGTATTAGAATGAGGAGAGGGGTTGAGGATGAGGAGGGGGGAGGGAAAGAGACACGGGAGGTTTAGAGAGACACGGCGGGTAGAGAGACACGGGGGGTGGTTAGAGAGACACGGGGGGGTAAGAGAGACACGGGGGGGGGGTAGAGAGACACGGGGGGAGAGTGAATCGAGTATAAGCCGAGGGGGCCCTTTTTAGCTGAAAAACTCTGCTTATACTCGAGTATATACAGTAATTCCTACTACTCATAAACTTGAAGTGCCTTTTTTTACCAATGTGCAACATACACCCCTTATTGTGAGGATTATGCATTTTTCTTCTTAATCCATAGTTGTAGATTGTAAGAGAATAGCTGTACACCAATAGTGTTGTTGTCATTTGATGAAAGATAATATTAGAGAAGCAGTTATAAACTATTACCCACTGTTTATATAGGATATAGCCCTATTTTGGCATAAAGACACATTGTTAGAAATACCCATTTCAGAAGGAATAGTGGTGTGAGGAAGACATAGGCCCTTATTAAATTCCATTAAATTGAAATTAGCTACAGTGATTTAATTGAACAAGATTGCAACTACATGGCCAAAAGCCAAAAACGTAAACCTTACCCCCGTTAGTAGCATTTCAAGGCATGATCAATTAAACAAGCAAATAACTACCGATTTAGAAACAGACAATAGTAATTGAGACCATCATCGTGACGTCAGTAAAACATGGAGGTTAAACCACAATCAATTAGTGTTTAGACGTCTGATTTGCGTTCGGACTCGAAATCCAGAAATGTTGCAATCTAAAAAAATCAATAAATCTACTATTCTAGTCCATGCAAGTTCAATGATATCTATTAACCTATTGATTGCCGGAATCTTTATAACACGGAAATTACACATAAAAAAAACATTTTATTTATTGCAGATTTGCAAGGTTGAGACTGTTGTGCAATTAATTCTAATGTTTTTCATCGCTTTCCCCATCCTTTAAAGTGCTGTATTGACTTTTTATTTGCATTTACAGTGCTATGATCAGGTGATTAACCCCCTTGCGACTTGACAGATCAAAGGCTTAGCTGGGTCGGAGTTAACATTTTGACAAACGTAGGGATTTTCAGGCTGTAACCCGCAGATCGATTACGGATAGCTAAAAGACACCAATTTAAAAGCAGTAACTTTTCCAGTCTACATTACGGGCTACAAAAAATTTAATTTTGACAATTTAATAGAGGCCATAGTTGAGTTCAAAGCATTGAGTTAAACCAGGATTAGTACCCTTTAACAGTAAACATATATAATTCTTTACTATGTTGTAATTAACAACTTTATTTTTTGCTATTCTAATGTTTTAAAACATTGGTCTTTTAAAAAAGTGTTCCTATTTGATCACTTAGAAATAATGTTCCCAATTAACAAAAAAACTAAAGTAAAATATTTCAAAATATTAACCCTCTATAATAATAGTCTGGTCTAGACATAAATCTTGCAAAATGATACATGATACTACTTCTCAAGTTTCCATATTAATGAGTTTTATTGGGGTAGACTGATGAAGCACTTTCAGATTCTGAATCGTATGACCTAGAGCGGATCTCTTCTGAGTATCCCAAATTTTATATGAATTATTCCTCCACTCTTAATGACTCTGATATGGTTGATGGACATTTTGGCTTGTGCCTGTTTACTATTTACCAATCTAAATGTGGGATAGGTAATATTTTGGGTGTAACTTGCGGTTGTTATTATTATCCTTTTATTTGTAATTCTAT
This sequence comes from Discoglossus pictus, assembly GCA_027410445.1. NCBI lineage: Eukaryota > Metazoa > Chordata > Amphibia > Anura > Alytidae > Discoglossus > Discoglossus pictus. The sequence goes on along the minus strand of CM050165.1, from coordinate 21,113,843 downwards.
AGCACTATACATGGTTAAGAACAAGGCAAAAATAATATTAACACATTGCAAAATCAAACTTAAAATCAAACGTACATAGAGTTTGTTTCCAAAGCACCTTACAAGATTAAAAAATTGGAAACCTACAATGGGTTTGTAAGACCAAGATGATGTCCCGCTTGCAGGCCCAAAGTCACATTTCTGATGATGTGTGTGTGATTATTATATGAAAATAATCATTTGAATGGTAACTTACATCTGTATCTGATCCGCTTCTAAAATGACATTTCAAGGAGGGGTTTCTTATTATTTGTCTTTTTGTCCAGTGTAATTTGGAATATTTGCAAACATTTGGATTATGTGACCCTTGAAATAAAAATGTTTGCTTTTGTTTCACCACTTGCATTAATGGTGCTTTTGCCCGGAAATTATTAAGACTACTTAAAAAATTATATCTCTGGTTTTATATTGTTGGCTTTGAAGGAGCTTGGCTAGCTCTCACCTTTCAAAAGTCCATTAGTGGAGTGCCTGGTAATAGCAATTTCATAATTATTGTCAATTTCTTCAGCTGTTGCTTCAGGAATGCCACAAAATCTTACTTTGTTCCTTCCTCGCTTGTTCTGCTGATCTGAATGATTATCCTGTGGGGACCGTATAGGTTGCTGTGATAATATTATATTATCTTTTTTTTTCATTTGTGCATTTTACAGATGTTGCAATGTCCTTTTGTTAATCACTTTGTACATTTCTTTAAAAAAAAAAGAGAGGCAATATTCTGATCTTAGAGTTACTGTGACATGCGCTGCTTTATTTGTTCCTGATGTATGGTGTTCATACGAACAGTAGCCTCTTGAATCAAATGTCTTGGTTCTTCACCTAAAAATCCTGTTTACTAGAATGTTTAGTTGTTTACCTGTTTCATTTGGGAGCTACAGATGGCATTTAGAGGTAATGCATTTGATAGATGGGAAATTGCAAGGGCATTTAGATCTGTGTTACTCTATAATCATTTCATGTTTTTGAAATCATATTACATGGCAGGGAATCCAGGATAATTGTAGACTGGAGGGAGTCAGTATGCTGTTTTTGTTATGGTTTAAATTAGCACAAATATCAGCCTATAAATTGTTGCAGAATGTGTTCACTATCAAACGGCAGAAGTTGTAAGGTTGTAAGGTGTATTTAAATCCTTACTAGGATATCTGTCATCAAGTGATGCTATATTATTAAAGTGAGTATTAATGACCAATTGAACAAAAAAAGAGATAAGAGAAGATGATATAGTAGGGCTTAACCACTTATCCAACTGATTTGTTTATAACTGAAAGTTTGTGAAAACATTTGTATTAAACTGTAGAACTACATTAGTACTTAGAAAGAGTTGGGTACAAGCTTGACCTCATGGGCCGCAACACACCATGTTGATCCACTTTGTATACATGGCAGAGTGGGTTGCCAGTTCCTTCTTCAGTGGGCCAGAGCATACAGCTCCTGGTATTCCTAGGTGATCTCCCATCTAAGTACTGACCAGGCCTAATCCTGCATGGCTTCAGGGTGGTGTGACCTCTTGGCTCCCTGGCTGGAATCAAACCCAGGTTGCAGCGATGACATCACCAAATCCTAACCACTGGACCACCAGGAAACCCTTACTGTTCTTAGATACATATATATAGTATTCCAGGTGGAACGTTTATACTAACTTTTGTGAATGGCCAATACATCAAAACCTGTCTGGGGTCAGTTGAGCCTCATAAGGGGCTTGCTCAGCAGGAGGGGCACTTATATCTAGCAGGGTCAGAGTATTCCACACTTTGACCACTTTCTTCTGCACAAATATCTGGGAACAGCTCCTACCTCTTGTTATAGCCCCTCTCCCTCTAATTTTTAAGGTGCCCTTGCACTCCTCCACTGCCAACAGTGGCCGACATGAAAGACTGTATCCCAACACAGCTTGGGGGGGAGCACTCTTACGTGGTTGGTGTGAGATATTGGAATCAGTAAGTAACAAATGTGGTCACCCAAGTAAACATGGGATCGCTAGATAACTTGCAGAGTCAGGTAGTCAGATCTGATATTTTTATTGCAGAATATTAAATATATCTAATTATTATTATTATTATTACCGTTTTTTGTAACACACCAACATTCTCTTAAATGTATTATTATAAATTATATTTACAGAACTCCTGAACCACACATCTACTAAAACCAATCATGCCTCAGTATGATTTAAAACATATAAAAATGTTTTTATTTAATTCACACAAACTGGGAAGAATTTGCACATTACTAAGAGTCATGCAGAAGCTCTCAGACCAGCAATTTCTAAAGCAACGACAAAGAACCAAGTGCTGCTGGTGGTTCTGTCATCCTGATTATCATCTGCAAAGGCAGCAAAGAGATTGCAGAGAGGAGGACAGTGCCAGCTAACTTGAGCATATTTCTTTTTGAAATGAATACAGCCATGACAGATACAAAACTAGAGAAACCAGCCATGCAATACAAAAAAATCTTGGCAGGCTATTCAGGAATGAAAGCTTGTTATTTTTAGCCGCATGTTGTTTACCAGCAATTCTTAAGTCATTTTAAAAAATGTTCCAATAACCTTCTTTTTAGATGTCTGATTTGACTTGTGCCAAGTGATATAGATAATAAGATATTCATATGTAATCAGGTGATGAATAGAACATTCTGTATAATCCTTGTATCTAAGGAGTTGGATTGGATGACGTTTGGATTGCAGACGTCTGATATGGATTGCAGACGTATGGATTGCAGACGTCTTAGTATTCCAGTAGTATATAGAATTATTATTTGTATTATTATCCTTTATTTGTATCAGAACCAACATATTCCGTAGCGTATACAAGGCAAAAACAATTTTAACACATTGCCACAGAATGGAGGCTTTGTATTTGAGTTTAAAATCCAAAGCACCTTACAAGATTGGAAACTTGCTAATTTACAAATTAGAAGAGCTAATTTGATACCATGAGAGAAAAACACTAACAGAAATAAGAAATAAATGTACGTTGACTGCAAGACTCTTAACATGTACAACATATGTCTTGATAGAAATATTTAATTTAATATTGACAATTAAAAATATAGCAGTTTTAAAATCATAGTAAAAATAAAAACTAAATATTTGTATAAAATATATCTTATATATCTTATATTGAATTAAAAGCTAGTATACAGTGCCTTGCAAAAGTATTCACCCCCTTGACTTTTTACCTATTTTGTTACATTACTGCCTTAAGTTCAATGTTTTGTTAATCTAAATTGTATGTAATGGATCAGAACACAATAGTCTAAGTTGGTGAATGGGAAATGAGAAAAATATATACATAAAACTATTTTTTAGAAATATAAACCAGTAAAATTGGCATGTGCGTATGTATTCACCCCCTTTGTTATGAAGCCCATAAAAAGCTCTGGTGCATCCAATTACCTTCAGAAGTCACATAATTAGTGAAATGATGTCCACCTGTGTGCAAGCTAAGTGTCACACGATCTGTCATTACATATACACACCTTTTTTGAAAGGCCCCAGAGGCTGCAACACCTAAGCAAGAGGCACCACTAACCAAACACTGCCATAAAGACCAAGGAACTCTCCAAACAATTAAGGGACAAGGTTGTTGAGAAGTACAAGTCAGGGTTAGGTTTTAAAAAAAATATCCAAATCTTTGATGATCCCCAGTAGCACCATCAAATCTATCATAACCAAATGGAAAGAACACGGCACAACAGCAAAACTGCCAAGAGACGGCCGCCCACCAAAACTCACAGACCACTTAAGGAGGGCATTAATCAGAGAGGCAGCACAGAGACCTAAGGTAACCCTGGAGGAGCTGCAGAGTTCCACAGCAGAGACTGGAGTATCTGTACATAGGACGACAATAAGCCGTACGCTCCATAGAGTTGGGCTTTATGGCAGAGTGGCCAGAAGAAAGCCATTACTTTCAGCAAAAAAATAAAATGGCACATTTTGAGTTTGTGAAAAGGCATGTGGAAGACTCCTAAAATGTATGAAGGAAGGTACTCTGGTCTGATGAGACTAAAATGTAACTATTCGGTCATCAAAGAAAACGCTATATCTGGCGCAAACCCAACACATCACATCACCCAAAGAACACCATCCACAGTGAAACATGGTGGTGGCAGCATCATGCCGTGGGGATGTTTTTCAGCAGCCAGGACTGGGAAACTGGTTAGAGTTGAGGGAAAGATGGATGGTGCTAAATACAGGGATATTCTTGAGCAAAACCTGCACCACTCTGTGTGTGATTTGAGGCTAGGACAATGACCCCAAACACACTGCTAAAGCAACACTTGAGTGATTTAGGGGGAAACATGTTAATCTGTTGGAATGGCCTAGTCACAGCCCAGACCTCAATCCAATAGAAAATCTGTGGTCAGACTTAAAGATTGCTGTTTTTTTTTATTGACTTTTCCAAAGCGACTTTGAGCTATGCTTGCCACAAAAGGTGGCTCCACAAAGTATTGACTTTAGGGGGGTGAATAGTTATGCACATTGACTTTTGCTGTTATTTTGTCCTATTTGCGGTTTGTTTCACAATACAAAAAAAAAACATCTTCAAAGTTGTGGGCATGTTCTGTAAATTAAACGATGCAAATCCTCAAACAATCCATGTTAATTCCAGGTTGTGAGGCAAAAAACACGAAAAATGCCAAGGGGGGTGAATATTTTTGCAAGGCACTGTATGTAGTTTTATATAGTCTTTGGAATCCTTACTGCAATTTAAACTACATTTTTCACTCACCTCTTTTTTTAGTCATACTTAATTATTCTACATACATAATATTGTTAATATTACTATATATTATTAACTTTTCCTATATTTGCATAATTGCTTATAATATATTATATATTTATGAAATATTATTATATATCACAGAATAAATAAAATCCTTTAAAAATACAAAAATAATAATGCAGAAGTTTCCCCAAGAGTGCTATAAAGGTTATGATGTGGAACCAATCTGAGACAGACACAAAACATTGGCTTTAGAGTCTTCAGAAGTACCTACCTGCCAGAGCAAAAGTGTAATACAATAGAATAGGATTGTTAGATTAGTTGCTCCTCACTGATCAAGATACAGACCTAGAAGGTAGGAGCAATAAGTATAAGATCTATCCTTGGCTTGGGGTCATTCTCTTGAATGAGCAAAATAGATTAGTTTAAAATATGGTAATTCACAAGAGATATGTCAGAATATTGTCTCTTTTTCTGCCAAGTACACAAGTACAACTGAATAACTTTACTTTGGTTTGCAAATGACCACTTAAAATAATCAATATCGAGATTGTACCCTGCCCCTGGTCAGACCATGCCTTAGTACTCATGGAGATAGAGCTGGGGACAAATGTATAACCCCCCTACACCTGGAGAATAGACGAATCCCTATTGACTAGTCCGAGTAGTGCAGAGGTAATTGCAAAGGACATAAAGCTATTCTTTGAGACTAATGTCTCTTCTGAAACTGGAGCCGGCTGGCTCTGGGTTGCCCATAAGGCCTTTATTAGGGGAACGGCCATTAAGCTGGCCTCAACCGTAAGAAGAAACCTTGGCCAAAAAGAGGCAGACCTTACAGGGACACTAAAGAGGCTGGAAGAGGTAAATCAACAGAACCCTTCCCGCAGGGGTCGCAGGTTAGTTGACAGGACAAGGCTTGAACTAGATGGCATACTATCGTACCATACTGAAAGGGCAATGAGGAAGGTGAAACATCTATACTATTGGAAGGCAAATAAGCCTGATACAATGCTTGCTAGAAGACTAAATAATACATTTTCCCAACATAGAATATCCCATATTAGAAGGTCAGACGGTCAAATTTCCTGTAGCCCTAATGAAATCCAGAAAACGTTTCAGGACTTTTACCAAACTATATACTCCTCCCAGTCCCATAGAAGTGAATCCGATTTAGACTCATTTTTACGGTCACAAGACCTCCCCGGGGTTCCGGACTGTAACTTAGAAACACTGAACTCAGATGTGTCCCTAGAGGAAGTTAAATCGGCCATTATGGGTCTTAAACTGGGCAAATCCCCGGGGCCAGATGGCTTCACCAATTTGTTTTACAAAAAATTTGAACCCCTGCTTACCCCCTACCTAACGCCCCTATTTAACGCAATTTTAAATGGGGAGTCCATGCCCCCTGAATTGAACCAGGCAGCTCTGGTGGTATTTCCAAAGGAGGGCAGAGATAATCTAGAGGCCAAAATCTATCGCCCTATTGCCTTGATCAATGGCGATGTAAAAATTCTGGCCAAAATCATGGCCAGCCGTATCTCTAAATTCTTGCCAGATTTAATTCACAAGGATCAAGCGGGATTCATCCCCTTTAGGGAGGCCGGGGACAACGTCAGGAAGGTCTTAAACATCCAGCACCTAGCAAAAAACATCCCATTATGCCTTTTGGCTCTAGACATAGAGAAGGCGTTTGACACGGTGGAATGGTCATATATGTATAAAACACTAGACAAGTTTGGATTTAAGGGACGTTTTATTAACATGCTTAGAAGCTACTATGACTCCCCAATAGCCCATCTAAAGTTGCCAGGAGCACATAAAGCGAATATCCAAATTCAAAGAGGGACTAGGCACTTGTTATGGAGCCATTAGCACAGGCAATTAGAGCTAATCCAGACATTCAGGGGGTTTGTGTGGGACGTCAGCACCTTAAATGCTCGCTCTTTGCGGACGATTTATTATGCACTCTGTCCCGCCCCTCTAGTTCTATACCAGCTCTCATGTCAACTATCAAGGAGTTTAGTAAAGTCTCAGGCCTTAATTTAAATGTGGAGAAAATGGAACTTTGGGGATGGGTATGCCACAAACTGAGATCGATAAGCTTAAATCAGAATATAATTTCAGCTGGCCTACTCAGTATTTAAAATACCTGGGAGTAAAGATCACTTCCAATTTTGCTGACTTATACAGGGCAAATTTTCTCCCCTTGTACAAGTCCTTGACTGAAGATATGCAGAAGTGGGCAAACTTTCATATAGCAGCTGTAAAAATGAGTGTTCTGCCTAAACTGCTATATTTATTTAGGACACTTCCCATACCAATCCCACTCAAGGAACTGGATAAATTCCAGAACAGTATGTTTAGGTTTATCTGGGGCAATAAGCGCCCTCGTATTTCTAGACAGGTAATGTTTAGACATAAAAGTAAAGGCGGACTAGCGTGTCCCAGCCTGAGGTTGTACCTTAAGGCTGCTCAATTGGCCCATCTGCCCAGGTTACACTCTGTTATCCACCAGCCATCCTGGGTATTCTTAGAAAATCAGCAGATGCTTCCGCACAGCTGGGATAGGTTGATCTGGATTCCCAAGGAATTAACTCCCTTTCATATGCACCACAATCCTATGATCTCCCTGACTTTGCAGGCTTAGGGGTGGGCCAACTCCAGATGTCGACTTAGCTCGGGTTTGTCTCCCTTATTATCAGTCACGTCCTTTCCACAAATCCTAAAAGACACGAGCTCCATCTCCAAATTTTGGTGGACCACTAGAAACCTAGACCGGGTAGGGAACTGGGTACAAAACGACGGACTGCTGACTTATGACCAATTCTGCACGACCCGTGATTTACCAGTCACGGAAATTTATAACTATTTGAAAATTAGAAGTTGGGTCAGAGAGAATTGGGACCCCCTAGGCCCTCCTGGATATCTGTTATATGCAGAAGCCTCACTCTTATGAAGGGGGTATTGGGTTCGCTATACAGCATTTTTTGAGACTCCACCAGCAGCCAGAAACCTAAATTTATGAAACAATGGGAAAAAGACCTGGGGGTAGAATGGGATTGGGACGAGTGGACGGAATCTTGCTCCAACCTCTCCAGAGGTTCCCTCAATGCAGCTCTGCTAGAGACGGCAGTACTGCACAGAGCCCGCCCGATAAATTGCCGAAGTTTAAGCCACATAAGAGCAATAAATGCTTTAGGGGCTGCCAACAAGTGGGGGACCACATCCACATTTGGTGGTCATGCCCAACTACGCAGAAAACATGGAAACAATTAGCACAATTAGCCTCCACACTATTTCAAAAGGTGGTCTTGCCCTCTATGGAGTCATGCCTGTTGGGAGTGCACATCAAGAACCTCTCTCAATCTCAAAATAATCTATTCCAATTAATGGCACTGGCTTCCAAAATACACATAGCTAGCAGATGGAAAAAAGAGACACTAAACTTTCAGAAGGTAGTCAAGAAGATTAATTACCTCTTTATCAATGTGAGATTAACTCATAATATCATGGATAGTCTCCCCCAGTTTCTGGCAGTCTGGGAACCTTGGGTAGCATCTTCATTAAGTGTTCCTTTGATGTAACATCCAAATCCTGATTTAATGAAGGCAGGAGGGGGCAGGGAGTAAGGAGTCCTGGAGGTTCTTCGGCTGCACTACTAAGGTAAAGGTCTGGTGATGAACAGTGGGGTATCTTAGTGAGGACTATAAGGGACAAATTTAGTAGAGACCATTTTAGCTATTTTAGCCTATTTGGTTTACAAGTTTATATATTTAGTAAACAGCATTATGGTCTGACTATTCATGTCAATGTCTATTCTTATGTGTTATCTCTACCTTTCTTTCTCCTACACTTGCATTTGTTGTTAATTTTACTGTGCACTATGTTCTACTTTGATAGAAATTTTAAGTTATTATACATGATACTTCATAACTAAAAATGTAAAAAAAGAAGGTGAAGTCAGTTAATCATTGGTTAGTGTTTGCTGCGTGAACCTGTATAAATTGACTGACGGAATTGCTGATCAATATGTTTTATATGTTGTTGTGAACCTTCTAATAAAACAATATATAAAAAAAAAATAATCAATATCCTCAGACAAGTGGTTGTGACCTGTGGGAGAAATGATTTGTCTGGTGACTTCTTTCTTTAGATTGGAAATTTTGAAAATAGGTCAACATCATAGGCAGATCTTTGCTGTTAGATTTAAGCCATAGCTGTTATGAACAAAGGGCCCACTGGACTGTTTGGGGTTCATCAGTTATTATATGAGTGGTTAGAAGGTACTAACAACTTGCTTAACAGTTATATCATGGGTGTAATGCATACATGTAGTTATATCATGGATGTAATAAGTGCATATAGTCATTGATTAACATTAAAATACTGTATCTGTATCTGGGATAAAGTTTAAATCATTTGTGTGTGCTAAGATCTGACAGTATTACAGAGTGCAGAGTAATTTTCCTAGTATAAAATGTTGTGTGAAGGCCTGGACTGTAAGGGGTTAACTCATGGAATGTGTAGCCCTGCTACAGAGTCATAAAGCCATAAATCTGAATTGGGAGTTTGGGGGAAAGGATAGTTAGTTAGATACTGAGATATGTGGCCTATTTGATGTGTATACCAGAGTTAGCTAGATCTGTTTGGATAAACACAGATTGTAAAACAGGATGCAATGCCCATTAGTCCCATCTCTAATATGGGGACGGGGGATGTATCTGAGGATAGCTCCCAGGTGGTGAGGGTGGGGCTGACGAGGATGGGCTAGAACTGGGGGGAAGTCTTTGGTGTTTTGTCATCTGAAAATGTGTTTTGAAAAATAAAGAAGTGCCAGTCTGATTTTGGACACATTAAACAAAGGTGGTGTCGGAGTCTGCTTGTACTAATCAAAGGTACATGGTGTGTGATTCTGAGATCCTAAGAAAAGGGGTCTGATGGTGCCTGTCTCTTCAGAAATGATGCTGTCATCTGAAGTGTCTGCTGGTGTCGAGATCTGAACAAACAGTTGCGACCCATAGAGAATTGGGGTGAGTATAGTCCCCCAAATCGGGCCGGCGTAACAATATAGTTCAAGGCATTTTTCTGACCTTTATCTAAATCCCATCCAGGATAACCCCTCCAACAAACTTTACTGTCAGATGCTAACCTACACAGCCACTCGGCCAACACTAGCTGTAACTGTTAGCTAAAGTTTCTTTATAACTACAGATGTGTGTTATACAAGCCTGTATGCTGGATACAATTTGTTTTTAAACAGGAATAGTATTGGATCAGGTATGCTTTATAGGTCTCTGGTTCAGTTACTTATAATGGGAACATGGTGCTAAGGCTCCATGTCAATACTTAACCTTATACAGGTTATTACGGTCATAACAATATAGTCCTTGAGTTCAAGGGGGTGACAGTTCAATCTTGGATGATACAGGCCCTTGATGGTGGGGTTCAGTGGTCCCACATCCTGGCCCCTATAAGTCAGTCATGATAGCTGGTCCCCCTTTCAAATGCAGAATCCCAGTGTCTATCTTTTAATCAGATGGATGCCGGCATTCTGTAGCTTCCAGATTCAATCACAGGAGAAGCATTCTGTGGTTCCCCATTTGCAGCCTCAGGGAGAAACAAGTAGTGGGGGTGCTGGAAATAGCATCCCAGTGAACCTCTCTTTGTATTTCAAGAAGAATTATACATCCAGGCTAGCAGGTAATTTAAAGGGTCAATTGACTGTACTAGCCCCCCGATCTCAAGCAGTAACCCAATCTGCCCTGTTGCAACAGGAGGATTACCCAACTCCATTGGGGCAAAAGTGGAAAACACTTCCCCCAGGCCTCCCCCTGCACAGGCCCTGATTCTGGGTGCCATTACTTTCTTGTACAAATTCCAGCTGTCCTTAATTTGGCACACAATTTGGAGTGTGGTCCAAATTTGGTTTAATAACCTAGTCTCTGTGTGTCAGGGCCTCAGAACTCCTCCCTTCTCCTGACCTCTGGCCTAGCTCCATCAATGGTTTCCATCCCATTATAATCTTTCCCAAGGGCCAGTGAGCACAGCTATCCAAACTTTCCACTTGGCCTGGGTTCTGCAAACAGTCCTTTGGGCCCCCTTGCAGAGCCACCCTTCCTTTGTGTACCCTTGCAGAGCCACCCTTTCCACCCAAGCCAGTCCAAACAGCTGTTCTGCTGTACCTAGAACAGTTCATGGGCCATTTGGACCAAATGTGGGTAATACTTCCCCTGACCATTGTTCGAGTTTAGGGGTGTCCATTGGGCCTTCTAGTTTATCCAATCTCAGAAGATCCAGGGTCGGAACCACTCTAGGAAACAGTTCCAAGGGTGCCATCCCCTTCCCACCAACCAACAAACAGAGCTGATGCCCTCTTCTTCCCCACTGCTTGGGTAAAACACTCCCCTGGAGAGACCAGAAAAATAGTAATTCCAAGTAGGAATGTACCGGCCGATCTGGGAGCATGCACCCATTATTATGGCCTGGTTTGAAGGTTGTACATAGATCAGCATTTCACATCCCCTTCCTCTGAAACCACCACCTGGGCATAGAACTCAACTTTTTTTGAATCCATGGTCACAGTGTCCACAAGCAGGACCTCACTGCTCGAATCCATACTTCCGATTGGGATATCAATTTGATAGACTTTCTTTGCCTTCCCTACTGCCTTGTCTTTAGCAATGGTGTGCCCATCACCTGGATAGGGCTGCACTCCCTGTTCTGCCACGGTCCAGGGTTGCTTGCTGAGTTTGTCCCTTAAATGGTGTCTGGTTTCCTAACATTTGTTATCAGCTGGAGCCCCATGCTAGGTCCACAGTCCATTCCTAGGACACAATCCATACTTGGTTCTTTCAAGAACCAAGGAGCATGGTAGCTCCCCTCCAGGCCTTCCCCTTGGCCTGATAATCCAACTTGCGTTCCATTCACCAAAGCCTCTAACTGGTCTAAGCTTAGTCCCCGAATATAGGGACCAGCTCTTCCTCCACTAGGTCGAGTCACTGCATCAGAGCGGCCTTGCTCATTTTTAAAACCCTTTAAGTCCTCAGTGGTTCCAAATTCCATACAGTCCCCATTTGACCCATCCATAGCACAACTTATCTGGGCTCCCTTGGTCCCTGGCACATGATCTTCTCTCTTGCCCGACTGGCAAGGTTTTCCCCAACTTGAGGGCCAAAGCCCATCCATGGCAGCCTCATCCAGAAGATCCATATACTCTGCCTCTAGTTGTAACTCCTGCTGGATCAAGGGCAAAAGTAAGGTAGCCTCATTGGACCAGGGCTCCATCCCCAGTATTTGACAGTGCTTAATCACCAATTTTATCTGTCATGTACAAGTCCCCAGGCCTCATTCTGGATCACCATGTATATCTCCCAGAGCCCTTCCATCAGCTCTAATGGGAAATAATAATCCTTGCCGAGAGTACCACCAGATCCTGCACAGATGCCATATTCACCTTGTAATATAACTTCTCTCCATACCAGTTTCTCCAGCTAGTCTAATAGCTCATGCCCTGGCCACAAGCCCAGGAACGCCTTCCATTGACTTAGAATAGCCTCTGCTTGACAGTGGTGTGTGGCCATCCTGTTGAAACTCTGCTGTACTCTCTGGTTAGTGCACCCCTGTGTCTCTGCCACACTTGCAGATGCTCTACTGCCCCCTTTGGGATAGGGGAAATCCATCCATGCTGCTGAGATCTCCCCCTGCCCCAGATTCCAAGATCTGGCCTCTTATCAATTTTACAACCTTCTGTGGCCAGAGAGAGGGTATGCCTGGCTGCTCCCAGGAGGTCATAGATCCATATAAATTCTTGTAGAGACTTAACCCTTCTCTCCCTCCCAGTGCCCACTCTGACAGAACCAACATTCCAATAGGTCATAAACTATCCTTTGTCCCATAAGTGACTGAAGTGACTTTATATAATATTAGCATACCCTAGGGCCTACTTCTAGCATAACTACATTATTTAAACTGTATAAAATTACCCAAATCATCCTATTAGATCAAATAATTATTCTAAACATTATAGCATTACTTTTAAAAGGTACTCTGAAAAAGGACTTGGCATAAAGGTGTCATGTCCTACCCACAACCTCAAGACTAAACATTATAACCAATTCTTAATAGGCCTTAATACTCACAGGCCACACTCCTTGGGGATTCGGAGTGCCGGATCAGAGTCTGATGTCTAACATTATACAGGTTATTGCGGTCATAACAAAATAGTCATTGAGTTCAGGACTGGGTTAGTTTGGTCTTGGACCATAAAGTCCCTTGCTGGTAGTGTTCAGGGGTCCCCCATCCTGGCCCCCATAAGTCAGTTATGACAATTCAATATAGCTGACATCAGGTATTTAGAAGTTTTTAAATTGGAAGGCATTTATTAGAGACCCTTTTTAGTGTTATATGAACGATTCTGGTTATCTGCCTTGTTATTGTGCTGAATTCACAATGTATATAGAACATAGATCTGGACAACTAGGTTGATTACTATCACTTTAAATCCTTTAAATCCTAAGGGCCTCATTCAATTGCAATTTGGCCAATTGAATAGGACTCTATATAAGCACAGAGCATATTTTTTTACAGAAGTTTTTAGTTAGTAAACTTCTATCCAAAAGCAAGGTCTTCACCAACTAAACACTTATGTAAAAAAAATATGCTATGTGCTTATATAGAGCCCTATTCAATTGGCCAAGTCGCAATTGAATGAGGCCCTAAGGATATATATACTACAGGTGTTCTCCTTGTGTATGCACAGTTATATCAATGGTGATTATAGCACACACTACTAGGCTAAACATACTACTTGAAGCCAGTGGTCATAAGATATTTCTCTGAGATATATACAGTATATAACTATATGCAAGACAAGTTTTGTGTCTATTTGTTTGTGTATGGTAGTGAAATAATTAATACATTAATAAATGAATATATTTTACCTATTTGGAAGTAATATATGCAGGAAGCATTGTGCTGAAAAGCTGCCAATCTGTTTTGCTGTTCCCTCAGCAATGTGTGCAGTGTGTAGTGTAAATAGGCTGCGTGCACAAGGGGAAGCCGTTAGGGTAGCTGTGTACTTAGGCATTGTGTAAGTTAGTGTTGTAAAATGGCGGCTAATGTGTATGTAGTAGGCGGCTGTGTATGATGTAGCGTCCTTGCTAATGGTAAATCTTGTACCTCGTACGGCTTTTGGGAAAATCCGTATGTGTTTGGTGGTGTTTTGCGTGTTTAGGGTCCTGTAGTCTCGTTTTGTTTTTTTCCGGCGGCCATTTTTTCTCTTGCTTCAGGGATTTTCATGTGTGTAAACTCTTTAATTTGTACTTAAATTTAGGTGTAACTTCACTTGCAGAGGTCCTTGTGCCCCCCCCCCCTTGCTGTGGGTAAGCTTTTTTTGTATTTGTTGTGTGTATTTATTGTGTTTTTAATATTTTTATGTGCGCGCGGTTCGGGCGTTAAGGTGTTATTTTTGCGAGGTGGTAATGTTTTTTTTCTAAGTCCCGCTGCTCGTTCTTTTGCATGGTAAGTTGGTAAATTTTCCGGTGTAAGTCCCGCCTGCGGCTCATTGCAGCCGGCGGGAGAGCCTCCACCTCCGCAAATGTGGCCCCTCACCTTGCAAGGGCCCGCATTTACAGGCCGAAGGTCATTGAGGGTTGTAGGGATGAGCGCCTATGTTGATCAACACCAGCGCAAGGAGCGCCTTCGGAGCGCTACGTGAGCCCGCAGCGTTAGCAATAACCCACCTACTCACAACTATATATGTGATGACACCATTCCACAACACCCTAGCATCTACATGCTATCTATATCTCAGCAGTTAGTACAAATTCCAATTACAAACAATCACCTCCTTATCTTATAAGACAAACAGACTAACAACACAGGAACACGTGTAGAATATAAGATTCCCATAGTTTTCAGTGGGAGATTAAATCTACTGCTGGAATATGATCTCCTGTGTTACACTTATTCAGCAAAAACATACATGAAGCCCTGGTTTACCTCCAGTACAATAATAGCAAGCCCTTGTAAAGATCTTTGGGCTCATACTTGTATTCTAACCAAGATCTGATTTATTTTCCTATTGTATGCACACTTAAAAAATAAACATACAATACATAAATGGTTTTGGTGCTGGGGATACAATGGGTCAATCAGAACATTGTTAATGATTTACGATGGATGGATGCCCACATGTCTGACATGATTTGATGAGGTAGTAATGTGTCAGACACATAAGTGAAATAAGGGGAGAAGTGAAATTTAGGGTGATAGGGGGCTTCAGACTTGGTCTCCTTGCTCACTGTGCCCTAGAGAGACACCCTACTAACGAGGCCCAACTAAGACCGAAGCTTATATCTGTTTTTTTTGTTTCTTCTGGGTAGAATTTCCTGGTATTTTATGGTTTGGATCACTCATCTGAGTAAGACCAGAATGATATACTACAGGATATTTCTCCATATGAAGAACACAAGTGAGATAAGAGTACGTTACTATGCCTATAGAACAAGCCTACTTTAATATTGTTCCTTCTCAGATTGCGCCCCTCTGAAATTTACCCCGTCCATATAACAGTTTTTTGGGCAACGCTCAGTAAGGTCATGGTGAAACCCCAGACAGAGAGAGGGAACATCTGACCTATCATCACAACCAATTAGAAACTGTTAAAAATAAAAGAGGGTTATTGTTCATTCTATCCACCTCAACCATATGTGGTAGAACTACTTACGGTGAGGAGTGTGATTGTATGTACATTGTGCTTTGAGCTATATAATATATCTTCTGCTATACAGTGGTATACGTCTATTTTTGCTCTTTGCTATAACAACTCCCCATTGTCACATGAATGTTATATTCAGTACATCAGGGTTAACATCCCAGCTCTTGTCGCTCTGATGAGTAAGAAAACAGTATGTGCACAAAATAAAACTTAGAAAAAGATATGAATCAGTGAGAAAGTTGACTCAACAGAAATGGAAAAAGAACAATTGTTGAGGTACATAGTAATCAGCCTCACACGTGTCACAGCAGGTACAGAGAGCTCGGAGTTTAAATAAATGGAGAACTGTCGTACAAGTGCTGTCGGTGACTCATAGTTATTAACTTGACTGTATGACAATCTTATGGAAGAATGTATTCGGAGAGCAAAGATTGAAGCTGCTAAATAAGGACAAGGACCCTCAGCGAGCTCTTCATGCAGAGACTTCTTTATAAATTCTTAAGTATCTGGATTGTAAGACTTGAAGCTGTATAATTCCTGCATCTGTGTGGCTGAGCTGTTTCACCTTAAGAAGCGTCAGTGTATGAACGTGTTTATATGCTGTCCTTGTGATTTAATAAATATGGTTCTGCGTTTTATGACCTTAACTGATACTGATTCACACATTGCAGGAAAGTCGTTGCTGCTCAGTTGTTCAGTGGTGTCTGATTCTCTGTGACCCTATGGACTGCGGCACGTCAGGAACGTCGTCAGGTTGTGCTTATCCGTAAGGTTTTCTTGGCAAAGATACTGGAGTGGGTTGCCAGTTCCACGATTTGTCTGATTTCTCTGCTATGATCTGCCCACCTTGGTGACCCTACATGGCATAGCTCACACAAGCCCTTTCAGCGCAATCACACAATGTCACACCCTCCATCGCCACCCTTGCCTTTGTGCATCTGTGCCTCTATGTGCACCTGCACCGATTTTGTGCAGCACTTAGGACCTATTTTGATGCTATGCACCAATGCCATGTATGCCAAAGTCTGGCATGCCAAGGCCCTCATTCAATTGCAATTTGGCCAATTGAATAGGGCTCTAAATAAGCACATAACATATTTTTTTTAAAGACGTTTTTAGTTAGTAAGCATCTATCCAAAAGCAAGGTCTTCACTAACTAAAAACTTCTTTAAAAAAATATGCTATGTGCTTATTTAGAGCCCTATTCAATTGGCCAAATCACAATTGAATGAGGCCTTAAGTAACTCTGCTTTATCTTACCTATCCTGATCCCTTGTCTTAATTTGCCATACCCTTAGTTTGATTTAGAGATTCCTCTACTTTCCGGCACACAGCATTGTGACTTCTGGACTGCATTGCAACTCTGCTCTTACCCAATCGCAGGGCTAGAGAAGGCAGGACCCCGGTGCAAAATAATTTGGGGCACACATTGCAACTTCACTATACCCCCCTTTAGATCAATAAATAAAAAACAAAAATATATGTAGAGGATCACATTACACTATGGTGATCAGATCGACTTTCTATAATATAATTATCTGCCATCCCAACACCGCTTGGGAATTTAAGAATTTTCAATATTTTCAAACCATGGACCTCATTCAATTGTGAGTTGGCCAATTGAATAGGGCTCTATATAAGTCACATAGCATTTTTTAAAGAAGTTTTTAGTTAGTGAAGACCTTGCTATTGGATAGAAGTTCACTAACTAAAAACTTCTGTAAAAAAAAAAAAATGCTATGTGCTTATATAGTGCCCTATTCAATTGGCCAAATCGCAATTGAATGAGGCCCCATGTATTTTTAGATATTTGAGAATGTAGGAATGAATAATATAAACATTCACCATATTGGTTGATCCTTATCATATTTACAGCCTTATTAAATTGCCATTCGCCCAATTGAATAGGGCTCTATATAAGCACAGAGCATATTTTTTAATAGAAGTTTTTAGTTAGTGAAGACCTTGCTTTTGGATACAAGGTCACTAACTAAAAACCTCTGTAAAAAAATATACTATGTGCTTATATAGAGCCCTATTCAATTTGCAGAATCACAATTTAATAAGGCTGTTAATTTCAAATTGACATTTAAGTACTTTTTATTACCTATAGTTTTACATTATTCCATGTTTGGAGTCTACAGTGTGACATTTTAAACGCTTGTTAATTTTTTTAAACATGTTTAGTATTAATTACAGTATAATTTATATCTATACATACATATAGGCAAGGACAATAAGAAATACACATAATGGCACATAGTATCCACTGCCTTGCATTACCTACGACCATTTCCAGTAACTGTTTCCGTCCTTTCTCTTTTATCATCCAGTCGAGGAGCCCTTCCATTTATATTACTTTTAGCTCTTATACTGTATGATTAAAGTACTCTCTTTATTGCTTCTAGCAATCACATTTCTTTTTGTTCCAGTGACCTGACCTAATTCAGTGGGGCGCAGCTGTGAGTATTATCTATACTGGAGTTACACAACAGATACAATTGTAAAGAGGACATTTAACTATATTTAAATAATTAACACCGTAATAATGTTGGTCCTTGATGAGTTTTAGGAAATTTAGGAGAATAAGGCTACGGTAAAATGAATGGACGGCTCATAACGTTTCATATCCACAGCATGGTGTGTGCACGGCTGCATTTTACACACTAAAAAATGCTGTAAGGTTCACATAATATATTTTATTCCTTGAGTAAGGTGAGCTATCCTCCCTTTTAAATCAATGTGTCAGATGTAGCCACTTTTAGCTATTGACTCAAACTGAATGAGCAATGATTAATGCATAGAGAACTCTGCTGGTGCGATCTTTGATTGGCTGTCAGTGACACACCCAAACCAGAGTTTATGAGAATTACATTTTAATTAGGTTAAATTAAATATTGAAAAATGAAGGCATTTTAGCCATGCCATTTAAATACACAGAATAAAGATTTGGAAACCCCTTGATTGGTACCAGTCTTATTAAAGGACAAGTATGACTCAGACACCTATATTGCTGTGTATTGGACTGGGACAAGCCCAAAAGACAATTATACATTCAAAGCAGTTTATTGTGCTCTATTACCTTAATTTAAAAACAATAAAGACACTTTGAAACAATACCAAATAGAAATAAAATACTAACAGCCTTATTACATTGCAATTCAGCAAATGGGTCTATATAAGCACACAGCATATTTTTTTACAGAAGTTTTTAGTTAGTGAAGACCTTGCTTTTGGATAGAAGTTCACTAACTAAAAACTTCTGTAAAAAAATATGCTGTGTGCTTATATAGAGCCCTATTCAATTTGCCGAATTGCAATTTAATATGGCTGTAAATGTTCCTCTAAGTACCAAATTGAATCTAGGAATATATGTTCAAAGGTATAAGGAAGGAAACAGAAGGTCCACTGCGCTCATCCTATGCGCTATCCACCATCAAATTATGGATAGAAATGCATCTGAATAAGTATTTACCTTTTTGAAATAGCTGCTCGCTCAGGTGAGATCATGCAGAGGTAAAGCGATTAATAATATGCGAGAAATTGCTGGTTTTAAATTTAGTGACCTATTTGAGAGCTAATATAATCTGTTAGGGTTTGGTACGTGATACCTATGGAGCATGTTTACAATACTTGTCTTTGATTCTATTCACGTTCCCCTGCGGAGCTTGCATACAATACATTTGGCCTGTTATTCCACTGCTGCACTGAGGATGCTAAGGCTGGCACATTGATAAAGGCCCAACATTTAGGCTGATAAGAGACACAGAAAGATCTAATTGCTTGACCCTTCAGCTACATTAACTTGATTGGTTTGCCACTTAAAGCCTTTATCATCATTATGTATGCAATGGCTTGTAGGAGGTCTTCATTGGCTTGTAGGAGTTCTACATGGGCTTGTAGGAGGTCATCATGGGCTTGTAGTAGGTCGTCATGGGCATGTAGGAGGTCGCCATGGGCTTATAGGAGGTCGTCATGGGCTTGTAGGGGGTCTTTATGGGCTTGTAGGAGGTCGTTATGGGCTTGCAGGGGGTCGTCATGGGCTTGTAGGAGCTCGTCATGGGCTTGTAGGGGGTCTTCATGGGCTTGTAGGAGTTCTTCATGGGCTTGTAGGAGGTCATCATGGGCTTGTAGTAGGTCGTCATGGGCATGTAGGAGGTCGCCATGGGCTTATAGGAGGTCGTCATGGGCTTGTAGGGGGTCTTTATGGGCTTGTAGGAGGTCGTCATGGGCTTGCAGGGGGTCGTCATGGGCTTGTAGGAGGTCGTCATGGGCTTGTAGGAGTTCTTCATGGGCTTGTAGGAGGTCATCATGGGCTTGTAGTAGGTCGTCATGGGCTTGTAGGAGGTCGCCATGGGCTTGTAGGGGGTCTTCATGAGCTTTCAAAACAATAAAAAAACAATACATATAACTAAGTCAATTTAAAAAATGTAAATAGTTATTATTTTTAGGTTTCTGTTGAATGATGCACATCCGTGTTAAATATGGCGTATAGAAAGGTCATCTTTAAACATTAACTTTAATAAGTGTATTTTATAAAAATAGGTGCAATTGTATAAATCTCTATTATTGGTAATTGGTTACTGAAATGGAATATATCACATAATGATCAATCACCTCCACCCTAATACAATAAAATTACTGAATTCCTGAGAAACTGTAGAGCTGGGATTCACTCATATCCCCTGGATATAACATACAAGGAAGGTTTATTAACAGTAGACGGGTCGTCTTTGTGGGATATATTAGATAAGAAAGGGAATGGGAGAAGTGGAAACCTGGACAGGCGTTAAGGATTTAAATAGACCAGAAGAGAGTGAGAAAATTTGTTTACAAGGAGGTTACAAGGAGTATGGGGGATGTGTGAAGCGAGTCAAGAGTGTATGATGTGTATGTAGCAGCTGTGGGAAATACAGGTGATAATGCACAGATCTGTGCTATAAAAGAACAAGAATCAAAGGTGGGTAGAGTTAGAGTTGTTGCTGGGTTCAGGATCTCAGCTGGAGCAAGTTTGGATGCAAATAAGGACAGGGTGTAAAGTTAGAGTTGTTGGTGGGCTTTTCTAGGCAATCTTATCATGATATGGCCAAAATATTTGAGTTTTAGCCTTATGATCATGCCTACCAGTGAACAATGTGGCCTCGTTTCTGATTGGTTGGATATTCTTGTGGACCTTAGTTGATGTGTGTCATTGTCGATAAGTGTAATAGCTTTTATTTTATTATTATTATTATTATTATTATTACTTTTATTTGTAACGCGCCAACATATTCCGTCGCGCTATACAGACCAGCTTAGGCACTCTTTTCTTTCTCCATCACCAATAAGCCCGTTAATTCCTACTCACTTTCAGCCATCAGAGAAGTGTCATTCGAGTATCTGAAGTTGTTGATATGTCTCCCAGCAACATTAATTCCAGCTTAGGGTTCGAACAGTTCGGCCTTGCGCATGGCGTATTCTGTGTAGATGTTGAATAAATAAGGCGACAATATACAACCTTGTCACACTCCTGTCATTATCTTGAACCATTCGGTTGTTCCATGTTCGGTTCTGACCGTGGCTTCATGGTCAACATACAGATTCCTCAGGAGTGGGATTGGATGGTCTTGTACTCCCATCTTTTTAAGAACTTATTTTTTTGTGATCCATACAGTCCAATACTTTAGAATAGTATATGAAGTGGAGGTAAATGCTTGTATTGAACGCTCTTACTTTTTCTATTATCCAGCAGGTATTGTCAATTTGATCTCTTGTGCCACTTCCTCTGCGGAACCCGGCTTGCACATCTGCTAGTTCTCAGATCATATATTGTTGGAGCTGAGCTTTCAGGATCTTAAGCATTACCTTATATAATTTGTCCCCCTACAGGTGTAGTATTTTTATATTTTCTGGTAGTGTCTTTTTTTATTTTCTTTGTCTTTTTTTATTTTATCTGCGATTCTCTTTTTTTAAAGTATTTTTATTTTATGTAACTTTTTATTTTATGTATTTTTTTTTCTGTATGTATTTTATTTAATTGGGGGTAATGTTAGGGACTATGAGAGTCCTTGTATACTCCCACAGATTATATGGTCCATGGGAGTCCATAAGGACCCTATGGTAATAGATTTCCATGGGTTACATAGGACGTTAGGTTTAGGTACCATGAGAGTTCATCGTAACCCTTATGATTATACTTTAGATTTCCATTGGGATCCATAGGGATCCCCATGGTAATGGATTAAATTAGGTGTCATGGTTATAGTATGGTATACCATGTTCTTCCATATAGTTCACCAATCATTAGCATTAAAAATATATCTGTGAATCTTCAGCAAGAAAATACAATGTAAAAACATAGTTTACATAATTAAAGGCAACTGTTGCACCCATTGGTTCATATTAGGTGCCATGGGGGCCATAGGGACCCAAATGGTAACTGTTTTTTTTAAGTGCTGTGGGGGTACATAGGGATCACCATAGATGTAGTATAGTATACCATGGAGGACCATATGAGCTCCCATAGTAACTGCTTAATATTGGTCTACAGGGACAAAGAGTGGAGGAAGGTGGCCAGTGTGCCCAGGAATTAATGGGGGAACCCCAGGGAATTCACGGCCTGATAGCGGTAGTGGGTATTGAAGAGGGAATCCTGATAATAACCCGACACATAGGGGGTGGCAAGTCATAGACAGAGGGGTTCTAAACTCCTCACATTTTTTTATCATTTAACCCATTCCAAGAGACATGAAGACATGGAGTTAAGATAGATAGATAGATAGATAGATAGATAGATAGATAGATAGAGATATGGGAGGATGTTAGGGCTTTTATAGTGTGTTCACGTTAGCGGCTAACTACTGAGATTCAGACTTGGTGTCTCCTACTCCAACTGCGAACATACATTAGAGCTAGAGAAATACAGCCCAAAATCCCTCTTACGAGTCAGTAAACATTAAGGGATTATTTTTTGCTGAAGCAATGAAATAGCTTATAGAAAATCCTGTAGCTACAAGTCAGTCTTTCAGGAGTTATTATGGAAGCCATGGAGTAAAGTTTATAATCAGTAGTTTAATGCTGAAATTAAGATCAAGGTAAATTAACACCTCAGAGCTGTTGCAGAATATCTAACTGGTTTAAAGATTTTTGTTTGCATCACTCCACAGGAGGCCTTCAGTGCTGAACTCTCCCATTGTTTAAAGGTAGCTGAAGCATTGTTTCAGCTCCATAGGAGACCTCTCGGGTTTGTGTTTGCAAACAACAACTTGATTACACCACCATAGACCAGGTCACACAGAACTACATATAAATACATTTTAAAAATTCCCTTAGCTCAAAGGTCTAGTTTTAAAGGGAATACTTCACACACCCTTGGGTGGTTCATGACTGTCTTAATCAACTTTTTATTAATTATATATTTACATGTAAACATTGTTTCTCATGATGTCTTATATTAAATATGTTTTCATTTAAATGTAATTGTGTCCCTTTAAATCATTATTAGTACTATTATTTATTTGTTTATTTAATTATTTATTTTTACATTTTACTTGCTGCAATAAATCTTAAGTATTAAAATATATACTTTCAGTTGCCTGGAAAAGAAACTGGAACTTTCCTATAGATTTATTTTTAGAGCACTGCATTTCTGGATGATGTTCAAAAATAAACCTTACAATAAATCTCATTTAATAGCTGTCATAAAGCACCTGTCTGAATTTTAATGCAATTTTTCATGTTGGTGTTTCAAGAAAGATAACAAAACACTGTCATTATGTGTCCTTCACTTAGCTGTGACAGCTTTTATAATTTAAAAAAAAACAGCATATGACTTAGTAAATTATGACAGGAAGTAATGATAAGCACAAAGTACAAAATAGCTGATATGGCGACCAAATAATTCTATATTCTGATTTTGATTTATTTAGCTTTACTGAGAAATTGCCCTGGTGCACATAATGTTTTTCTTATTTTCGCTGAATGTTAAGGTAAATCGAGTACCTTCCCTAGATTCAGAAAAACAAAGTCCCAATACTAACATCAACATTTAAAGGACTACTATAATGCCCTAAGAAGAGGGGATTGATGTTTTAATTATGCATTGATCATTACTAAAATTCATATTTAAGTTTTTATAATAGCAATATTGAGTAATAAAGAGCTAATCTATTAATTTTTTATTTAACCCAACTTTTTAGTTAACCATTAATTAACATAAAAAATACAAGGACAGCAGCTAGACGGCGAGGTAGTGAGTCATTAAGATGCTGACATTGTCAAGGGTATCTGGAGCCATGCAGACTGCAGTGCATCCCACAGCTGCTGAAGAGTACGTGGTGTAGGATCCATATGGCAGAAATGGCGATCGTGATGGTGCCACAGGTGCTCAATGGGGTTCAAGTCCAGGGAATTTGGAGGCCAGTAAAGTACTTGGAAGCCTTCATCATGCTCTTCCAACCCGTCCCAGACAATTATGGCCATATGATATGTTGCATTGTCCTACCGGAAGATCCCATCCACTCCAGGGAAGACATGTATGGTTGTACTTGATCTGAAAAGGTTTGATAGATAACCCAATTGGATGAAAGTGCCTTCCAGAGGTATGAGTGGACCCAGACAATCCCAAGAAAACATTCCCTAGACCATAACACTGCCGTCAGCTTGTGTTCATCCAACAATGATTGCAGAGTGTTTGTTCTGACGCCTAACGCGCCAATGTCCATCCAGTCAATGGAGCAGAAAACGTCACGCATCAGAAAGGCAATACTTTCACAATCAGAACAGGTACAATTTTGGTACTGTTATGCAAATTGAAGCCACTTCTGATGATCCCTCTTCAGCATGGGTGCAGTGACCAGTCGTTTACTTCAGAGTCTCAAGCGCAGCAGTGTTGGCTGTAATGTCATTTTAAACACAAGTCTGGTAGCCCTCTGGTTCGTTTGGCTGGTGAGTTGCTCAACTGCAGCGTGTCGGTTGGCGCTCACACATCTTCACCTCTGACATCAATGGCATGTAGTGCTCCACAGTTTTGATGCTGTTTATTTGCAATGGTGCCGTTTGTCCAATCCCTGTGCACTTTAACCACTAGCAGCACGCGAACAGTTCACAAACCGCGCTGTTTCAGAAACTAACCTCTGCCATCAGAAAACCCTGGGAACACCTGCTGCGAAACAAAACGAAATAAACAACTTCCCGTACACCTCTGGTCACCACATCCCAACTCCAGAAGAAATACGTAAAATATTTAAGGATTTACAGCCACTACAGCCACTACTAAAACTCCCATTCTTGCATTTAGACAGCCACCAAACTTGGGACAAACATTGGTCAGCAGAAGATTGGTGAATGAACAGCATAACAAAGAAAATGGCACTAAACCTTGCAGTAAAATTAGCTGCAAACTATGCCAACACATATGTAGAGAGGAAAGAGCCACACATAATAACAAGACCTATCACATCAGGGGCTCATATTTATGTATTTCTTCCAATGTAGTGTACATGATGCAATGTACTGTATATGACAAGGGCTGTTACATTGGGGAAACCAGTCAAAAACTACACGACGGGGAATACACATCACACATCACAGGGAATACCTATTGAACCTATTGATGTCACGTGTGTTTTCAGGAGGCAGCATTGCTGTATCTGGTGAGTCAGAGGGGGCCAGACGGTAAGGGCCAGGAGATGCCAGTCTGGGGGGACCAGGTGGGGCTTTGCCGCCAGGCGGGGGGTGGGGTCCAGGTATCAGGAGGGGCTGAGCTGGAATGTCCAATAGGGGTTGGGCTGGGAGGTTGTGCAGCCCTCAAAAAAGTGCCACCTGGGGCAGACCACAAACCCTCACACCTCCCTAGTAATGCCACTGTTCCTTTATACTAGCCTGAAAAAGAAAGTACATCATTGCATTTCTTTGGTTTTATATATTAAGACATATTGATCTCTATCTAGGTCTAATAGTAGATAAATCTAGACTCACGTGAAAAATAATAGACACAGACTTTATTTGTTCAGTATTTAATGAAACATTCAGTAGCCTTGTGTGAAAAAAAAATAAGTTCACCCTTACTGCTTTCGATGCGTTCGTTTATCAGCTGCACCTGGCCCAGATCATCTTAAAGCCATTGTTTAGTGCTGACATTTGCTGGTGCAAGTTATCCTATATATGGGCAGCACCTGTACTACCTGCCCTGACCTTGGTTTGTCTGAACTATTGTAGCTTCCCCTAAACTGTGGTTAGTCATACTTTAAATATTTTAGCCCTACTGGTTTGCTTTCAAAACACCAACAAAGATTTTATAGTTACATTATTCACAGGAAGTTACTTACTGTGAGCTGCTTGATGTCTAAGAACATATGACTACAAAAATAATATCCACTAAAAATATGACATTCCAAGATGAAAAAATGACAAAGGGAAATGTCATATTTATTTAAGTAGTCGGAGTCACACAACTTAGGGGATATTTTTAGAAAATATTGACGTGTTACTGCAACTATTACATTTTGTTAAAACTATATTCCCAATGTATTTGAACACTCATATGTGAAATTACGTCATGTGTGGAAGCAGAGATTTTTCCAAACTGCCAGATGTTCTCTCAACATGACACAGAAAAGCCACTAAACTGGTCAGTGATGCATCACCACACAAAATTGTGTCACAAAGAATCCAAAATTCACTTAGAAGAACAGCAGATTTATTTTTACAAAGAAATACATTTTTCCATGTTTGGAATTTACTCTTATTTTGTTAGCTAAGAAATATTCAGTTCAAAATGAAAAAATAAGTCACTGCATGATATTTCATATATACAGGTGATAGGTCCAAGGGCAGGCTGGGTGGAAAATTGTTGTAGATGTATGAAAACTAAGGGCTCTATTCCATGGTTCCCATGGGGAAATGAATGAGAAAAGTTGACTCATAAATCACTACCTAGCAATCACATCCCACCACTCAAATAGACTTACCAGAAATTGCCACTAAATGGTGTGAAATGTCTAAAGATTGCAACCAACATTTAGCTGTCCCATTGCTTTTTTTTTCCAAAAGCCCATCACATCGTTCCAGCAGTGAAATCTCAGCAGTACAATGGTACATTTAAGTATCTTAGTGCTGATACTTTCTAAAAATCCTATGTGTACTGAGACCCACCATTCGTGAATTCTGATTGGCCAGACAGTTACCTATTCATAAATGAGTAGGCTGTCATCTACTACATGATTCTGATTGGCAAACAAATTATATTTAAGCCAGGAGAGTGAGCCAAAAGGCATTATTCACTGCAAGAGCTATGCCTAGGAGGTGCTCTGTTAGAATATTTTTTATAGAGCGGTGTGTTTTAGGTGGAGGACCATTTCAACGGGCCAGAAGATGAGGATTCTGGGCTTCAATCAAGATAGAAGAGGACATGAATCTCCTATCAACATGGATAGCCGCTTATCAAGGATGGAAGATTGAGGGCATTGTTGATCATCGATGAAGGGCCTCGCAGGGTAGGTAAGTATATTTTTGACCCTATAGGTTTATATATATTTTTTATTTTATTTTAATCTTTTTACTTTTTTATTTTATAATTTTCTTTAACAATTTGTTTTCAGTTCTGTTTTTTTGGTAATATGTTTTCTTCTATAGCCAAGGGACTATTGGAGGTCCTTATGGACATCAATGGGGAGGTTGGTCTACATGGCGGTCCAATCTGGTGTTTTTGAAACAAATTGTCCAAGGACCTCTGTGTTTATTTTTTCTGCGACCAGAATCTGCGACCAGATCCACTGCTGGTAGCAAGAGACTGCCCCAAGACAGCAGCATCTCACATTTCTGTTTCTCACAGTGTTGGATCATTGGCCACAAAATTATCCATAAGAACAAGGGCCAGGGGTGGATCTACCACTGGTGCAGGCAGTGGATTGCACTGAGGCCCTTGCTTGGGGGGGGGGGGGGGGGTGCACAGTGCTGTCTAAATTTATTGTAAAACAATTTTAATATTTAAATTGACCCACCCCCCCAGGGCCCCTTGGTGACATCATTCCCCTCTCCCTCCCCTCCTCCTCATCTGGTTATGGCCTGCATGATGGTATACTTTTTCCCGAAATCCATCATGGATTGTTTGTCCAGGCTGTCTGTTTGGTCAATGAGCTGGCGGAATTTGCGGCCTCAAGTCTTTTGCACCTGCAATAGCACTGCACGTGTGGACAGAAATGCTTACTGAACAAGTTCTTGAAAACTACCATTGTGATCCAAGCTTTACGGTTGAAATTCCAAATAACAGCAAAGTGAATTTAGGAATGCCCTTTGATGACTCTAGGTCTTTTTGAGTGGTACAACAGCAGTGGCTTGATCTTGAAAAAGCCACTGGTGTTCCCACCCATAAAAGGGGTTAACCGGTTTTTGGATGTTTTGAACCTTGGTGCTCGCTTCTGCTTATGGGATATTCAGGTGCGTCTTGGCATTTACTTCTAGAACAGTCCTGTCTCGACAACTTTGAAGATCAGTTCTGGTGGATAATGACCTCTTTCCACAATATATACAATCACAGTCATTGTCTGTAAAACAGTAGACAAAGAATGCAATTAATGTAGATTTTATTAAACAATTAACAATTAACAACCATATTATGATAAACTAGGGAACTAGGAAAATATTCTGTACCTTCTCTCTGGATGGGGGAGGTAGAAATTAGGGTATTAAATGGCTTTATCCCACTTTGCTCCCTCTCTCTCTAGATAGATGGATAAGGATACGGGAATACTAGTGTAGTGTGTTCACATTAGCTAGTGAGTAATATTGCAATGGGTTCCTTGATGGTCCAGTCGTTTGGATTCAATGCTTCCACCACTGCGACCTGGGTTCGATTCCAAGAGGTCACACCACCCTGAAGCCGAGCAGGATTCGGCCTGGTCAGTACTTGAATGGGAGACCACCTAGGAATATCAGGAGCTCTATGCATTGGCCCATTGGAGAAGGAACTGGCAACCCACTCCATTATCTCTGCCATGAATACCAAGTGGATCAGTATGACCATGGACATAAAGATGTCCTGGTCTATTACGGTCCACAAGGTCCCCGAAAGTCGAAAATGATTGAATGATGAAAAATAAAAAACGGATGGTAATTTACAGTGCCCTGCAAAAGTATTCATCCCCCTTGGCATTTTTCGTGTTTTGTTGCCTCACAACCTGGAATTAACATGGATTGTTTGAGGATTTGCATCATTTAATTTACAGAACATGCCCACAACTATGAAGATGTTTTTTTTTTTATTGTCAAGTGAACAACAAATAGGACAAAATAACAGAAAAAGTCAATGTGCATAACTATTCACCCCCCTAAAGTCAATACTTTGTAGAGCCACATTTTGAGGCAATCACAGCTCCAAGTCTATTTGAATAAGCCTCTATGAGTTTGCCACATTTTACCACTGGGATGTTTGCCCATTCCTCCTTGCAAAAATGCTCCAGCTCCTTCAAGTTGTATGGTTTGCGCTTGTGAACAGCAATCTTTAAGTCTGACGACAGATTTTCTATTGGATTGAGGTCACCAACTTAGACTATTGTGTTCTGATCCATCACATTAAATTCAGATTAACAAAACATTGAACTTAAGGCTGTAATGTAACAAAATAGGTAAAAAGTCAAGGGGGGTGAATACTTTTGCAAGGCACTGTAGTTAGGCTGCAATCACATGTTAGTGCTATAGAGCTACAGGCAAAACTCCCTGGTAAGAGTCAATATGTTTTATGTGATTATTTTTTGTGGGAGCCAAGTGATAGCTCTGCTTTCTTAGCTATGAATAAGCCTCACAAGATTTCTTAGGGGAGCCACCATGGAGATGTTTAGCTCTATAAGTGTTCCCAAGCATTTCCCACAACACTGTACCACATACAATTCTGTTATTACATTTTTCTTTCTTTAAAAAGTATAAATATCTAGTAATGTTTTTGCATTTTAATTATTTTTTGTTTTAATCTAATAAAAATTAAAGACATAAAACATACAGACTTTCTTCATGCATCATCATGAGAGAGACAAAGACATCATAATTTAAAGTATATATACTTTAGTATAAGCCAACTTTTTCAGCACATTTTTTTATGGCTCGGCTTATACTCGAGTAAAAAAAATCCTCCCCCTTCCCCCCCTTATCATCCTCCTCCTCCCACCTTTTCATCCTCCTCTTCCCCCCTTATCATCCTCCTCCTCCTTCTCCTCCTTCCCACCCTCCTTATCATCATCTTCTTTCCCCCATAACCTCCTCCTTACTGCACACTCTCCAATCCCTATCCCCCTCTCTCCTTACTTGCTACTATGCTCCGATGAGCTGATGCCAATCCTGGCGCTGCAGCATGTCTTCTGTACCGGCATATACTAATGATGTGACGTCACATGCGCATCACGTCATTAGCATATGCCGGTGATAAAGGAGGGAAGGAGAAGGATGATAAAGGGGGGAAGGAGGAGGATGATAAGGGGGGGAAGGAAGAGGATGATAAAGGGGGGAAGGAGGAGGATGATAAAGGGGGGAGGAGGATTATAAAGGGGGGAAGGAGGAGGATGATAAGGGGGGAAGTAAGGGGATGATGAAGGGGGAAGGAAGAGGATGATAAGGGGGGCAAGGAGGAGGATGATAAAGGGGGAAGGAGGAGGACGATGGGGGGAGGAGGAGGATAATAATGGGGGTAGGAGGATGATGATTATGGGGAGAGGAGGAGGATGATCAGGGGGGAAGGACCCTCTTTTGCACCCTCGGCTTATACTCAAGTCAATATGTTTACACATTTTTTTGTGGTAAAATTAGGCTCCTCGGCTTATACTCGGGTCGGCTTATACGGTTTACATAAATAATTCACAAGGAAAAAAAATAGTAAAAACGATATGTCTTATGCTACTAATAAATATAACCATATATAATTATTAGTAATAAAAATATGTTTCTAAAACATAATTATTTTTAAAACAATGCACCTTATTTGATAATATATATTAACATAATGATATAATGATAATTATCATATTGTATATTTAAAAAACAAGCTTTAAAAATAAATTAGCATAAGTAGAACACATATTTCTATTATTGCAATTATCCGAAATATTGCACTGAAGAAACTGTATGCACTCCAATTGTCTCAGTATGAGATTCAAATTCAGTGCATGTGTGATTCATATACATTTTACACATAAGAAAAATTTGAATTGAGAAAATTAACTGTACTTGAAAAGAATGATTGATGGTTACAAATATAACCTTTATTTATATAATCATCATCTATATATATATATATATATATATATATATATATATATATATATACATATATATACACATATATTATTATTGGGAGAATAAGAGTTCTGTGGCTTATTATGGATCAAAATAGAATACATCCTTTAAAATTATAAATGAGCCAGGCATATTTGCATAAAGGTATATATAGTATTTCAGTATTTTGTGACATCCATAGAGCACTTAATAACCTGCTTTATATACACACAATTAGCTAATTTTCTCTTTTTCGTTTTGTAAGAGTAACATACTAAGTAGTCCCATTACATGTAACCGTCTAACTTGTTGTAACAGAGGTTCCAAGGGTAAACATTGATATCCTGTAAATTAGTGAACTCAGATGTCCTGGAATGAGACATTTCATATCAGACAACCATCAGATCTGCTACTGTGGAGTAACCCCCATAATCAGTCATTACAGAATGATCTCAATTTGAATTCAAGGCAAGACATTTAACTTCATAGTAATCCAAGTCTATGTTCCAACCATGGACGCTGAAGAAGCTGAAGAGGATATTCAGCACTTCCTAGATCTAACATCAAGAAAATATGTTAGCCTCATCATAAGTGATTGGAACACACAAAATACCTGGAATAACTGGCAAGTTCAGTCTTGGAGTACAAATGAAACAGGTCGGAGATTAGTAGAATTCTGTCAAGATAATTCTCTGGTCGTAGTAAACACCCTCTTCCAATAGACTCACAGCAACTCTACATATGGACATCACCAGATGGACAATATAGATATCAGATTGACTATATAGTTGCCAAAGATGGAGGAGCTCTTTACAATCAGCAAAATCAAGACCTGAAGCTGACTGTGGCTCAGACCATGATCGTCTTATTGATCAATGCATAATTAAACTGAAGAAAAGAAGGAAAAGCTTTAGACCAAGCAGGTATGAAATAAATAATATCCCCTGTGAATATGCAGTGGAGGTAAAAATAGATTTAAGGGGCTATATATGGAAGATAGAATGCCTGAAGAACTTTTTGCATTGTCCAGAAAATAGCAACAAAGAATATCTACAAAGTCAAGAAAACTAAGAAGGCAAAGTGGCTATCTGATGAGGCTTTGAAAGTAGCCCAGGAAAGAAGGAAAGTGAAAGGTAGCGGAGATAAGAGAAGATTTGTCCAACTGAATGCAGAATTCCAGAGGATAGCAAGAAGAGACAAGAAGACATTCTATAATGAGTGATTTAAATAGATAGAAGAAGATAAAAGAATGGGAAAATCAAGAGGTATTTTCAAGAAAATTGAGAATCTCAAAGGAACATTTCATGGCAAAGTGGTGTGTTAAAGAAAAATATTGTAGGGACTTAACAGAAGCAGATCAGATAAAGAAGAGGTGGGAGAACACACATAAAATCTATACAGGAAAGACCATGACAGCACTAATAACCTCAATAGTTTGTCTAATGAGCTGTAGTCAGATATCTTGGAGAGTGAAGTGAGATGGGCCCTAAGAAGACTTGCTGATAACAAGGCTGCAGGAATTGATAGAGTCCCAACTGAACTGTTCAAAATCCTAGAAGATGATGCTGTGAAAGTGTTGCTTGTATTATGCCAACACATTTGGAAAACTCAACAGTGGCCAATAGAATCGAAAAAGGTCAGTCTGTATCCCAATACCAAAAAAGACAATGCCAAAGGGTGATCCAATCAAACAATTGCACCCATTTCACATGCCAGCAAGGTGATGCTTAAGATCCTGCAAGCTCGGTTCCAACAATATATGGACTAACAACTACCAGATGTGCAATCCAGGTTTCGCAGAGGAAGAGGCACAAAAGATCAAATTGCCAATGTCTGATGTATAATAGAGAAAGCAAGAGAGTTCCAGGACAAAAAAAAACATTTTCTTCTGCTTCAAAGACTATTCTAAAGACTTTAGCTGAGTGGATCACAACAAAGTGTGACATATTCTTAAAGATATGAGGGTATCAGATCATCTGATCCTCAGAAGTCTGTATGTGGCTAAGATGTCACAGTCAGAACCAAACATGGTCCAATATTTTGGCCATATCATGAGAAGACAGGAAACCCTAGAGATAACTCTGGTGCTGTGAAAGATTGAAGTCACACGCGGATGGCAAAGGCGTAGATGGATAGATGAAGCAATGGACATAAGATAGATGGAGCTCAGAGAGGCAGTAACTGACAGATGTGTCTGGAGTGCTGTGGTCCGTAGGGTCAAGGAGAGTTGTAAATAACTCTCCATGACTCTATGGACCTCAGTTAGAAGACGCAGTTAGGTAGAAGCATTAGGGGGAAGATATAGCTCCACATTACGTGGTCCTGTGGAATCAACTATATATTATTATTTCCTTTATTTGTAACGCACCAATTCATTCCATAGTGCTATATATTCCTTTGCAAAATTATACCCTATTCTTTTTATCCACATTTAGAGCTAATGTACCAATGATTATGTTTTAAATTATTTTCAGATATGAGACTTAGCAGAATATAAGATATAATAAAGTGAAGAGACACACCATGGGATATCCACTATACCTATCACTGACATGCTAACAGGTTTTGTAGATTTATAGAGAAATCTTCTATTCCTCAAATTATTTATCCTATTATAGGAAAAAGAATACAATAATTAAATAGGCAGAGATTGTTTTACATGAAAAAAGTAAAATTTACGAACTCATGGGGCCTCATTCTATTATCGGCCGTAAAACGTCCGCAAGGATCTCCCCTTACGGCCGGCCATATATCTTGCAACCGGCCAGAAGCTGAGAAAACTTTAAACGCAAAAATAAATTCAAGCCTGCACTGTACAGCTCTGTAAATGCTAGGGATCATATTGGGGGACATGAGGATTAAAAGTAACCCCCTCTCAAGCTTGCACATCAGCCCAAATCCGAGATCACATTAACTGTTTATTTTCCGGCCGCAGCGTGGGCGGGTCTGAGGTGCTCCTAGCCCTCTGGACTTTTTACATGGATATGTGACATAAATAAAATAAAAAATTGTTTACGGATTTGAGTATAGGGGAATGTTGTGCTATTTTTGCTAACACCTACAATTACTTTATAGTCTCCTCAGAGTGCAGGATGGCTTTATTTCGGCTTTATAATGTGCTTAATTGGTGCTAGTGGGACCTTTTTCCTGCAAGTAAGCTGCGGCTCGCTTTTAGCCTTGCAGAGAGGGTTCCCGGAGCAATTGAATAGCAACCGGGATTTTCTTGCGGCCGGAACTCTTGCGGCCGTTTTAGATCAAAGGCTTTCCTCCAGCGCGAGCGGCCGCAAGGGATAGCAAGGCGCCGGCCGCAAGCCTGCCGGAATCCCCGGCCGGAGGGGAATAGAATAGGCAAATAGCTTGCGGCCGGTCCTTGCGGCCCCGCATCTCCTACGGCCGTTACTAGAATGAGGCCCATGGAATATAAAATAGCAAAGGAACACTTTTTTATTGTAATTAAAATGAAATACATTACATAAGAATATTTCTTTGTTCTTTTATGAAAAATTTCATAACAATAACAGTGAAATAAAAAAAAGAAAACAATTGGGGGAAGAGGAGGAATTGTGGGGTAATTTAAGATATTATTTGCTTTCTCTTTTTTCAAAATTGTTTGGGTTCTTATGCTATTAGTTTATTTTGTCTATTTTCAATCTCCAAACGTTCCATCAGGATATCCATTTTTTTTTGTCTATAACTGCTGATATCATGTACTTTATATTGTGTGCGTATATACACAGTATATATATATATATATATATATATATATATATATATTTTTTTTTTTTTTATTTATCTCTTCTATTGTGGACTTATCCGATTTCCAATTTTTAGTCATGATAATTCTAGTTACTAAAAATATTTGATTTATTAGGATTTGTGTGTCTTTTGATATATTTGATATAGGTAGTCCTAATAATGCCGCTTCTGGTTTTCTAGTTATATTGAATCCTGTGAGTGTTTCTATTACTGCATATATTTCTTCCCATGGTTGTGAGATTTTAGGACATTCCCATAGAGCATGTATCAGAGTACCAGCTTCATCACAGCCTCTGAAGTATTTATCATTAAATGATGGGTTTAATTTGTTGTAATCTTACTGGAGTAAGATACCATCTCATTAATGTTTTAGATGTGTTTATATTAAGTGAAGAATTATTTAAATCTCTTAAAAGGATTTTATACCATTATTTTTCATTGAGATATGTATAAAAAAAATCCAAAGATGTCTTATATGGTTATTTGAACTGTATTTGTAGTAACTGTGTTTTGGTCAATCACATAATTATAAAAAATAGAGATTTTTTTTTACCATTTGAGTTATGCATACAGCGGTTTTCAAATGTTGTTTTAATGGCTAAATATATATGTTTTTCATATAGTTTTATATATTGTATCTGAATTAAACCATACTTTTTGTGGAGATTTAAACAGTTCTTTGAATAGATCTGGAGACGATGTAGACATTTTTGTAAAGATGTCTGCTACTATAAATACATTTTGTTGGATCCAACAATTCATTTGACAAGTTTACTTCTTCTAGATTCCTTATGGAATGACCATACTAGAGTAAGCCAATAGCAAAGTAACACTTTTGAAATAGCAAATTCAATGAACGTCTACATATAATGTGACTACATGGAATGTCACTCTTACAACAAAGTAAGCTGATAGTTTGTGTATATAAAGCAGGCTATTAACTGCTATATGGATGTTACAAAATATTGCAATACTATATATAACTTTAAGGATATATCCATGGCTTTTTTACAATTTTAAAGGATACATTCTCTTAAATTTCTCAACTTCTAGCATTTTTCTTATTCTCCCATGATTTATATCTACTGATATATAACAGTCCATATTTAAACTATAAGTAAATCGAAATAAAGGTTATATTTTACCCATCAATCAATCTCTTCAAGTATAGTAAATTTTCTCAATCCATATATTTTTTCTTATTTGTAAAACAACTATCTAGAGTATTTTAGTCGTTTTAATAATAAAATATAAACATATATAGTAAATACATAGTACATTTGTTTTCACATTTGAATGTCTAAAATAAGTAAAAAAATAGGTTTTCTGCTCCAAATTCCACTGGATTCTGGGAACCTGGGCAGGCAAATGTGCTCACAAAGGCTTTGCTCTTGTAATCCAATGCGTTTTAAACATGGCTTCCTTTAAGCATATACTGTATTACACAGTTTTGAGCAAAGCCCAGAAAGTATTATGCACAAGCCAGGAAACCTACGAACAGACAGCTGTTTTGAGGTTACTGCCTCCTCAGTGTGGGACTGGTTCCTACCTTATATATATATATATATATATATATATATATATATATATATATATATATATATATATATATATATATACTGTATATATATAGCAATATTTTAAGAGTGTAACCTAGATATTTTAACTTTAAACTAAATCCCTTTACCTCCTATTTCACCATTTAGTTGTTTAAATACAATAAATTGTGAGTTTAGTAGTGCATTACTCCAAGATTACTCAGTAGTGAAAATATTCAGTTCCCACTGTAAGGGATTTTGCTTTTCAATAATGAAGACAGCAACACAGTTATAAATTATTATAATGTGCAAAATATTGCGCAAGTTGATTCTTCCTCGTATACCATCTTACAGTGAAGATATCAACATTTAGATGACACATAATGCAATTTACTTAAATTGCTGCAACACACTGTGAAGGAAGATTTGCTCCCCATGAGCCAGTAAAGGCTTCTCTGAGTCTTTTCTACTGAGGGGCAAGTTGTCAGTGGGAGATTTTTGATTAATTATTTGATCACAGGAAGGTCATCCTAAATTAGACTAAAATCAATGTGATTTGCCAACACAATGCAATTTTATATTTTCTGGAAGCATCTTTGAAGAACTAACTGCTCATTAGCCTTACTCTGCACGTAGGTTTTGCTGCAGAGAATGAAGACGGAATAATAAATAAATAAAATATAGGCATAATGGATCAATAAGAAAACTATATGTGGAAGTACTTTTGGGGGAAAAAGTGGATATTTATCAAATGTTTTCAGAATTTATATAAGTGAATTTTTTTTTTTTTTGTCAAATGTTTATTACAACAGTTTTTTTGCATGAAATGTTTAAATAAACTTGAGTCAAAAAAGCTTAAAAGACCACTCTATTCCAATCTTTTAAATATCTAAACATGACAATGGGCAATATGTTTTAGAAAACAAACAAATATAAAAATGTCTTTAATTATTATTTTTTTATATGTAATTATTCTTTGCTGTAGTGTTCCATTTTATTTGTTGAGCTAAATCTTTCAGCTGCTCCTTCATGACAGAATGTCCTTGTTAAATCATAACCTTTACATCCTTATTTGCTCCATTTCTATGATTCTTTAAATTTAAGGGTTCCTCACACTTTAGCAACTTGATAAGTAGAAACCAAAATGTTAGATTCCACTGCATAACTGCATATGATAATACATTAAATGTATTATTATTATTATTTTGCTTTATACAATCAGTATGTAATTAGCATGAGTAAACAAGTTAATTTTAAATTCAGGAGCCCCACTCTCAATCCTACTGATAAATTCAAATTGGCGAGCCAGTCATGACTAAAGCAGTCAAACTAATCATATCCTGAACAGCAATAAGCAAGTACAAGTACAGATAAAAATGAAATAAATGCATTAATATATTCAATTATACTGACAGAGCTCAATAAAATAACCAGTTATATGTAATTAAACAATTAAAGTATTTAATACATTGTGGCTTAGAATGCTATTAGAGATGCAGTATGGCTTATTATGGAATACAGGGTAATCCATTTGCTCTGTGAATCTAATTTTTTAACACCTAGGAAATATGTGCTACATTAGTTAGTAACCCGCCAACAGATTGGTCAGGGCATTTCTCACATAATCACCTTGATGCATGTTGTTCTTGCTTGTATGGAGACTATGGTCTTTTGTTGTAGTCATCCATGTTTGTTTATGGTCATTTTCATTCTGGGGACAGATCACAGGGAGTGCAGTATCGATATTTAGTGTTAATCAGTACTTATAGTCCAATGCTAGTTATTTACTGTTAATTGGCCTCATTGCATATGTGTATGAGAGATGGGTGCAGATCTAAAGAGAGGGACCTATATGTACTGTATGTTATCTGTAGGTATCAGTAGTGATGGGATTTGATAAGAGCTGTGGGAACATACATGTACATGCCCTATATCGAGTTGCTAATTAGCTGGCTTGTAGGGACGGACAACAAAGCTACCTGTGGGCTAGGGTTTGACCTATGTTATCTGAGAGGGATATGAGAATGTTTTATTATTTTTCACTGTTCAGAAAATGTTCATTATTTAATAAAGAAGAACTGGCCAGGAGACATGTGTCTGGGCTGTACTCCTTGACCTCTAAGGATCATTTCCCAAGTGTTACAGCTTTCTTACTAAGGTTTTTTATGGGTCCTGAGGATTGTGATCTGCTGGCAACTCCAGTTGCTACTGTAAGAAGGAATTCTGGTGGCAATTCACAGAGTCTATCCAGTCTCCAGTGCTAGTCTGGACTGTTTCTGTTATTATTATTAACCTTTATTTGTAATGCGCCAACATATTCTTTAGCGCTAAACAGGGTAAATACAAGAAGAAAAAACCTTGACAAATTCCGAAAGACTATGGCCATGTTATTGAGTTTAAAGTCAAGCAAACAAAGTGCTTTTTCTAAAGAACCCAACAAGACTGAACTTGCAAACTTACAGTTCCTTTACATTTATTTAATTCAATAGATTCAATTCAATTGTGCTTTTTTTTCTCAGACCTACAATCTTACTGCTGTCAATTGTCATTTAATAGAGCTTGTGACCTATGTTGGAACGATGACCTATGTACCTGTCATTTTAAGGTCTGATATGTACAGAGCGACAATATAATATAGGGTATCCTTCATGGTTTGATCCAAAGAGTTCTTCCTTTTAGAAATATAATGATGATATTATAGTAAATACATTAAATATATTCTAAAAGTAATACTGGGCTTTATGTTACTAGGTGCAAAAATATAAAAATTTCTCCCAAACATATAGCACAAAAATATAAAAAAGTAGCTTTTGATTCTACAGTAAATCCTCATATGTTTTCTGTGACTTGTAGGCAATGAGATTTTCACATGGCATTGCTCTATTTTGACAACACTGTAAGAACCATGTATGATGCTATACAATCTGTAAGAAAAATGGCGATATTCTGGATTCAATAAATGATGTTGCAAGGAACATGTTTCTCTGCATGAATCAAAAGGCAAATACAATTTACCCACAAAGTATCTGGATATACGGTAACTATCTTTGGATTAACCTTATCAGGCTACTTTTCCAAGGCTCTCAATGCAGAAACTTGTCGCCAGAGTATGAGACAGAGACATAGGTGAACTGGTAGCAACAAGCTTAGTGGATACAAAACAGGAGAATAACAGGGAAAACACAAAAACTTACACACAAAAGGCCCCATTCAATTGGCCAAATCGCAATTACTAGAACTCGAAAAGCAGCTTGTATAGGTTATGGATATTCAATTGGCTACATTTCCAATAGCGAGTTACCTGCCCCAAATCACTGTGAGTCGGCCAAATAACTCAGCCCTATCTCCTCCATTGACTTTTCAAGCCCACAAAAGTTGACGGTTCTAAAGACGCAAAATTGATATTCAATTACAAAATTTCAAGTCGCTCACATACGAAAACTGACTGGCATATCAAAAATGTATCACAAAATACATTAGGACTCGCAAGGGATTAGACAATAGCGCCATTAAATTCCAAGGTCGCATCAGCCCTGGTACACCCGCAAAGGCGGCGGGCTCTAAATTCGGCAGAGTTACAGAGCTTTACATTCAATCATACCACAACCAAAGGGCCGGAGCCACAACCCTTTCTGTGCCCCCAAGCTGTTAGGGGGCTGGAATAGATGTGGGCTGCATTTCCAATCCAAACCGTAATCACGGAGTGCGACGCAGGCCTAACAGCCAATAAAAAGCGGGGAACCGCAATTAACGCCACAGAAAGGGGTTTTTAAGGGCGTGAAAACTGTAAAACATTGACTGTGCTCTAGCTGAGGAAGTGAACACACAGGTCTCGTTGTTGGTGGGTTTGTGAGCATTGGAGAGAGAGAGAGAAGAAGCTTTGTGAGTTTTTTATATTTTGACCTCTAATATATATTAACCCTTAATATACAACACACATAATTACTGATATCACATAATTTACACACCTCCCACCCTCCCCACACACAATTACTGTACTACACATAATACTCAAATTCTTGTTTCACCACATACATATACATTGATATATAATATTGATGTATCCTTATATTTATTTCATAAATTACAGGAGAGTAGAGGAGAAAAGTGAGGAGAGAGAGGAGGAGAGAGAGGGGAACTACGGAGGAGGAAAGTGAGGAGAGGAGGAGAGTGAGGAGAGAAGGAGAGGTAGAGGTATGGAGAGAGGGAGAGCCAGGTCAGGGAGGGGAGGTACAGGTGAAGAGGGGAGAGGGATGTGCCCCCAGATGTAGGCACAAAAGGAGTAGGGGCAGAGGGTCGGGGGCCTGATCCCAGGGGGGGGGGAGAGAACAGGGAGGCCAGGAACCCTAGGCACAGTTGGGAGGGCAAAAGGCTGTGGCAAAGTAGAGAGCCCCCAATTAAAGCCTAGAGTAGATGGACATCCTCCTCAGGAAAATATGTGCCCGCTATAGCATCATACATGGTGGGAGGGATGTGATGCCTAGCCAGAAGGCAAAGGCCTGGAGTGAAATAGCTTCAGCTGTTGCAGCATTTGGGGTTGCAAACAGGGATATAAAGTCTGTCAAACACAGGTATGACGACGGCTGGCTGAAGGTGAAGAGGAAGATTGCAGAGGAGACAAAAGCTGCACATGCAACCGGTGGTGGGTCACCAGCCAACATCACATACTGTGGATGGGAGCGGACCCTGAAGGAGCCAGCACAAGTATTGGGCCTTCCAGGACAGGTGAACACGGGTGTGCCAAGAAACATGCAATATGAGTATGATATACGCCATCACACCCTCATATGCACACACATGAACCCCACACACATTGGTGTATGAACTGGGTGGGGGGCAGGGACCCGGCAGATATCATGATGTTTGCATGTGTGTATAATTAGGCTTTTTCTCTGCCTGGTGTATACAATGAGCTGTATTGCCCTAGAATTATTCTGGCTCCTACACCCCTGCCCACACACATAGATAACTGTCATACAATAGCACTGTAAGCCCTATAGTTATGATTGCAGATATATGGGACATCAATCACCATGTTCAGTAAATCCTGGTAGCAAAAATATAATTTTCATAATTTGTATCAATGAAATGTCTGGCCAATACCTGCAGTTTAAACTGATTCTGAGTACAATTCACTATTAGATCAGGATTGATTTGACATTCAAAAGAGAGTACATGTCTGGGTGTGCGCACTGCGGCATATGTGGATACCAACTCTATAGGACTGCATATGCATGTCATATACTGTCCTAACATGGACCATGTCTCAGCTGCATATTCACAACCATTGATGGGAACATGTCACAGATTGGCCAGTCTCACACACTGCACAGCAGATCCAGCAAAGCACGTATCTGATGCACATGCAGATGGCACACAGCACCTGCAGTACACATATTCATATGAGCCATGATCCACAATGCTCATTATGCAGGCCGTGGTTCATCTGTGTAACACAAGCACCACAGTCACTCACAGGTGACCATGAGGTCAAGGATATGGAAACACATAGCTGTCAATTGTGTAGAGAAACAAACTCAAAT
This sequence comes from Discoglossus pictus, assembly GCA_027410445.1. Taxonomy (NCBI): domain Eukaryota; kingdom Metazoa; phylum Chordata; class Amphibia; order Anura; family Alytidae; genus Discoglossus; species Discoglossus pictus. Next base: position 21,072,286 of record CM050165.1, on the reverse strand, counting down.
ATGTTTGTTCTTTCATTTCAAACACATCATCCAGCCATGCACAGCTATTCCAGCCCCTTCCACTGGGCATGTAATGGAGCCAATGAACAACCATGCCAAATCTGATGACGTTGTCCTGACCCCAGCCATCATCACAGCTGCCACCTTCTAGAACAGCATTGCAGCCATGGAAGGCCAAAACCACTCCGACACAATGGGGTCCCCCAACATGGCATCCCACAAAATGGGCTCCCCCAACATGATCTAACACTCCAGCCCTCCTGCCATCTCAGGCCCCAATGCTGTCACCTCAGGCACTCCTGCCGTCATCTCAGGCCCTGCTGACGTCACTTCAAGCACCCCTGCCAACACCTTCAGCCCCAATGCCGTCATCTCTGGCCCCAATGCCGTCAACACCACTGCCCCTGACTTTGGGGGAAATCATGGCCCGTTTCACCAGGGGAGACATGACAAAAAAACAAGAAACAACGGACTGAGAGGCTCAGATTGCTCAGCAGGCAGGTTTGGCTTACACACACCCTCCTGGTGAGCAACAGATCGCTCCATTCTGAGGTGAAGAGGCACAACCGAAGGATGGAGAGATATGAGGAACAGGTGATTCGGGACAGGCAGCAACTCATTAATTAGCCGAACGCCAGCTCATACCTCTTCAGCCTTCGGTTTCACAGCTGCAACCTGAGAAGGTGGCCTCCTCATCTCAGACCTCACCACCAGCTCAACCTGATCCACAGCCACCCATCATAGTGGTACCCTACGCTCAAAAACCACCTAGGTGTGGAAGACGGAGAAGGTGTGCGGGGACGGAAGGTGGGGGCCCAGTGCTGAGTAAGAGGCGGTCTTAGAACAATCCACAAAGTCCTCCTCTTGATCACTCTTAACTGAATACTGAATGGTATAGTTGTTGACATACTATTGGCTGGCTACAGAGTGTGTACATGTCTGGTTATGCTTAACATTTAACAATTTAATTAAATGTGGATTGACCTTGAGATGAGGTGTTGTAGCATGACAGGTCTAATTTGTGATAGTGTGGAGTATCAACATTCCCATGAAGGCCTGACAGGAATATGACAGGTGATATTGTGAATACATTGATATTAAAACACTTATTGAGAGTAGTGATGTCGCGAACATCAAATTTTCGGTTCGCTAACAGCGGACACGAACTTTCATCAAATGTTCGCGAACGGGCGAACTGGGCGAACCGCCATAGACTTCGAAAAGCAAGCGAATTTCAAAACCCACAGGGATTCTTTCTGGCCACAATAGTGATGGGAAAGTTGTTTCAAGGGGACTAACACCTGGACTGTGGCATGCCGGAGGGGGATCCATGGCAAAACTCCCACGGAAAATTACATAGTTGATGCAGAGTCTGGTTTTAAGACATAAAGTGCATAAATCACCTAACATTCCTAAATTGTTTGGAATAACATGCTTGAAAACATCAGGTATGATGTTGTATTGATCAGGTAGTGTAAGGGTTACACCCGCTTCACAGTAACAGACCAATCTCCCCATTTAATTCACCGCAAACAACCGCAAACAGTCCCTTTGCACAACCGCAAACTCCCCATTTGCACAAGGTTGGATACCAAGCTAGCCATGTCCCGTTCCTTGTCCTCACTGATGTCATTGAAGGTCTCTTCCTCCACCCAGCCACCAAGGGTCCCCGAAAGGTGACAACAAGCCCCCTGGGACGGCTGCTGTGTTTGGTCTTCCACCTCCTCAAAGCCACCTTCCTCCTCTTACTCCTCTTCTTCAGACTCCTCTCTCTGCGTTGCCTCTGTCTGCGTTATTATAAGGTGTGTACTGTTAAGTAGTACTATTCCTATCGGTTTAATCCCTGTTACGTCCACTATTAGGGGACGTGTATATGGCATTGATTTTTGGAACAGGGAGATGGAAAAAGATGCTTTGTTTTATTTCACTGAGCACAATATAAGCTGTGAGCCTGACACAGGCAGGCAACTGAAATTAGATTAAAGGAAAAAAGGGTTGTTTTTTTTCAATGTATGGTACACCAACTCTGACTGGTGAAACAGAGCAGAATATTAGCCTCTCCTTCAGATGGAAGGCTCTGTAAGGGAGTGTATGCTGCTGATTGGCTGGAATGTGTCTGCTGACTGGGAGGTGCAGGGTCAAAGTTTCCTCAATGATAAAGTATAGGGGGCGAACCGAAAAGCGCATGTGTTCGCCGTTCGCTGAAAATGCGAACATGCCAAAATCGCCGCGAATAGTCCGCAGGCGAACTGTCCGCGACATCTCTAATTGAGAGGTCATCAAATGATAATGAGAATACATCTTGGCACATGGCCACCAGCAATGGTGTGGGACTTTCCAGGATGGCCATAGCGGCAATTAAACCCACTCTACTCTGCTGTAAAATCCTGGAAAAGCATATGAATTTTACTTTTAAACACTAACTAATTGTAGTATAAACTCCATGTTTTACTGACATCATGATGACGGTGTCATTGGCTGGTTCTAAGACGTAAATTATGGACTTGCTTAAATATTGTCAGATCATATGATCACGCCCCCTGAAATTCTACTTACGAGTGCATGGTTTCTATGTGGAGGCTGTGAGAGGTAAGTTGCGAGTTAGAGACAATAAAAATGTTTTTTAGTGTTTAGAAAATGTTTTACTCACAGCCAAAATTTGGGGTTACTGGCAATTACGGGCATGCAATTGAATGGGTTCCTAAGTATAGTCAAATATTTAACTATTTTATTATATCAAAATAAGCCATTGTAGCAATCAGTGTTGACAAATCCACATAGTAGCGGAGAAAAGTGTATCGGGCAGTGCAGAGCTGATCCACAGCAACTATGGACAATGATTGCTACTGTAGTTTAAATATTTATATAATGAAATTGGTTGTGTTTAATAGGAGTGATAGAAAGGGTAAAATGCCAGTACATTATCTTGATAAGTATAATAAGGAAAAAGAAAACAAAATATAATTATATAAAATTCTTTACTTAGAAAAATAATTAATGTAATATATATTTAAACAAAAAGAGTCAGAAGCACTTAATTTGAGAAAGAACAATACCTAAGTAGCCTGGTAACCCACTCCTAGAGCAGCCCCTTTTAGGCACTTGTGCCCTACAGATGGAGAAATATCCTGTAGTATATCAGTCTGGTCCCACTCACTAGAGTGGTCCAGCCTCGAAATACCAGGCAATTGTACCCTGAACAGGAGAAACAGCAAACCTCAGATGTACGTTTCGGACTCTTTTGGGCTTCATCAGTGAGGTGTAGCTGCACTATAATATATCTTTAAAAGTATTATTATCATAATTTCTTTCTAAGCTTTATTTATCAATGTCAACATTTTACATGGTACTAGATAGAAGAGGTAAAAATATCAAGTACATCAAGAACAAAAAGTACATGAGAATTAGCAGTACAGCAAAAATTAAGGAAATGTTTGTGCAAGTGACTCAAAAGTAGAAGAGGAAGATGTACCTTTAACTAGCAGCAGACATTGTTTTCCCATAAAGTGGTGCAATTAATAATTTAGTATGATACATTACAATATTTCTGCTGCTGATTTTATTCCACTCCACAAGACAATGGATGTTTTTGATGTAAACAAATCATTTCTGCAGATGAGTGATTTAAAGAAGTACTAATGCATAATCTCTTCAGAAATAATTTATTGTTCATACTGCAACTGGAATACAAAAGTCTGTAGAGAAATATATGAATGTTAATGCAGCGAGGCATTCTCATTTCTCATATGGCATTTAATTTTCTGTTATCTGGGTCAGAAGTCCAAAATCCATCAAGATTCATATTCTCTCTATTAATATTACAGTCAAATCACATTTCATTATGGGATCAGAAGAGGCTAAAGAAATGAATTGTTATTTATAGCTCATAAACCACTTTCAAAAATGTTTATATAATATACTTTAATACATTTTAGTTTTCTCATTTTTCCAGATGTCATATTCTGTAATGTAACAATATAAATTATTATGGAAGATACAGTTTGTCAAAATAAGATATGACTGCTGGAGACTATTATTATGTTTTGCCACCAAAGCGGCTTTATTCTATTCCCACATTCTGACAACACAGATATATCTTTTGAAAGAAAGCGAACATTTATTAGTTATAACCATGCAGTCTAATATGTAAATTTTGAAATAAATATGGACTCTACTTATACTTACAAGCCAAAATAAATCATCCTCTGCCGGTTCCCTTGAGCCATAATTTCAATACTCTCCACCCTTTCCAAATTAATTAAAGGACTGCTGTAGTGGTCTTACAATAATATTCCATGTGTTTAATAAGAGGTAAGGAATAAATAGCAGTATTTGCATATATATATATATATATATATATATATATATTTTTTTTTTTTTTTTTTTTACCTATAGTAAGTGTCCAGGGTTGGGAGAAGATCAGCCGAGGAGTCTGTATTTTAAGAGTCTTAATCTGCAACCTCCTCTGCAATGGTCTATGCAGGCACACCTTGACCAATCAGAAAACTATTTAGGACAGTATCCAGGGCTCAAGTTCAAATGTACTTTTGGCTGAGATTATATACCCATTATATTCCTCCAGTGTTCCCACTGTCCCTAAATACTCTGAGTATTGACTACCTTGAGAACAGTGGGTTATGTATGTATAGGAAAACAAGGCTCAGGCCTGGGGCACCACATTATAAAGGGAAAGAAGCATGGGCGTTAGAGCCCAAAACAATCTCGGGGGGATAATTCAAGCAGGGTGGATCTACCGCCGGTGCACCCGGTGCAATGCACCAGTGGCTGCTCTTGAGGGGCCCTGTTGTTACAGTGCCCTTCAAAAACTTTTTTTTTATTTCTTTGCTTAAATCCTCAATACCCCTAATGCCCCTCCCCCCCAAATATAATTAAAAAAATTGTTTTTATATATATGTACAGTGCCTTGCAAAAGTATCCCCCCCCCCCCCCCCCCCCGGCATTTTTCATGTTTTGTTGCCTCACAACCTGGAATTAACATGGATTGTTTGAGTATTTGCATCATTTAATTTACAGAACATACCCACAACTTTGAAGATGTTCTTTTTTAATTGTGAAGAAAACAACAAATAGTACAAATAACAGAGAAATTCAATGTGCATAACTATTCACCCCCCTAAAGTCAATACTTTGTAGAGCCACCTTTTGCGTTAATCACAGCTCCAAGTTGCTTTGGATAAGTCTCTATGAGCTTGCCACATCTTACCACTGGGATTTTTGCCCATTTCTCCTTGCAAAACTGCTCCAGCTCCTTCAAGTTGGATGGTTTGTGCTTGTGAACAGTAATCTTAAAATCTGACCACCGAATTTCTATTGGATTGAGGTCTGGGCTTTGACTGGGCCATTCCAACACAGTTACATGTTTCCCCTTAAACCACTCAAGTGTTGCTTTAGCAGTGTGTTTGGGGTCATTGTCCTGCTGGAAGGTGAACCTCCGTCCTAGCCTTTAAATCACACACAGAGTGGGACAGGTTTTGCACAAGAATATCCCTGTATTTAGCACCATCCATCTTTCCCTCAACTCTGAGCAGTTTCCCAGTCCCGGCTGCTGAAAAACATCTCCACAGCATGATGCTGCCACCACCATGTTTCTCTGTGGGGATGGTGTTTTTTCGGTGATGTGATGTGTTGGGTTTGCGCCCGACATAGCGTTTTCTTTGATGGCCGAAAAGTTAAATTTTAGTCTCATCAGACCAGAGCACCTTCCTCCATACATTTTGGGAGTCTCCCACATGCCTTTTCGCAAACTCCAAACGTGCCATTTTGTTTTTTTGCAGAAAGTAATGGCTTTCTTCTGGTCACTCTGCCATAAAGCCCAACTCTATGGAGCGTACGGCTTATTGTCGTCCTATATACAGATACTCCAGTCTCTGCTGTGGAACTCTGCAGCTCCTCCAGGGTTACCTTAGGTCTCTGCGCTACCTCTCTGATTAATGCCCTCCTTGCCTGGCCCGTGAGTTTTGGTGAGCGGCCGTCTCTTGGCAGGTTTGCTGTTGTGCCATGTTCTTTCCATTTGGTTATGATGGATTTGATGGTGCTCCTGGGGATCATCAAAGATTTAGATATTTTTTTTTAAACCCAGCCTTGACTTGTACTTCTCAACAACATTGTCCCTTACTTGTTTGGAGAGTTCCTTGGTCTTTGTGGCAGTGTTTGGTTAGTGGTGCCTCTTGCTTAGCTGTTGCAGCCTCTAGGGCCTTTAAAAAAAGGTGTGTATATGTAATGAAAGATCATGTGACCCTTAGATTGCACACAGGTGGACATCATTTCACTAATTATGTGACTTCTGAAGGTAATTGGTTGCACCAGAGCTTTTTATGGGCTTCATAAAAAAGGGTGTGAATTCATACGCACATGCCAATTTTCTGTTTTCTATTTCTAAAAAATTGTTTTATATCTATATATTTTTCTCATTTCACTTTAACTTAGACTATTGTGTTCTGATCCATCACATACAATTCAGATTAACAAAAGATTGAACTTAAGGCTGTAATGTACCAAAAATGGTAGAAAGTCAAGTGGGGTGAATACTTTTTCAAGGCACTGTATATATATATATATATATATATATATATAAATATATATAAGCGACTTGCCTGTCAAAAATGACGGGGCAATAAAATTTGAAGCCATGGGAATGCTGTTTGACACACAATGTAAACCTTTTTGTACTGTGAGGATCTTCGGTGCTCATGGCGTGCCTCTTGTCTTCTATTTTTGCTCCTCTGAGCACCTTCGGCACTCATTATAAAGAGAGATATATATTCATCTATATTTACTTAATCAATAATGAATTAATTATTTCTTGAATAAATTAATATACTTGATCTATTTGTAATTAATATATACAGCAATCAATAGCCTGAAGAGCTAACAATCTGTTTATATTTTCCAGCACCATACAATGTACAGTATTGATGTTAGTGCTCTGATGATAAAGTGTAATGAATGTCCCAACTGTGCGTTTTTAACCTCATATTTTTGCTATCTCAGATTTTTTTTCTAAGTCCCGCGTTTGTCAAGTGCTTGAAGGCTAATGCGATTGCACATTTTGTTTCTAAGTCCGCGTGTTTAATTGCCTTAGCGGCACTCATCGCCTAACTCGTACGCACCACGATGTCTCGCAGCTTGACAACTATTATATGTGATATATATATATATTGTAACAAGGTACCCTTTTCTGGACTGTAAATGGTAGAGACTTCTGGGCTCATTTTATATATATTTTATTGAGTAGTTACAAAAACACAAATTAAATAGCTTATAGTCAGCAAAATAAACATCTACGTAAACGGGCTTACTTATACTCTGGAACACCCTGACTATAACCTCAGCAGCTTTTCTACTACAGGTTAAATTATAATTCATAAAGTAGACAAACAGTCTCTTGTAGTGCCACCTTGTGGCCAGGATACAAACAGTCCCTTATAGCGCCAGCTTGTGGCCCGGATACAGATAGTCTCTTACAGTATCCGTAGTCTTGTAAATGTGGTGTAGTGCCACCTTGTGGCCAGGTTACGAATATGTCTCTTATATAGTGCCAGCCTGTGGCCTTTCCACGTCTTCACTTAAATAACCTTGGATGAAGCATAGGGCCCGCCCTTCTCTCCCATATGCTTCACCCCAGGGACCCTTTGATATTGCAATAGGAATACTGCAATTTAACAGGACAAGCACTCAGCCTCTTCCCTGGGGTATCATAATTTAAGTAAAAGGTTTCTGACCTTATGGTAAATGGAGTATCCGTCTCCTCACTAGCTTCAGTCTGCCATGCAGCTTTCTCCAGTCAGGTAACTCAGCAGTGTCCCACAGATACTTAATAAGGATTTCTTTGCAGATCCAGCAAGACCTTTTTCTTGCAGCTCCAGAAAAACAGCACTCCAGCATTCAGTATTGCAGCTTCTCAAAAACAGCTCTCTCTGCTCAAGGTTTCTTCCAGGCTCCTTATCTCCTGTGAACTTAGCTAGCCCCCTCTCTGCTCACAGTGCAGCCTTTTAAATACTCCTGACTTAGATCAGGTGTACTGGCTTGATTAGGCCGCAGCTCACATTCTCCCCTTCTGTTCAAGCATGGATGTACAGCCCTACTCATTCTTCTGCTTATGTAGATCCCTTGCTGGATTCTAGTGCAGGTTATCTGTCCTTGCTGGACACCGTTACAATATATATATATATATATATATATATATATATATATATATATATATATATAGAGAGAGAGAGAGAGAGAGAGAGAATAAATAGTACACATTCACATTTGAATGCCCAAAACAAGTTAAAAAAAAACTTGTTTCATGCCCAGAATTCTGAAAAATACAGTTATTACACTGCATTCTGGGAACCTTGGCAGGTACATGCAAATTTGCCCACAAAGCATTCACTCTTGCAATCCATAACCATTTGAAACATGGCTTCTCTTAAGCATATGCCCGCTGTGTCAAAAAGCTTTGAGCAAAGCTAGGGTTGGATTATACAGAAGCTAGGAATCCCACTCATGTACATTCGTTTCAAGATTACTGCCTCTCATCAGTGTGGGGGCGGTTCCTTAGCTTGCATATTGGATCTTATGAGTAGGTAGTTCACCACAACAATCATTTATAATATGGTGGGCAAAAGAGCGATAGAAGCCTCCACCGTACAGTAGTACAGTAAATAAACAAATGTATTTAATGCCCAGAATTTTGAGAAATACAGTTAATATATATATGTCTCTATGTGCACCCTCTCTCTCTGTCTGCACTGTCCCTCTCCCTGTGTGTGCTGTCTCTCTCTCTGTGCCCTCTTTGCCTCTCTCACCCCATCTCCCTCTCTCTCCCTCCCCCTCCCTTTCTGCCTCACTCCATCTCCCCCTATGTATCTCTCTCCCCCTCTCTCTCTTCCTCTCTCTCTCCTACTTTGCCTCCTCCTAATCGCTGCCTCCCTCACATTTATATAATATAGACACAAAATATATATGTCTATATGGCAACTCATATATATATATATATATATATATATATATATATATATATATATACATATATATATATATATATATATATATATATATATATATATATATATGAAGAGTGAGGTAGCCGTGAATGTCCAGTAATCCAGTTGAATAATCAGAGTATTGCAGTGAATAGTGATACCTTTTTTATTGGACAAACGTATTCATAACAAAGCGACGAGCTTTCGAGAGATAATGCCTCTCTGAGTACTTTTATTTTGAGGTTCTGGATGGAGTGATTCTCCTGGGTGAAATGGTGTCCCACTGGAGTACAATAGCTGTCTTCCTGGTGTTTTTTGATGGAGCTTCGGTGGAGGTTCATTCGCATGTGTAGTTTCTGGCTGGTTTCCCCAATGTAGCACCCCCTTTCACATACAGTACATTGTATCATGTACACTGTTTTTAGTTCATACTTGTATCAGTATCGCTTTTTGACTTGATAAAGAGAGGCATTATCTCTCGAAAGCTCTTCGCTTTATTATGAATACGTTTGTCTAATAAAAAAGGTATCAATATATATATATATATATATATATATATATATATATATATATATATATATATATAAAAAAAATGAATTATGTGTCAAAGCTTTCATGGGAAAGTCATGCTGCTTCATAGCGAGGGTAACCTCTATTGTCTACATCTGCTAATGCATGATTACCTTTAATTTTGCTATCATTTTGTGTCCCCTATTCATTTAATCTGGGGGGATTTGTAACTCCCTACCGCCGCCCCCTCCCCCCCCAGTTTGTATGCCCCTGGGGAGAACATGTTGTTGAGGTAGTGCCATGAAACTGTCTTTTCATAAGCACAAATATATCTATGTCCGATATTATTTCTCTCTGTCAGAACATATGATGTCACTACTTTCAAACATAGCCTTAGAGTGATGTTTGGTGCCAAGAACCCACATATAGACAGCTGTTTTATCTTTACTTGGACTAATCAGTGTGTGATTTTAATTGTCAACTTGAGGATAGAGAAAATACTCAGAACAGACACATAATATGCAGTAAACGTTTTTTCTATTCTATCTCTTAACGTCCTCCACATTTGTGTATACTCACTAGATTACAAATTAGTCTTCTCTATATACGAAATGGCAAATGACTTACACAATTACACAATTGTAATTACACCTTCTCTTCAGCTTCTCAGTTTCCTTGGACAGTGCTTACTTCCTTTGTACATTATTGGCTTTGTTGTCCTTACTTAAACTGCTCTTTTGTTGTTATTTGAATGTCTAATCCCTCCACCGTCTCTTTTACTGCCACCGACGCGGTTCGTCATCCATTATCAGTTGGGGTTGATCCGCTTAGTTTTTCTCTATTGACCAAGTGACTGGAAACCACTTGGTTTTCAACATCACTTTCAAACCATGTCCCCTGTCTTCCCTATGGTGCAGTGTAGATCAGGGGCGCTTAACCTTTTTTGATTTGTGGATCGACCAGTTACCTTCCAGTACTCTTGATGACTTTGAAATCCAGAACTACATGTGACACACACACAGATTTCATCTAGTTTTACACTGATTTAACAGCAGAAATTGTTCCTGATAATTATAATTTGTCTATAACTATGACTAATAGTAGTGGCATTTTTTAAAGTATTAGGCTCTCCTCAGCCCTCTTTGATCCTGGTGACCAATTAATAAGGGCTCATGAACCTGCACTAGCCCTAGGAACGGCTGTTGAGAGCCACCGATGTTGGTGCTTTTAATGGTTTTTGACAATAATGTGATTAGAAAACAAATCTGCATACTAGACTAAACAAATGTATGTAACAATTCTATGTGAATCATTTCAGGGCAAAAATGGTAAAAAATCAATTATCATTGATACTAGAAAAACATATAGTTCTATGGCAAATTTGACCACATTTTCTAGCGGAAAGGTATTTATGTCTTTCTATTTATTTAAACAATCAGAATTGTATACTGAGAGCATGTTTTAGCAAATAATGGACATTTGGTTAACTTTAGATGTAACAATTTATTTGAGTTAATTTATTTGTTATTTTATTGTTAGATTATGGGTCAGTTGTTTGTAATGATATACTATTATTATATTGGTTATAGTACTAAAAACATTATGGGACTTGATTTATTTTTTATTTTTTCAGTTTAGTTACATGTTGGAGAAAAATCTACTGTAGACCTTGACATTTTAATAAAGTCAGAATGTAGAGTTCAAGATGACTGTGAGAGTCGTAGGTACTACTACATAACTAAATCACTTACAATGGGTATAATACACCACAAAATGTGTTAAAACACAAGATAAATCAATAAATACCAGAAGACACTCAAACTTAAATGACACTGGAATGTAAGTGGTAAATCAGTGGAAAATATCTCTTAGCTGCTTCCACTTCACACTATAGGAAAATCAAGGTGATCACTGACCCACATTGTAATCTGGATAGAAGTGATCGTACCAGCAACCCACTGTGAGAGTTTATTATAATAGATAAGGAGAATTGGAGAGATGGATGTCTTGTATAATTGAGCATCTTCCAAGCTCATTTATTTAATACGTCCAATCAAATGTTAACATCAACCAATTGCTATTATATTTATTTTATTTGTAGCTTTCACTTCTAATGACTCTCCCAATGTTTAGGGAGAACTCCAAAATAGTTCTCCAGGAAGAAACAATGAACTTCCACAGGCCCTCACAATCCATGTCCAAGATACTTATTCTCCTACGCAAGATACCAAAACCACAACCACTACCTTCTGGCTCCATGTACATCTATTGCTGTAGACATCTGAGCATGTGATATACAATTCCAATGTTCCATAAATGTTCCTCCAAGAATTAATTTAATAAAACTATAATGTACCATCTGTAGGCAAACAAAACTTTTTTTTTTTGAATAAACAGAAAAAATGTCATCTGTCCTTTTAGAGACAACTATAATGGACATATGAAAGGGCATTAAAACAAGTCTGCCAGTATTTCCAATAGAATATACTACCTTCATCAGAAAATGTTTAAAAAGAATGCCCTTTGAACTATTCCTGGATGGGTCATCCCATAGTGGTTTGAGATGTGTTTACAATTATAAACTTTCATGGAAATAGAACATTGGAAGCAAAACCTACATTAATAATGGATAATTGTTTTATGCCGTTTCCCAGCTTTGCTTTTCATCTCCTGCTTACATTACACATAAAAGAACAACATAATAGTTCAAATTTAAATTCATTCATGCAATGTATTTTTTAATATTTGATAAAACACTTTATTTTTAGAAGTGCTACTTACTGAGCAACACAGTCTGTAATATTTCTCTAGAGAGCCTAAAGGCATAAATATTAATTTATAACAGTAGTTACTTAGTCTGTTTTATTCAACTCCAGTATAACAAATGTTATTAACGCTGGCCATCGAAATATGCCTTGAAAACGAAAAAAACAAACTTGAATTGAAAGAACATTAATTCAACAAGAGTTGTAATTGAATTCCCTCAGGGAAAAAAAACATTGTTTAATGAAACTAGTTAGTAGAGGGAAGGAGTTGCAAAATGTCCAAGCACCAACGTGTAGATCCATCCCGGTTGATTGCTGCATACCGTCAAAACCTTTTCTTAGTGGAAGTAGTTGAGCGCCACATTAAATCAGAAGAGGGTTTGTAGGATCTACCTTTGGCTGGAGGCAGATTACATGGGCTTGGCTGTGAACAACCCTCCTCTCTCAGTCCTGTATCTTGGCATTGTTTGACTTCTCTACATTATGGTACACCACCCTTGGCTCCATTCTCTGGATTTACCAATTTCTGGCTCTCTGACTTCCTGGCTTGGATTTTGACCATCCTTCTCTGATGTCTACCATGGTTTATTCTGGTTGCTCTTTTATCTCTATCCTACTTACTACCAGTTGTACAGTGATCCTACCTTTTCTTGTTGCCAAGTATTCTGTGATAGGCTTACAGCCACATTAAAATTGAAGCCCGTAGCGGCATTGTGAAGCTCGCAAGGGCTAAAGGATTGAAATTTGGCCGAGTCACAGAGCTATTAAATTAGAACAGGCTGTGAGTTATGAGCTTGAGATGAAAAACCCAAAAACCATTTGTTGAACGTTGGATGCAAATGATCAATTAGTCAAACCCGTAGTTACGGGTTTAGATGGTGCCAATGGCAAATGAGATCACTGAAAAATGGAGAGCGAGGGAAAGAAGGAGTGGAGGGAGAGAGGGAGTGGAGATGAGGGTCTGAAGAGAGGGAGCGGAGGTGAGGGTAGGAAAGGGAGGGAAAGAGGGAGTGGATGGAGAGAGGGAGTGGAGAGGGAAAAGCTAGGCGTGGGAGTACTGGTATGAAGGGTTGGTGGTGAGGAAGGGAGGGATTTGCCCATAGTCATGGGCACACATAGAACAGGGTCAGAGGGGGAGGGGCCTGATCTCAGGGGGGCAATAGTGGGGAGGAAGGACAGGATCCCCGTCCACAGTCAGGAGGGTAAGAAGCTGGGGGCAGGCACAGAGCGCCAAACTATAGGCATGAGAAGATAGTGGTCCCCCTCGATGTGACCACCCCACTAACCTTGCAGGGAGGAGGGAAATTAGGCATGGGCGCAGGGCCCAGACCTGGAAGGAGGTAGCAGCCACAGTTACAGGACTTGACTTTGCAAAGAGGGATGTGAGGTAGGTGGCCCCACAGGATATATATATATAAATATATCATTCATGCATTGTCAAATCCATGAAGCTAACAAATTACTTTCATTAATTAATTAATTAATTAATTAATTAGACAGCACATTGAAGTGTGCATTATTTGTTTAGGATTACTATAGAATACTGATTGCCTTCTATGTGATATGATAGTGACCTTTGTATGGTTCATGACCGCTATCACTGACAGGGACTCTTTCTGAGCTCCACTTTGATATCATTTTGACACCACTACGAGAGGCTCTCCACCGTGTTGCACATCAACCTCCTTTATTTTAAATAAATATTTATTTTTATTTTTTTTTGCTTTGTTTTTTTTCTTTGGTTAATAGACATTTTATGATTAAAAACTATATTTCTTGTCTGGCAATAATGCTAGTTGTAACTGGTATATTTATTAAGTCGGCTGTGATTTGAATGGTTTGGCCAATGTAGTGATTTTCTGTACATCCTAAGGCCGTACTATGAGCTAATTTTTGGCTTTCTCATGTTAGTTCCCATTTAATCTATTATATGTAAGATATTTCCTCTTACTATTTCTATTGTTTAGATAAATAGTTATTTAATTCCTTATTTTATTTTAATCTTATAATTAGTTGCCCCTTTTTTCTCTTTTCTTTTTTGATATATCATAGCAACTATAGGGTTCAATTTTGAACGTATAATACTATAGGTGCTCCCCACAATTCTTTGTGTACATATATATATATATATATATATATATATATATATATAGTATATCAGACAAATTGCGGTCTACTGGAGAAGGAACTGGCAACCTAATCCAGTATATTTGCCATAAAATCCTTATGGATTAGCACAACGAAACACAAGATGTGCCTGGAGTGCTGCGGTCCATAAGATCACAGAGAGCCGGCATGACTGAATGACCAAACAACTAATAAAAATATATATATATCGCTCTTTTGCCCACCATATATTAAATGATTGTTGTGGTGAACTACCTACTCATAAGGTCCACAACACAGGCTAAGATCCCGCTCCATGCTGATGATAGCCAGTAAGCTTGAAATAGCTGTACGTGGATAGGATTCCTAGCTTGTGTATAATACAACCTTGGCTTTGCATAAAAGCTGTGTAATACAGCATGCATAAGCTTAAAGGAAGCCATGATTAAAATGGTTTATGGATTAAAGAGCGAGGCATTTGTGGGCACATTTGCATGTCCCAGCTCAGCTTCCCAGAATGCAGTGTAATAATTGTTTTTCTTGGAATTCTGAGCAGGAAGCAAGTTTTTTTTAACAGAAATGTGCTATTTATATACAATATAAATAAATATATAAATATATATATATATATATATATATATATATATATATATATATATATATATAATATTATTATTATTATTTGTATTTTATTATTTTATTATTATTATTATTATTATTATTATTATTATTGTTGTTGTTGATGACCCAGTTCACACATATTTGGGATAATATGTTCACTCCAACTGAATAAGGACTGTTATAAAGTGAAAAAAATATCATGTATTAAAAAGCTTTGAAATGACAAAAATGTTGTTTCTGTTCTATCTACACTTTTCAATTCATTTGTCATACTTTATAACCACAAAGTTTTCTTCTGGATTTCTCAGTGAATAATAAAGACAGATTTCAGTCCTGAACTTTTATTGTTTTTTTGAAGAAAAAAAAACATCTACTGACAACTTGTTCAAATTGTTCTGCAAATACATTTTTGAGTGGATTGAAAACAAGATAAGTTCATAGATCTCAGTCGCCTCAACAACATATTCTGGCTAAAATAGATTGAGATATAGCTGAAGATTTCACTTTGTTACCCATGAAGCTTTGCAGTTATTTAATCATAGCTTTATTCTTGTCTTCAGAGTTTGCAAAAGTATCTAAGAACATATTTATAGGAAAATATTTTTTTACTGCAAACTGCACCATGCAAGTATACAAATAAAAACACGTTCAAGCCATTATAAGGTACTCCTGAAGTCAGGGGGGGAGGTACCAGTGGTGCAGTGCACCAGGGCCCTCCTGTGGGAGGGGGCCCAGTGCTGTGTAATTTTGTTTCTGTAGTATAGGAATGGGGAGTAGGTATAAAAAGGGACTGGGTGATATGTAGAGATAGTATATATATTACTGTAGTGTAGGGGCCCCTTCATCCTGGCCCTGCTCAAGTCCTGGAGCTGTGCTGTAGGCAGAGGAGCTTTGCACAGGCAGCAGGTGGGGGAGGCTATTTTGAGAAGGGGTCTTAAGAAGGGGAGCTGTTATGGGAAGGGATCTTGGGGAGGGGCACTGGGTAATTTGCACCTGGGTGGGCAAAGAGCAAAACTATTTTTACAACCCCCTGGGTTGGGGAGGGGGGTTGCACCAGGGCCCTCCATTCTTTAGCTCCACCCCTGCCTGAAGTCCCATTTTTTGTTAAGAAATAGACATAATAAAAGGAAAATGTTTTTGAAAGTAAAAATAAACAGCCTTTAGTTTATTTTATTCTATAATGGAAGCTCCATATAATCCTAAACTGTCTCACATGATATTGAAAGGCAGATATAACTAAGAGGGTGTTTCTTTTTTTGGGGTCCTGGTCAGTTGCCAGTTGAGCCCTAGACAACTTCTCTTTACAGAGTTTTAATTACATGTAAAAAAGTATGATACCAATCCCCAGTACATCCCAATTTTGGGCACCACTTAATAAAGAGCATTTTAGAGCTGGAAAAGGTACAGAGAAGAGCAACAAAACTAATAAGGGGAATGGAGGGGATAAGTTATGGAGAAAGGCTAACCAAATTAAACATAATTTCTCTAGAAAAAAGGCATCTAAGAGGAGATATGATTACCTTATATAAATACATCCAGGGTCAGTATAAGATTTGTCAAGGGATCTTTTTGTGCCAAGAGGTTTTCAACTTACAAGAGGACATCCCTTGAAGTTAGAAGTAAAAAGATTCCACCTTAAAGAAAGAAAAGGGTTCTTCACTGTAAGGATGGTTAATCTGTGGAATTCTCTACCAAGGGGAGGTGGTGACAGCGGATTTGATAGAAAACATTAAAAAGGGACTGGTATATTTTTAAATAAAAAGGGCAAACAAGGTTATCCTGGATAATTAGAGAGGCAGTATTGATCCAGGGAGGAATCCGATCACCAGTATCTGGGTTCAGGAAGGAATATTATTTTTTTCCCTTTTGAGACAATTTTCAAAGTTTCAATGTTTTTTGTTTTGTTTGCCTTCCTCTGGACCAAATAATCTGCATATTGCAGATCAGGGGAGATCTAAGGTTGAACTTGATGGACTGAAGTCTTTTATGTTCTAATTGCTTTTTTTAAACTGAGTTACTTTCTCCCTTGGGAAGCTTTTCTCAACTATCAACTCTTATTAGCAGTGTCTTCAATTTCATATTACATTTTGAGAAACTTACGACCACAACAATAGAATTTGTCAGGGAGAGAGGACACAGGTCTGAAGTTGATAAAAAGGGGAAGATCAAAGACAAACTGAGACCAGGAATGGTCAAAGGTACAAACCCAATGTGAAAACAATCAGCAAACAAGCAGAGGCTAGAACCCAGAAAGCAAAAAAAGATCAGAAACAAACACACAAGTAAAAAATACACCTCGCAAGAGCCCAAGTGCACTGTCACAACAGAATATACAAGTTGGGGGCTTCCTGGTAGTCCAGTGGTTAGGATTCGGTGCACCTGGGTTTAGATTCCAGTCAGGGAAGCAAGAGGTCACACCACCGTAAAGCCTTGCAGGGTTGGGCCTGGTCAGTACTTGGATGGGAGACCATCTACGAATACCAGAAGTTGTATGTTAAGGCCCACTGGAGAAGGAACTGGTAACGCACTACAGTATCTCTGCCAAGAAAACTGAGTGGATCAGCATGACCATAAAGACGTGACTGGTGTGTTACGCTCCATAAGGTCACAGAGAATTGGAAACGACTGAACACTAGAAAAAAAAATTAAGTTGGGTTTGTTGAAGGTAGTCATATGCTCATGAGTAAAAACATTCCAGCATTTTTATTAAAGTGAACCAGCAAAATAAGGAGATTTGTACTGGACAGGTTCCTGTACAAATATATATATATGAATATATGATTCCTATACGGTCATGCAATACATATTAAGCACTATTAAAGGGACATGGAGGGATTTTACTAGATATCTAATATACCAATATATAGCCCCATTAAATTCGGTCTACGTGTATAAACGTAGCTCGTAACGTAGCTCGCTAGACTTCAAGCTATTAAATTGGCCTCTTAAAGCAATCCGCAGACGACTTGCGAGTTAAGAAGGCAGAAAAATGCCTACGGGACGGGGAATGTGGAACCTTGCGGCCTCAAATAATTTGTTCTTTCAAGCCCGTAACCACTATGTTCCAATTGAGCTATTAAATTGCAAGAAGCCAACGAGTGCTAGAGAGGACCCGCAAAGGGGGTAAAGTCCAACTCGTAGCACTTTAAATGCACATATCACCACACTACTGTATTTTTATTAAAAGTGAAAGTGATGTTAGGTCTTAGAATTAATAGCACAACATTCTCAAGCCCGCAAATCGGCCCCAAAAAATTCTTTATTAAATGTATAATTTTTGTGTTATATCGATCCTGGCAATCAATGTGTTAATACATATACTGTAACTGGCATGTAATAGATTATCATATTTACAGCTTTATCAATAATGCATTGCATCTGGAATGCAGGTCCGTTCCTAACTTGCAATTGAACGCCATAAGACTTTGGAAATCCCACCTCCATTTTTCAGTGACGTAATTCTGGCGATCTCTTTTGCCATCGGTCGCACATCCGACGAGCGAATTACGGTTTACGGGTTTTCCTCTCAAGCCCATAACTTGCAGCCTGTTCTAATTTAATAGCACCGTAAATCCGCAACACTTCAAGCTCGCAGCCATTGCGGGTCTCACGTTGCACATACTGGAATTTAATGTGGCTGATAGTTACTTTGTTTTATGTGCTTTGCTTTATTAAGAGGCACCTAATAATTTTACTACATAAAATCATGCAAATAATTCCTGTACGGGTCTGCACTCAGTATTAAAAACGTGCTGAAAAATGCTGCTGAGACATGGTCGCTTATAGCCTGGCAAACAACACAATGCAGAGGACAGACCTATATCCGGACTATTCAAATGATTTACGTGTAAAAACAATGTTTAAAGCACTTCTTAATAAAACAAAATATAAAAAAGTAAATAAACATATACAGTAGGTATAATACATAGCTAGTAAAACCCAGAAACCCTCAATTCCTCTTTAATATAGAAGTCAGCGTCTATCATGGATACAGTTTTATCTTTTTCATTACACTTTACTTTGTATTGAACTTAATTAATTCAAAATGATATAACTATTAGTGATTTAGATCCCTCTTCGATAGTGTGTCTGATGACGGCACGTCCTTTTCAACATATTGAACCAACTATTCATTCTGCTTTTAAATATTAAACACTGGAAACATACTGTTTTTGGAACACTAAAATATAATTTTTCTCGATAGCTTAGCTTTTGTTAAATATGAGCATAAAGCAATTAACATAAATTAGATTATATTTGAATTACCTTTCATTTTGTTTTGAAGAGCACATCATCCTGGTATGTATCTATTCGTCCATGGCTTTTTTTAGTACTACTGCACAATTTATTTGTTTATATCCGGTGAAGCTTGGGGGGAAAAAAAACAAAAAAGTGATTGTAAAGGTATAACTGAAAGTATTGAACCTTGGTATAACCTGAAGAAGATGTAATCTATGATTAAATAAATTAGATCACATATTTTTCAAAGAAGTCATTATGCATTATATTGAAAAGAACAGTTTTTTTTATAGAAATCATTTGAAAAAGTATCATAATAATGTAACTTTTGATCTAAGCATTAGGTTCAGAAAAAAAAAGTCAATCATTCTTGCAGATCAATTTGGCATAAATACAATAATATAAAAAAACATCAAAAACAAGATGCCATTCTTTCTCATGTAACCACTTTTCCTTTTTAGTCTAAAAAAAAAAAAAGATTGGAAACAATGCAAGTATTTGAGCATAGACGTGGCTTTTCATTATGCTCGTTTTATGTTTTAAATTGGTTTAACCAGGCATGTAATTTTGATCAAACACAAAGAGTCGAGTATATGATTTTCTCTACTATTTTTGGAGCAATAGATATTTCCGTAATCTTAGTAATGTGCTAAAAAAAGTCATCTACTGGATTGTGCTTCTCACAAATTATTAATTAGACCTGTGGGAGTCTGGGAGCTTTGGTATGGGACAAAGCCAGATTCCAGTGGATTAAGATAAACAGATTATCTTGTTATTAAAATTCTTTATTAGTCATCAGTAAGGGATTATTATCATGTGAAGAAGAGAAATATTGCTCCAGCAATAATAGTATAAAACGTAACAGGGGGGTTTAGCTTTTTTGGAAACTACTATTAGGGGTAAAATAGATTTAACAAATTAATATTTGGGTAGTTTATGGCACTTTACTCAGAAATTCCACCCATGACAGATACGCAGTGTAACCAACAATATAAAGAAACACTAACAAAAGTAAACAGGGATTCATGGTCTCAGTCTAAAAGACAGAAGGGTTATTGGTCATAAGGGGGAGACATACAGGGTCATGATCACTCCAAGATCATTGCAGCAGGTCGCAGTCTACATAACTGTAATAATAACTGAAAAAACAGTATATCACAGACAGGAGGTTCTTTATTTCATTATTTTATGCATAAATGCTTAATAAATTGATATATCAATATTGTTTGAAAGAACCATCCCTAGAAGAAAAGTGTATAGACTAAATCCAAAACTAAACACAAAGTCACTCAACTTACTTCCAGGAACCTCAATGGGATCTGATAAATATATAGTAACATGAATATAAATCTCCCTATTATTATATGGTGGTAGCCGACTAAAGGTTCCCCTGTTCTAGTGGTAGAACTGGGGATCCACCATTTATCCCCTTAACTTAATTTATACTAATAATAACTTACACTATTAAAAACCCTGCCTCTCAAAAGTGCTAAGTGCAAAGTGCAAATAGGATCTTCCTGCTTATACAGTGGATATAAAAAGTCTACACACCCCTGTTAAAATGTCAGGTTTCTGTGCTGTAAAAAAATGAGACACAGATAAATCATTTCAGAACTTTTTCCACCTTTAATGTGACCTATAAACTGTACAACTCAATTGAAAAACAAACTGAAATCTTTTAGGTGGAGGGAAGAAAAAAAAATGTGGTTGCATAAGTCTGCACACCCTCTTATAACTTGGGATGTAGCTGTGTTCAGAATTAAGCAATCACATTCCAAAGCGTGTTAAATAGGAGTCAACATACACCTGCCATCATTTAAAGTGCCTCTGATTAACCCCAAATAAAGTTCAGCTGCTCTAGTTGGTCTTTCCTGAAATATTTTTAGTCGCATCCCACAGCAAAAGCCATGGTCCACAGAGAGCTTCCAAAGCATCAGAGGGATCTCATTGTTAAAAGGTATCAGTCAGGAGAAGGGTACAAAAAAATTTCCAAGGCATTAGATATACCATGGAACACAGTGAAGACAGTCATCATCAAGTGGAGAAAATATGGCACAACAGTGACATTACCAAGAACTGGAGCTCCTTCCAAAATTGATGAAAAGACGAGAAGAAAACTGGTCTGGGAGGCTACCAAGAGGCCTACAGCAACATTAAAGGAGCTGCAGGAATATCTGGCAAGTACTGGCTGTGTGGTACATGTGACAACAATCTCCCATATTCTTCATATGTCTGCGCTATGGGGTAGAGTGGCAAGACGAAAGCCTTTTCTTACGAAGAAAAACATCCAAGCCAGGCTACATTTTGCAAAAACACACCTGAAGTCTCCCAAAAGCATGTGGGAAAAGGTGTTATGGTCTGATGAAACCAAGGTTGAACTTTTTGGCCATAATTCCAAAAGATGTGTTTGGCGCAAAAACAACACTGCACGTCACCAAAAGAACACCATACCCACAGTGAAGCATGGTGGTGGCAGCATCATGCTTTGGGGCTGTTTTTCTTCAGCTGGAACTGGGGCCTTAGTTAAGATAGAGGGAATTATGAACAGTTCCAAATACCAGTCAATATTGGCACAAAACCTTCAGGCTTCTACTAGAAAGCTGAACATGAAGAGGAACTTCATATTTCAGCATGACAACGATCCAAAGCATACATCCAAATCAAGAAAGAAATGGCTTCACCAGAAGAAGATTTAAAGTTTTGGAATGGCCCAGCCAGAGCCCAGACCTGAATCCGATTGAAATTCTGTGGGGTGATCTGAAGAGGGCTGTGCACAAGAGATGCCCTCGCAATCTGACAGATTTGGAGTGTTTTTGCAAAGAAGAGTGGGCAAATCTTGCCAAGTCAAAATGTGCCATGCTGATAGACGCATACCCAAAAAGACTGAGTGCTGTAATAAAATCAAAAGGTGCTTCAACAAAGTATTAGTTTAAGGGTGTGCATGCTTATGCAACCATATTATTTTATTTTTATATTTTATATTTCATTTTGTTTTTCAATTGAGTTGTACAGTTTATAGGTCACATTAAAGGTGGAAAAAGTTCTGAAATGATTTATCTTTGTCTCATTTTTTTACAGCACAGAAACCTGACATTTTAACAGGGGTGTGTAGACTTTTTATATCCGCTGTAAGCGCAATTTGTATACAAATATATACACAATACTTATCTTGTAATCAGAGCACCTTCTGTGCTTACAGATAATGTATAGGATATCACTAGCTCTCCTACTGTTGTGCACATAAACTCAATGCATATGGTACATATCTTCATCGGAGGATGCTCAGTGGTCCACGCTGACTCCAAACACTGCTGACAACATCTCTGTGGGGCTGCTATCCGCTGACGCGTGCGTTTCGCTAGATGCTTCTTCTGGGGCCTACAATGCTGGAACATTTCTAATCTCTTATACCTGACTCAAATAAAGGGCTGAACTGGCTTAACCCTTGCATATCCTAACTACGGCATAGCTGAATGGTCATTGGAACAAGGATATTCATACTACAATATATATATTATATACATTCAAATTTCCATAAATCTAATCAACAATTAATTATTACTTCGTTACATATGTAATATAATAGAACTCTAAACAGAGCAATTATATTTATTATACATCATTTCATATTATTTATAAAAACCAAAGATACACAGTTTCTTTATTTTTATTCTAAATAACAATATTCATATCATGAATCTTTGCGTCTTTATATCAAAGTTTATAAATCATATAATCGTTGTCATTTTTCATGCTTTGCGACCTTTTAAATTCTGCATATATGGAAGTGGCTATTATATTCCTCCAATGGTAATGGCATTTTGTAGTTGATATATATATATGTATATATGATCTCTTCATGATTCTTCACTCTTTTTTCTATACTTGAATTCTCTAAAATGTAAAACATCCTTCATTAGTGATTATACTTTAATAAATTAATATCTACACATTCGATAATAACATAACTGTATTATAAAGGTGATTATAATCATGATAAGTCTAAATCAATACATTATCCTATACCTCTTCCATAAATACTATAGAAAGGAGATGTTGTTGACTCATTACATATATATTCTTTTTTTATCAAGGTATTCATCCTCTAATTTTTATTAGCATAATGACTTTATTCAACTACAACCATTACTACTCTCATGTGTTTTCATATTTTAAATTATGTATCATGTCACCTTTTTTCCATTATAACAAGTAAACACCAGGGTATCAATTATTACCACATTATTAGATGGAACTAAAACGTTCTTAACCTGTGATGCTCAGTAAATGTGAACTATTTGCCACTGTCCCTGATTAGTATGTTCATAATCCAGACATCTATATCAACATCAAATGTAACACATACTCATTATAGTTGAAAAATATACTCATTGTTCCAGAGTAACCTAAATGACACAATAAAATATGTGATACTTGTGACTTATCCATGTCTTACATAACCATTATCAGGTTAAGTATTGTGATGGAAAACAATTATTAATGGACCCACTATTCATAATAAGTAAGTATTTTATTCTAAGTATTATTCATAGAAATGGGGTAAAATTTACATTTTCATTAAGTCCCCATGGTGTAACTGTATTTAATAGAGTGATCCATTTTGTTTCTATTTTTAATAGTTCAAGTTCCAAATTTCCTGTCCGAATCCCCAGATTAACTTTGTGCAAAATTCTGCAACTTAATTCAGGTTTACCATCATGGCACATTAAAAAGTGTTTTGCTACTGAGGATACATTTTTCTTCTTTGTAATGTCAGACCGTACATTCCTGATGTTAGATAAATATTCACCTAGTCTTTTCCTAATTTCCCTAGTGGTCATTCCAACATAATGTAGTCCACATGTACAGTCCAAATAATATACAACCCCAGAACTTCCACAATTGTAAAAGCCTTTAGATTTTACAATTTTACCCAATCTATCCTTTAGTTCAGTATCAGATTCCAATAAACATTTCTTGTTTGAAAATTGGCCATTGACCAAGCAATCATGAAGATAACTTGGTCTTTGCCTACCCATATGAATTTGTTGTCCTATCATTCCATCTATTATTGGATCTGTTTGTAGTGTTTATATATGCTTGTTAAGAATTGTGGTAAATTGTTTCCATTGTCCATTATATGTGGTCTCAATTCTTTTTGTTTTGGGGATAGAGAGACCTTAGAATATCCCCTTGCCTTCAGTCTCTCACTGAGATCTTTAGCCTGGGTGGCAAATAATCCATCATTTGAACAATTTCTTCTGATACGAAGGAATTCTCCGGTGGGAATAGCTTTTTCTGTGGCAGGACGATGTGCACTTTCACTATGGAAAATTGAATTGGTGGCAGTCGGTTTTCGATATCCATCAGTGCAGAATGACCCATCCAGGTTCTTCTTTACCAAAAGGTCCAAGAAATTAACTTTTTTGGAACCAACCTCATAGGTTAGTTTCAGATTGAAATAATTAGTATTAAGAATTGTAATAAATTCCTTAAATTCATCAATGCCGCCTTCCCAAATAAGGAACACATCATCTATGTATCTGAGCCACATAACAATCATGTCGGTAAATCTCATATTTCCATTATTGAAACAATGTTCATGCTCCCACTAGCCTACATAGATATTGGCATATATGGGAGCACAAGCAGAGCCCATCGCCGTGCCCCATAGTTGTAGATAGAATTTGCCATCAAAAATAAAATAATTGTGTCGTAACACAAATTGAAGTAATTTCAAGATAAAGGTGTTCTTATCTCCTTCACTATTAGATTTAATTTGAAGAAAGTAGGCAACTCCGTCAATATCAATGGAATGATCAATGGAGTTATACAATGACTCAATGTCACAGGTGGCTAGCAATGTAGAACTACTTAAGGTGACATCTTCCAAATGCTTTAGTACCTCGATTGTATCCCTCACATATGAGGGTAATCCCAAGACATGGGATCTGAGTTGAATGTCCAGATATTTGTTGGCCCTTTCACATAGACTATTATTCCAGGATATGATTGGTCTACCTGGTGGTTTAATAGGTCACATTCCTGAGGCATTTTATCTTCAAAAAGGAAACTTCTTTAATTTCTCCATTGTTCTCTTTTCGTCTCCTGTACCACCACATAGATTAGTTACAGTTAGTGTTGTTCCACTCATTATACTTTTTACTTTTATCTTTTGCACTTTATTAAGAATTTTGGGATAATTATAAGATGTTTTGTTATTGTATTATATTAATTATTATTATCGATATTACCCATATCTATTGGCTCACTTGTTAAGCGCTTTATATGTTGCACTTAGCACTTTGTAACATCTCATATAATAGTTGTGGTAATTGCAAGTTGTCATCACGCAATGTTAAAATTTCCGGGCTTGCGCATTGAGCACCGAAGGCGCTCGTCGCGTGGCCCGCAAAGTAGAGGGGAAAAAAGGCTTGCAATGAGCTCCGAATGCGCTCATCGTGAGGCCCGCAAGTTAGAGGGGGGAGAGCATTGTCAGGCTTCAAATTTTATTGGCATCATTTTTGAAGGGCAAGTCGCTAGTATAGATATCAATTCTCACTGTTTGCACTTTACTATACTGATTTTGTGATATGAACTGCAGATAATTATTTAATATATTCTGTGATATTGTAATTTTCATCTAATCAGCTTTTTCTATGTTTAATCCCTGCTACTATTGCTACATATTTATGTGATGTATATTTTGTCATAGATATTTATGTTAGAATATCCATTGTTTTGGATAAGATCCTGAAATTGTGTACTGTCTATTCATTTGGGGGATATCCTTATTTTAGAGTTTTATGCGACAATGATATTTTTAAGTGGTAATAATAAAAATTGTTACGTTTTTAAATTATTTCTCTTGATTGATCTAATTTGTTACCATTTGTACCTAGCGGCACAGATCTGGTTGGATTCTGAAAGTTATTTTTTTCTCTTTTTTTATTAACATGAATTTTATATATGCAATAAAGTAATTCCTAAAATCTGAAGATGCAGTGGAAGGTGGGCTCAATTCATTTAATTTTTTTTAACTCTTGTACAGTTTATATGTATACTGATTAACATTTAAACAAAGTTAGTAAAAGAATCAACATTTTATACAGGGTTATACCTTTGAAAAATGGTATTCATCTCTTAGAAAACAGAAAAACAAAGTCCTGGAAAATGGAAACACTCTATCCTATTTGAGGAAATGTCATACCTTTTTATTTATAGACATCAATGTCCCTCAGAAATGAGACCTACTCTAAGCTACATTAACATCCAATGCTCAATGGAATCCTACTTAGAATGCTTATTGTCATTGAGACTATCAATCATCACAAAAATGTGATTGCTGACTATGTCTTGGAGCCATATGCTTTTGTTAGTGCTATATCAGAACCATATTTCATTCTACTGCTGAATAAGGCATCGTAAGAATGAATATCAAGAATAATTTAATGTTATGAAATTCATAACATTTGAATGCAGATATATATTAGTGCTGATGTGTTAGAAAATGTATCCAAGACTCTGCAAAAGGTCTCATTGCAATAATGAAATGCATAAGCTTGCAAGCTTGCTGTTGACTTTGCCATTCTTCTGCAGTATGTACCGTGTCCGGTAACATGCGGCACCTCTTTGAAAATATTTATAAAAACAGGTCATTTTGATTTTAAGTTGGATGGTAGAAAATTACACAAACACTATATTCACTATAGTGTAGTGGATCCCAATCCTGTATACTATCAGTCTCAGTTTGGCTTCTGAACTCTTGAAATGTAATCAAAAACCGGTCTTCATATCTATGATCAATTTATAGATACTAAACAGAATTGTACAGTGTAATGGATAAAGACCTAATCAGTCTTATTCCAGCACATAAATATATAAGGGAGGGAAAGGTCATTGCTACCATGAATTATTCAAAGAAATTAAAATTACTTTTTTTGTTTGTTTAAATTTTCATTTTCATGGAATTTCATAGTAGCAATGGCTACCTAAGCCTAAGTAATGGGGGGGGGGGGGTATCCCCCCAGATTTTCTTTTGCTCAAACACCCATGCCATTATTGTATATGCTTCTTGATCACCTGAATTATCCACATACCTATGGTAGTAGATGTAGCTTTCTCTAAAGGGATGGATGAAAGAGCTGGTTATTTTTCTCAATGGCCTTGTTCTGGAGACGAAGGATGACAGGGACCCCACTATGTCTAAGGACCAACGTTTTATAACTCTGTTAGACAATGCTAATATCGCCAGTTTCTTCCTCTCCACATCCATGTATTTAAACACTGACTGTGATTTAACTTCTGAGTGGCCTATGGGACCATAGAGGAGTAGATCTTGTCTAAGCGGAAATCTTATAGGATAGTTGATGGACAGTATTTGTAAAAGAGGAAACCAAGGCCTTCTTGGCCAAGAAAGAGCAATGAGGATGATTTCTGCCTCCTCTTCTAGGATCTTCTCGATAACTTTCTGGGTGACAGGAAAGGCAGGAAATATATATGAGTCACTTGTCCCATGGAAATGAGAAGACGTCTATGGCATTGCTTCAAAAATCTTTGTATTTTGTATAGAATGTGGGTACTTGGGAGTTTTTGCATGATGCCATAAGATCTATCCAACGTTGCCACCAACATAGGGATATTTCCTTGAATACTTCTGGATTCAGTTACTGTTCTCCTGGACTGAGTGTTGAGCATCTCAAGAAGTCTGTTTTCCAGTTTTCTCACCCTGGAATATAGATTGCATATATCGCTGTAAGATTTATTTGAGCCCAAGACATAATTGAGAATACCTACTTCAATAAGACCTTGCTCTTTATGCCCCCCTTGCTTGTTGATATAGGTTACCACCACTTTCTTGTCCACTCTGAATTGGAACAGATTCCACTCAACTCAACTTTTAATTCAACAACATTTGATATGGAGTTTTCTGATATCAGCCTCCAAGTTGCTTGTATTGAGTATTCACCTGTCCAAGTCCGCAATTCTATAAAACTTGCATATGTGGTGACAGTATCTAAAGTTTTGTCCTAAAGACAATTGTATTGTTTAAGTTGTTTTTGTTTTCCATCATTAAAGGTTTTCCCTTAGAGAACTCAGTAGATAAATCTTCTGGTTCCAATTCTGATCCCCGTGATTGAACTTAGAAAGCATTGTTGGATGGGCAGAAAGTTCCATCTTGTCCCTTTCCGCTTTGGGAATGTGGAAGACAGTATGCCCATGAAGATCATATATTTTTTAGTCAGAAAATTCTTCTGTGACCATTCCTGGGCAATTCTCAACTGGATATTTTTCTGCTGAGGAAGACTGACTTTTGGCTTGACAGTGTCAAAGTTGGCTCCTAAAAAGATGAATGGGATGGGGACAAAGCATTTTTCCCAATGTATTAACCATCAATGAAGTTTTAAGGAAGCCCAGGTTTCTTCCTTTTGCTTTAATAACAACAACGCCAGGTCTTGGTTGAGGAGATTAATGTTTTCTAGATATTGGAATATCATTATGTGTCTTTTCCTTAATTCTGCTATCAGGCATGAAGATCTGTGGGGTTGTGGCTAGACCGAATGGTAAGCAGTTGTACTAAAAATGCTGATTGTCCATGCAGAATCTCATGTATATTCGGTGAGCTAGATGAATCAGTACATGATTTTATGTACCTTTCAAATCTATGGAAATTGCCCAATTGATGGGCAGAACATACATAAAGATGGAGTTCAAAAAAATCCATCTTAAAAGTTCTGACATTTACATTTCCACTTAGTTGTTTCAGGTCTATTATCGATCTCCATTATTTGTTTGACTTTTGGGATAAACAGACAGTTGAGAAAAAACCTTTCCAATCTGATGAACAGGCATTGGAGCAATTTTGTTTTGCTTGACTGCTCTCTGGATAAATAAGTGTTAGGCCTTTGATTTTTCTGATTAAACTGAAAATCTTAATTGATATAATCTCTCTAGGGACTGGGGCTTTCCATTCCAGATAATATACTTTTTTTTATATACTTTTATTATTGGCAATTTTCCATTGGGGAAGAGTTATAACCTTTGCTTTGTGCATATTTGTCTTTATGTAATTGCCGATTGGTAGGTTGGCATCTCCTGGATTTTCAATCTTTCAGCATCATAACCTTTTTGGTTCTAAAGTCTCTTCTTATGGCATCATCAGACATTTTTCAAAGTGGAAAACTGTCAAAACAATGGGAGACTAGTCTTGATTTTGAAATAGCACGTCAACCATAAGATTCTGTGGCTAGCCACCGGGAAGTCAGGTTTACTACTGGAGAGCCTGGTAATATCCACTGAGGCTTCAGATGTGAAGTCAATCACCAGCTTTACTTCCTATATTATAGAAGGAGTCTTTACTCCATTTATTATGGCTTCTTTGATATTGGAAATCCACAATTTTAAGGCCTTTGACATTGAATGCATTGGTACTTCATGTCTGATGGCAGTATTTGCCACAAGATAACCTTCCTAAGATTGGAATCTAGTCTTCTATCCATGGAGTCACAGAAAGTTAATGAATTATCCAGCAGCCATTTAACCTTTCTTGCAACTTTTAAACCTACCTTGGTTAGCACTTTTCTCTATACAGCTTTTTTTGGATGTTTCTTCCTCTCCTGAGTCTGAGTAATACTCTCTTGAATGGTTATTAGAGGGTCCTACCCCTGCAGATCTCAATATCCTGGGGTACTCTACAAAGCTTGGGTCTCATCCTCAATTGCAAGGCTCCATACCCATTTCAACTGCCCTGGCTATCCATCCCAAATTTTCAGCTGGGATTTTTGATTGCTCTGGGTTTAAAAGCTGTATGACACTCCAAGCATAATTTCATTTTTTCTATGGTAGGATTGGCACATCCCTGACAAGACTCCATGCTCGTTTTTCTTTCTCCAATATAGGCATACTGAAAAATTTTTATAATAATACATGTTACAGCTCTATTTTTGTTTACATTTTTTACAGGCAGACATTTGACAAAAATGGTACAAAAGACTAAAACCAAAGTAAAAATAAATGAGGACTCACCACAGAACCTTTTTTTGCGATACTTTATAGGCAGTATCAGAGCTTCCAGAATCTTCTTGATCATGCAAGTAGGAAGTATATATCATATAGAAACAGACATAAAGATGGGTCTGAATATACCTGCATAGTACAGTCCGAGGAGGAAGAGGAAAATAATTGTGGTCAGATTTCATCAATAATATGTTCAACAATGTATATTGGACTCATGAGACCCTTTAAACTTTGGTAGATTTCCAGCACCATAGCTGTTTTGAAGCCTGATGTCATCCCCACACATGTATATGCCACTAAGAATTACCCTGTGGTTCACAAGGAGCTCCCATATTGATAAAGAGCAGGTTGCCCATAACCAAGATGGCCGCTACCTAACAAAAGCTTGTGTGACATCCCTGCGCAAACGCCCTGCATCATTTTGTCCTTGACGAGCACGGGGCCGATCAGAAATGCATGAGAGGGAGAAACATACAGGGAGGCTGAAAAACAGTAAAGCAGGTCCCAGGAGCAAACATTTACAAATTATGAGCCCAAAAAAACATAAAAATCTTACATGACTCCAGAATAGACATACCGGAAGGAGATCCGCCATGATCATAAAGGGGAAGTACTGTTGGTACTATGCCAGAGTCCAAATACAGGCCTTATTACAGGAACATAGAGGGTATCTCTTCCTTCTAATCCTATTTTAAAAGGAGTCCTTTTGTTCTCAAAGAAAATTAGCTACAATGAACTTCCAGGAAAATATATTTATACAATACAGAATTATGGGCCCTATTCTATTAGAGGCCCGTAAGTGCCTCTAACCCGTAATGGCTGCGGGTGTTTTTTTCTCTAAATGTTTAGATGTATTCTATTGACTCTAGATCGCAATTTACCTACTTAAGCTTAAACTTGTAAACCCTGCATTTTTAAGTAGGGTTTCAGGGGACGTGATCATATGATCTGTCAATATTTAGGTAAGCCTGTATAGTAAATAGTAAATGAGACCTTCATCATGGCGTCATTAAAACATGAACGTTAGCCGTAATTGCAATCAGAAGCTAAAAGTTAATTAATATTTTACAATTAAAATTATAATACTATGGGGTATAAATATCAAGCAGGTATAAAAGCGGTCATTGGCGACCTGGGGAACTGACTGAGGTGTACAAGTGACTCCAGAAAGTTGGAATTAAATCTTCTACTTGGTAGCCCACTCCTCCATCTCAACTGATGTATTGAGAACAAGTTATAAAATACTTATGAGCTGGTACTTAACCCCTAAAGTAAATCTTGCCAGTTACTTCTGAGGAATGCTGGTAGTAAAGTATATATGTAAACAAATAAGTAAAAGCAACTTCCTAAAAGGGTTGATTGCTAGGTCTATAGCGCTCCACAAGTGACATCAAGAGGACGGTGCAATGAATATATAAAGTTGGCTCATGCAGTGATGGGTATAGATAGAGAAAAGCAAAGTGGATATTAATCTGAGGTTATTCAATCGTCACACCAAATAAATCCACTATGCGGGAAAGTGATGGAAATTAAATGCAAATCGTCTCTCTGGAATGATATAGTTCTCCAAATAGTGTCCTTTCTTCTTCCAGAATAATCCCAAGTGTAATTAAAGTGTGTCCTCTAATAAATTCAATCCTGGTTGCGATGCCGCTTCCTCCAGACATGTCCACAAAGTACTCCAAAAGCCAAAAAAACAAGAAGAGGGGTGGGAGGAACAAGCGCAAAGCCAAACCAATCGTGAAGTATGTACATAAAGGTTTATTATAGCAAATAATTAAAACCATTGCACTCACATTCAATATGATCTCAATTCACGTTATATATGAGATGTCACAGATATTGTCCAGTCGTCCTCATGTCACTTGGTGTTTTTAATCCAGACGGCCCAATGTTTAGCGTCTCAATATCCAATATATCAATTGTTACAGGGATATTTTTACAATTAAAGATAGAAAACAAATAATAGAAACTGTCTTAGTGCTTCAGCGTCCACACACAGATCCAGACCTCACTCCCCAGACTGAGACATTTATTGTTGAGGTTAGCAAGCCTCACATAAGATGCTCCAATATCAGTGAGTTTAGGGTCAGCTCAAATGACAATTCATATAATGTTTGCTGTAATCTTATAATGGTGGATCTAATTGAGACCCATCTATGGAGCCTCTAACATCAGGAAAAAATATGACCAATATGGTGAAAATAGATAAAATAGCAGCAAAAATAACATAAATAGATAATTTAATTATAATAAAAGATACAAAGATCAAAATGGATCCAACAGACGCGTTTCGACCAAGTCTTGGCCTTTCTCAATGGTGATCTTGAATAAAAATGTTCCCCTGATATTCGGGCTGTCTTTATGCATCCTCCTCAGTGCCCTTTCCCCTCCTCATTGGCGCCAAATTCCCATTATCCACCACTCCTGGAAACAGGAAGTGAGTCCTTCTATACAGATATAGATTTATTTTATTTAAAAATAAAACTTGTTTTCCACACCCACAGAGCTGCTTACATAGGTACAGTGTACCGTCCAATAGAATCTCTGAATTTGTGTACATATTTTAACTCTTTACTAACCTTCAAGCCCGAAGCAGCTCAATGCAGAAATCTACAGATCAGTGTCTGACTTTTCCTGCTTCCTTCTACAAAGGGACTACACATCCCATGATTCCTTCCTGCACAATCTGCCATCATTGATTGTTACATTGTATTAAAATGTATAGCTGCCTGTGATTGGCCAAAACAAATCATGAATTTTATGCTAATTTTAGCAGGGGTGTCAACTCACAAAAGCTTCTGCTTGCAAACTCGGAGATTTAGCACACATCAGGGTGAGTTTGTAAATGTTTATTTTGGTATTTTTTTCATGCAACAAAAAAAATGTTTGCATACCCTTCTAATCCTCCTCTATCAGATGTATTCATAATCCATGAAACTTACATATGCCTTTAAGAATATCTACTTCCTTTAAGAGTTAATGTTTTTTCATTGTCTAATCCTTATTAAACACCATACAATCTTTAGACTCTCTCCAAGCAGTATGTTTGTGTGTGGCTGAAAAGATAATTGATCACAGACCCCGAAGACGTACAGTCCAGCCAGTTCTTGTATCTGAGCACCGTACATGCATTTGTTCAGCACATGGCTAGCAATATAAGCATTTCACTAAAAACACGTGCCAACAGCAGCTTTTATCAAGAACCTCACTAGGCAACAATGGCAGATGCTTTTGGTTACTGGGGAAAACGTTGCAGAGCTGTGATATAAATCTAAATAAAACCATAAGAATAAAGGTAACGAGATTCAACAACTAAGGGAATCGCTGTGCAACCAGAGACTTTATTGAATTAGTTCAGTATAGAAGAGAGTACAATACCTAACAATATTTGATATTTTAAATTGTCAT
This sequence comes from Discoglossus pictus, assembly GCA_027410445.1. Taxonomy (NCBI): domain Eukaryota; kingdom Metazoa; phylum Chordata; class Amphibia; order Anura; family Alytidae; genus Discoglossus; species Discoglossus pictus. The sequence goes on along the minus strand of CM050165.1, from coordinate 21,038,628 downwards.
TTTTTGTTTAATTTTAGCAAAATTAATGTTTTTTTTCCTCATCAAGAAAGAGCAGGGGCATATCTCTGTTTTATACAGAACAATACTATTTAGATTCCTATATTAAAAGGGGTTGTTTTTTGGATGATTCTTGAAGCCCTTAAAGGGCTGCTTAATTAAGAACAGTTTTGATCACATCACAGTAAAGATCTCCTAAAAGCATGTGGAAATACATGTTTAAGTTATGAAATATGTGCATTTTTCACTGAGAGGTGAAATAAAATAAAATCTGTGTTTACATGTGGAATAGATTGCCCACTTGCTTTTGCATTACTGCAGCCAATCAGGTTGCAGGGGTGTATTCAAGTCAATGGTAAGACTACTTACATTTTGAAGGGAACAGAACTTGAAAGTTGTGTAATTTTATACGGCAGAAAATTCAGGTTTGCCTTCCTGGATTTTGAACAATGCTGAACAACCCAGGGCGAGAGGATGTTACTGATCTTTGCTCCGGTGCTGTCCATGTAGAGGTCAAAGGAAAAAAAAAATAACCCTTAACAAATCTATCTGTGCAGGCATGGAATGCTGGACTTATCTAAACAGGTCAGTTATGGGTTAACTGGCCAGTGCAGTCCTGATACATATTTGTTGTGGTGAAGGGACTTGTGTACCTCAATGAAGGTGTGACCTATACCATTTAGGGTCACCCAAGATGCAAAGGTCATAGCAGAGAGGTCAGACAAATTGCAGCTCACTGGAGAAGGAACTGGCAACACACTTGCGTATCTTTGCCATGAAAACCTTAAGGATTAGCAAAACCAGACACAATTTGCCTGGCATGCCGCAGCCCATAGGTTCCCGGAGAGTTGCACACAACAGAATGACTGAACAACAACATACATAAATTCACACGGGTAAGTATATGTGCACCTTATCAAAAAGTGTCAGGTACACTGAAAAACAGAAATGTCATTGTATTTTCATTTTTCTGTGCATAAACTATTCTACTGTACTGGCTAGTTCAGACAGCCTGGTGCTCCACAAAATTGTACTGGGAATCTATTGTACATCCACAAGCATGTGTTTTAGCATTAACTCATCAGGAGCTCTACATCAATGGTCCTCAATCTTTTTGGAACCAGGAGCAGATTTGCTATCATCTGAAAGTCCTTTTGGTTTCCTTTAAGATCCAAACCATTATTACCAGGCACGTTCTTCAGTAATATGTTACATGTTTAAGGAGTCGATCTCTCCTCATTATGTTTCTCACCCCATCTCTGCCTCTTTTCCAACCCTCCCCTCACTTCCCTTTTCTTTCTAAGGACTGGGAGATAAAGTTTCTGCGAAATAAATTGGTCTCCAAAAGGGTCACCAAATGACTAATGATTAATTCTGCGTTTCTGTAATGCCATTTATTTTCCGTGCAAAAATAAACTTTGTGTAAAACCGCATTCTCTTTTATTTATGTGATATAAAATGTGTGACCCTTTAAACCTTATCCTTCTAATTTAACCCTAAGCTCAGTAGGGGTTTGAGGGTTGTGTGACATGCCCTTATCAGGCAAAACATTCTTCTTTGGTCTTATTAATTAAACATAGGTTATGCATGCAGTTATATAGAGGAGCAGTGCTATATTTGTACTGACCTTTACTGAGAAAATGTATTGATGACAGCACAGAATAGACGCCACTTTATTTCTACTTAAGGATGTGGTGAGATAGCTATAAGGAAGGGGAGCTATTTCAATGGTACGTTCTGCACTAGTCAAAAAGTGGTCCCCCTTGTTTCCAAGGCCAAGAGCATTAGGACCCTTGAATACCATGATCACAACTATCTCCATTGTCTTAAATACTTACAGAATACTACAGAGGACAGCCCAATGGGCAGATGCCTAAACCTCCATGTCTTCCCTATATGATTGTTACCTCTGGTCACAGGAACATAACTCCTTATTCAGCCTCCACTCAACTGGAACAAGTCTATCCAAACAACACTTGGGCCCCTATTCAATTGAGCAATTGTTGGTTACTGGAGCCCGTAACGTAGCCCGTAAAATAATTTGCTATTCAATTGGTGTTTTTTAGCTACCCGCAAACAATTTGCAGGTTATAGCCTGAAAATCACTGTAGTTGTCAAAATCGTAACTCCATCCCATCTAAGCCTTTGATCTTTTAAGCCTGTAAATGTTACAATCACAAATAGCTATCCAATTGCTACAATTCCTCAAGTTCGCAAATGTTTTTACCCCTGTAAATGGCAAATGTAGAAGAAAATCCTGCATGTGCCAGATAGGACTCGCAAGGGGGTTAACCTCCTGATCGTAGCACTGTAAATGCAAATAAAAAATCAATACTGCACTTTAAAAGACGGGGAAAGCGATGACAGACATTAGAATTAATTGCACAACAGTCTCAAGCTCGCAAATATGCAATCAGACATTATGTGTCATATCAATCTCGGGAATCAAGGAGTTAATACATATCAAGCCACCCACATGGACTACAATAGTATCGTCATTATTTTTTTATTATTTTGTACATTGCCGGATTGGGAGTCTGATTGTATATTGATTGACATTTACCCTCCAAGTTTTACTGACGTAATGATGACGGACTCATTTACTATTGGCCGTTTCTAAATGGCTAGTTACGGCCTTGCTTAATTGATCATGATCACGCTATGAAATGCTACTTATGGGTGCATGGTTTACGGTTTCGGCCCTAAAATTGTGGCCTTGTTCAATTAAATCTCTCTGTAATTGTAGCAAATTTCAAGCCTGTAGACATACGGCCTGTATAACGTAATCTGCGGTCTTGCAATTAAATAAGGCCCTAGGCAAACTAAATCAGTTAGGAAACCAATGACCATGCCATGTATAGAAGCAGCAAGCAATAAGCCACCATCTATGCAAGAGCAAGTAAAAGAAAAGCAGCTATGGTCACATAAACAATTACTTGTGTTGGGAGATTATTCCATGTTTCCACAATTCTTTAATTAAAACAGTACTTTCTCACTCTTCAATCTTGTTCTATCAGTTCTCTTTATAGTACAAATTATAAATATATGACACACTTACCCATGTTGTAGCTATAAAGACCCACTGGTGATGGTTACTATGCAAGGATTGACTGTTGATAACCAAGATGCCTCCAAATAAACACAGTTGTCCAGTGTGGTGTATCACCAAATTAATATTACACAAGGTTCGTCTACATTAAAAGGTATTTATTAAAAGGCAGATAACACAATACTATAAATGTATTACAAACACAACAGCCCAGACCCACGGAGCAACACCCCCTTTTTAAATCTATCTACCTATATATATAGTAATTCCCTTCCCCAAACGCTTGATCTTACCCACGGTTAGACCATTGACATCACCTTCATCACCCTCACCATCAAGGAAGAAAACAGGCAACAGCACGAGTTTCCTGCCTGGATATATCCTTAGTTGAGATGATGTAATTTACATCACATCCTGTCCATGCATGACTTCCTTTAGCAATTGTGGGAGGGAAGTAAAGATTCTCAGCCCTCCTACAAAGGCCTGTTTAAGGAAGTCCTGAATTACCATTCAAGGAAGACAAGTTACCACATTCCCTCACTTTTTCTTCTTCTATGTTGCTCAGTTTTCTAGTTATCCCTCTAGTACAGGAGAACCTAGTGGGAGCAAAAACCTGATATACAGGAGAAATTCAACCCACCGTCCCTCCGGAATAGTTCCCTCAGCGACATAAGTTCTCCTGTACTTTCCTATGGCTGTCAATCCACATATTACACAAAAAACAGAATTTATAGAATTTAGGTGAGAGTGTGTGATAAATGTTTATGTATGTGCAATGTAAAACTTTATTGAAGAATGTATGAGAGAGAGAAAGAAGAGGAAAAAGACACATTATTATATATCCTCCTTGCAAGTTTCATTGCCACACAAAAGTATATTATTATAATTGTCGTTAATACTTGAATGAACATGAGTACCAGCGACAGTGTTCGTAGGACTGGATGTGTCTCTGACTCATGAAGTTCCAAGGTAAAAAGCTTCATTGTCAAATTTGTCCAATCTGCATTTGCAGTAAAATTGATCATTTCAGTGGTAAGGTTTCTTGATGGAAATACCATGATACAAGACCCTTCTTCCACCAAACATATTTCATCAACTGTCCTATATTCAGAGTGGCCGATAAAGCATGCAATGTCCCCTATGCGGATCACCTCTTGCACCAGGTTTTCTTTTATCAACTGCACCCAGCCATCCTCCTCAGCTCCTTTCTCCCAAACACAACTGCACAGCCATCGGTGTTGAGATTTCCTGCAACAGCTTTCTTCCATCTTCAATTCTGTAATAGTGGCCAGTCTTTTTGATGTTAAGTGTTGCCTGTAGATTCCATCACTTAACGTGCCAATGCTATGTATAAAGTTCAGTTGCTCCGCCTGCCCCTCCCAGCGGGGAATTGCCAGGATTAGTCCTATTGTCCCAGATTGTAGTCCATGTGGCATCCATTGATCTGGGCCTTCAATATTGCTGTATTTAAGATTGTCCTCAGTGATGTCCACTCCTTTTCTTTTCAATGACGTGATAATCCTTGTTGCATTGATTTGTCTTGCCCACTTGTTTTCCTGGATGTCTTTAAGAGTTTCCTTTAAATCTGCCAACAGCTTTCCTCCAATCATAGAACAGAAAATGGCAGTTCCCACTATTTCATTCTTAATGCTGTTAGCAATGGAAGCAATATTTTCCTCAACTAGATGCAGGTTGTTGGCAATGGTGCGTATGTCATCAACATTGTCTGTCAGTCTACTCACTATAAGGGAGTCAGCTACTCCACCTGTTTTCATAGCATGTCCAATGCCATCAGTAAGGGAGTTTATCCGGCTGTTCACTCCAATGATGTCTGCTGAATTCCATACTCCCAATCCAGTTCCGACTCCTCCTAAAAGGGCTGCAAGTGTGTCCCGTTTTTCTCGACTCCCTGCTCCGGTCCACTCAATGATGGTCTCTTGTATACTTTGCTTAAACCACTGCCGCTGTGATTCCGGGCACTTTGGAGGAATAGAAAAATCATTAAAATTTAGAATTTTTGTGTAGTAAGTCCACCCAACCCCTTGCACAACTGTTTCATGTGTTGGTACCACCACCAATCCGCCTATTGGCCATGGTACCTTCTTCTGATCTTTACAACGTTGCAGCTCCTTTACAGAGACAAATACTTCATCTATTGTTAGAACACACCCCTTTCCAGTATCAAAATTGCAGAATTCCTCTAGGTCAGGCTGGGCAGCTATAACTGCAGCGTCCCATTCTCCACCTTCTTCTAATGTTAAGTTACTCACTACTACTGTAATATTTGTAAACCTCCCTTGTATTGGAGCTCTAAGAGCTAATCCCCTGGTACTATTATGTGGCAAAATAATGTTTACTTGTAACCCTCCACCCTCTTTTACTTCCAATTCCCTGGGCCAAATAAATCTATCTGCTTGAACATAATGTAACTCCAATCTTTTCAAACTCTCTCCCTTATTTGCGGTATCTTCTGGCCTTATTGCCTGTCTCCCCATTCCTACTGTGATACAGCTTATACTTATCCATCCTGGAACAAGGATCCACCACAATCTTCTGTTGACACGCATCTTCATTCTTATACAGCCTTGCTCTGTGGGAACACTAGATTCCATCATTAGAAACATATACATAACAAAAACAACAGGGGCCATTCTTTTTGCAAGTTTGTTCACGGCCCTGTAATCAATGGTAAGTCTCCATGATGAGGCTGCTTTTTCATCTCTATTCCCTTTTAACACAGCTTTTCTCACAGGCCAACATGGTGAGTTACATGCATACCCATTTCCAGATTTAATTATTCCACTTTTCTCCAGTATTTCTATCATCTTGGTGATTGATGCCACTGATTCTCTTGGGACTGGATATTGCTTTTGCCATTGTGGGTCTCCTCCTTCCAAAAAGACCATTCCTTTCATTCTTCCACAGTCTAATTTATCTGTAGCCCAAACAGGTATGTCTTGGATTAGCTTCTGCAGCCATTCTGGTTGTCCGTCTAGTTTCAGTTTGTTTTTTTCCAGACTTTTTATTGGAGAGACAATATATGCCATTGGGAGCACAACCCCTTTCGTCAACTCTGTACTTACCTGATTCACCTTTTCTGTCTTCCACAAACAAAAAATGGCAAGATCTACAATGAAATTTCCTTTTTTTAAAACTTCTATTCCCAATATTTCCTCTGGCCAACCCACTATTGCTTCTACTTGTATTGTTTTTTCTCCAACTGCTACATCAATTGGACCTGCTCTAACCTCCTGTGGATTCCCAGTAACTCCCATACTACTTACTGAAGAATCCCCATTTTTGACCCTGTTGGTCATTGTAACTGCTGCTCCTGTATCTACCAACATATTTTTCCCTACCCCTGCGATGACTGTATAACTGGTAGGCCGACCTGCCTCATCCATGGTTAAATTAGCTGAGTGAATGAGATGCTGAGGCGCAGGGGTTGGGATTTGTCATTGTGACTCACTTCTACTCCGTCCCTCTTTTATAACACTATATTGCATCTTTGCCTCACTTTCCTTCAATTTCTTCTCTGACTCAGCTACCTTGTTTTTAAGTATGTGATTTTCCTCTTCTATCCTATCCTTCTGTCTCCTGAGTTCCCAATAGCCCATGTTACCGTTTCTCTCTCCCTCCTGATTAGCCCTCCAGTTGCTGCCATCCCTATTCCTATAGTCCCTAGGTGGATCTCTCCATCTTTTGTCAAAGTTCTGTTTTGGTCTCCAGTTTTGATCATCCTTCTTGTTCTGGGGTACATCCCACGTCTGGTTTCTCCAATTACCATCTATATCTCTACCAGACTTGACCTTCAATGTTCTTACAGCTGAAACAGAGCAGGCCTGTTCTGTGAAAGGATGCTTGATCCACCACGTATCAGCTCTAGTTAGTACCATTTCCAAGTCTGTTGGTGTTGGATCAAAAAGCCTGATAAATTCTTGACACTCCTGGGGAAGGGCTTCCATTACTTTTGCTATATGTTCTGGTGAGCCCAGCACTAGAGGCTGTTGAGGTTGTCGTAGAGTATACCAAAAAAATATCCTTTGAGCTACCTCTCTAGGACCATCTATTGGCCTCATGGTAATATTTGCTATTTCTTTTTCTATGCTAAGTAGATAGAAATTAGTTGCAGCAATTCTTCCTGCCTGATCAGACACACTGTTATTAAATCCCAATAGTCTACTAGCCAAAGGACCCATAGCGTATTCTAACAGTTCTGTCCATTCCTCTAAGTTAAGACCTCCTTTTTTAGCTCTATCTGCTCCCCTCATAAACCAATGTGTAAACGTATTAAAGTTGTTAGTTGGCATACTTCCCCACCATTTCTGGAAATTGTCTTTATCTGCCATAGACATCGGTCGAGTCTGCATAGAAAATCCTGTAGGTGTTTGCCTTGCATTAAATAATTCTGAAACAATAACTGGTGCTTGTGGTATGGTATCTACTTGTGGAACAGAATAACATAAGAAATCTTTTCTATCTTGGTTCATTTTCGGCACTGGTTCTTTATTTTGTGCCACAAACATATCCAGATCTGGATATATTTTGGCAATGTCTCTGACTCCTTTTATCCCTTCTAACTTTGTTTTATTTTTATAGTCCATTATTATGTTTTGAAGTTCTGTTATTTTTACTCCATAAACATCCCTCTGCTTTTCTATTTCCCTTAACTCCCTTTCTAGTTCCCCAACAATTGTAGTTGTTCTCAAAGCTGCAATTTTTAAACAATCCCTTTTGTCCATTGCTTCCTCCATTTTATTTGTTGTTTCCAAATTATGCTGCCGTAATTCTACAACTAAGTCTATTAGGCCTCCTATTGTGGCTACAACAGCTTGTGTGACCAAACTTTTTCTCTTCTTTGTTCTATACTTTTTGTTATTTACAATTTGTGTTAGAACATCCATTAATCTCTTTTCTTTTTCACTGTCTGGGTTTTCTGGCTCTGGAAGCTCATATGGACCATCATGTTTTTGAATATGTTTCCTAAAGTACTCACGCACTTCTGTGGGAAAGTATTTGGCCCCTTGAAAAGACATTCCTACTCTTTTACTCACCCAAGTAAGAATCCAAATCAATTTGCGACTAAAGTAGCATGCTTCTGAGTAGCCAACAATAGTTGATGACTATTCAGTAGGCCAGGTGTAATATGTAGAAAAATAGATTAGTACCCACAATGCAAATTATACTTACCTTAGTATGGTGAAGGTAATACTTGCTAATTAACTTAAAATATAATAGCAAGGCCTGCAGGGTAGGAGATAAACCCGAACTAGGATATGCAAGACACCCAAAATGTATAAGGTATGGAAGCCTATAGTGTATTAAAATGCACGCCTGAAATAATATATATATATATATATATATATATATATATATATATATATATATATATATATAATATTTAAAATGGTTTATTTATTATTTTTCTCCAGGCCTGTACTATGATAAAGGACTAGAGAAAGAAAAAGAAAGAAGAGAAAAAAAAAACAAAAACCAAACAAAAATAATAGTATTAACAAACTCAGGTATTTGAAACACACAACAAACTAATTGTGGCCTGGTGCCCAAGCTTGTATATTAAAAATGGAGGCTTGAATTAGCATTTAATTACACAAAGAAGCCACATGGATTCTATTCAAATGCAAAGCTAGGCCTGTACTCAAAAGCACAACAACTCAGATAAACCCACAAAAAGAACCTGTATGATATATATTTGTTTTATGTATCAAAATAAGCTAGTACGAACAAAACTCAACTCAGAAGCTAGTACGATATAGTACGATATATTTGTTTTATGTATCAAAATAAGCTAGTACGAACAAAACTCAACTCAGAAGCTAGTACGATATATGTTAAAAATGGAGGCTTAATTTAGCATTCAAATACACAAAGAAGCCGCATGGATTCTATTCAAATGCAGGGCTAGGCCTGTACTCAACAGCACAACAACTCAACTCAGAAGCTAGTACGATATTTATATAAAAATGGAGGCTTATCCTAGACTCCACACACAATCAGCACTTGATTTCCCATGCAGAGGATAATTAGACAAAGTACTTTTTTTCCTTCCCCACAAAAAAAATAAATAAATAAATAAATCTGACTATCTATTAATGTGATATTACCTCATAAATAACCTTTGTAGAAGTCTAAAATTCGTGGTCGCCAAATGTGGTGTATCACCAAATTAATATTACACAAGGTTCGTCTACATTAAAAGGTATTTATTAAAAGGCAGATAACACAATACTATAAATGTATTACAAACACAACAGCCCAGACCCACGGAGCAACACCCCCTTTTTAAATCTATCTACCCATATATATAGTAATTCCCTTCCCCAAACGCTTGATCTTACCCACGGTTAGACCATTGACATCACCTTCATCACCCTCACCATCAAGGAAGAAAACAGGCAACAGCACCAGTTTCCTGCCTGGATATATCCTTAGTTGAGATGATGTAATTTACATCACATCCTGTCCATGCATGACTTCCTTTAGCAATTGTGGGAGGGAAGTAAAGATTCTCAGCCCTCCTACAAAGGCCTGTTTAAGGAAGTCCTGAATTACCATTCAAGGAAGACAAGTTACCACATCCAGAAGACATTCTCCATCAAGGAATGGAAGGAGCCTTCCCTGGCCAACACCTCGATGTTAATCAAACACCAAATGGTCTTTTCCAAACAAACCTCAGAGGCGGGTTGCACGCACACACGAATAGACATTAGTGTAATATAGGTAGAGCCTTGTATCTCAGGTGCTTTTCTCACCACTCAGGTCTTCTGTCTGATGTTACCATTGAGACACTTCTATATTTGGAGTTTCTTCTTGCAGTCACATGGTGGTATTTAACTGGCAGTATTCATACACACCACCTATATATTGTTAAATATCTTAAACTAATATTTTACTGGAAAAAACTTGTAGAAAAAATTTCCCTTTTATAGTGCACACCTATTAATCCCAATTTCCTTAAAGAGACCTAAATTAATGGTAAAACTTAACTTTTAATAACTTCATTAAAAACCTTAAAATGTATTTAGACGCTGCAATGTTTAACAGGAATTGTATAAATATTCCTTACTTGTGCAAATTAGATATAAAGTGCATATAAATATTTAGTGCTATCTTAAAGTGCCAGTGCTAAGAATAATGAATCTAAAAGTGCTTATATAGAGTCAGTTATATGTCTGACTCCATTTTAGTCTTATTAGTGCTTATCTTCTTGATTTGCTTTTCTGAGATTCAAAGTTATATAGATATCTCAGAAAATCAAATTTTAGATTCATTATTCTTAGCACTGGCACTTTAAGATAGCACTAAATATTTATATGCACTTTATATCTAATTTGCCCAAGTAAGGAACATTTATACAATTACTGTTAAACATTGCAGCGTCTAAATACATTTTAAGTTTTTTAATGAAGTTATTAGAAGTTAAGTTTTACCATTAATTTAGGTCTCTTTAATTAAATTGGGATTAATAGGTGTGCACTATAAAAAGGAACTTTTTTCTACAAGTTTTTTGATATATGTTTCTGACCCTCAGTGGCACCCTATAAAAGGTTCATTACAAATAAATTTACACCTTGAGCCACCAAACCCTTTTTTATTTTTTTGCCAAATAATATTTTACTGGAACTAAACGATTTGGATTTTTTTCTCCGAAAGTCTCTTTTAAAGATCAGGAAACCTAATACATACTTGTGACAAGCAATTAATGAAAATGTTACATTCTGCAACAGTTGGGCTGCTAAGTGGTTATACCTTCCTGTATTCCTATTTTTTGAGCAAGGATATAACAGTAGTATTAGGAGAGCCTGATATTCTAGACCTATTCTGTGCATATCTGTGGTCTGGCATATACAGTACATGGTTTTGATCCATGTGGCTTATTCTGAATTGCTATTGTGTTTCGTTTTTCCACCTTGTTACCGAATATATATTATTAATTTGAAGTTAGGGTTGCAGTATTTGACCAAATTTATTATATGTATAGAAATCGAAACCAATTAATAGTTAACTTTTAACATTGCTTGGTGTTAAGCCTTCATTTGTAGAGTTTGTCAAATCAGGAGGGGCCAAAAATATGTCAAGTTATTGGAACAAATCCATGGTCTGTCCAACGATTTTGCGACCAACGGTGGAATAGAAAGTGATGTCAGATAAGAAAAAGGGAATTGCTAACCCACTCACAGCTTATAAATATAAAAAGATGAGACAAATGAAGATGTCTCAGTCTTGTTTTGGGGATCAGATAGAATATATGAGATTACCAAATATGTGCTTCACAATACAGTATTATTCACATGGAAATCCATCCATTCCACAGCTGGTAACAATAACTAATTTGTTTGAATCCTTGATTCTTTTTAATAACAATTGATTGGACTAAAATACAATATATTGTGTAATAACACAGTCAGCTTCACTTCATATACACTCTATTTACACTATTTCATAAGGATTTCAATCCATATTAGTTATACAAATGAATGTATGGCAAATAATAACAGGTAACAGATGGATAACATTCTGAGCATCATAAAAGCCTGCACAATTGTGTAATTTCAGTTTGTTAGGCTTTGGTCTGTTACCTACAATGAAGTTATGAAGTATTTTGTTGCATGAGAAGAACCAGAATATTAAAATAAATGGATAAGAAGCCGATCCCAGACTTAAGCCACCTACTGATTACGCACAAAACCTAAGCATAGCCATTAATGAAGCAATCCAAGCAAATGTATGTCTTATCTTCTACCTCAACAGAAGCTTGTGTACCTTCCAGGAGCAGCTTAACATGTTCATACTGTATACAAAGGACCAATACAGTCTACCAAAAATAACACACACATATATATTGTGACAGATACAACATTATGATACAATAGATTTGTATGAGCCACCGACTTTACAAAGCTTCCTTTCCACAACAGGTGTGTAAGAGTTAATTTACCAGAGTATAGCTGATTTGAGACAGCTTCTGAAATTTGGGTGGGGCCGCATTTGCAATGCAGCTAAAAAACGACACAGACAGAAATACAGAAGCTTGGAGTTGATGTCAGTTTTGCAGAAGAGTGGAAACTTGGACTTCTAATGGATATAGACCAGTAATTGTGAATTTTTGGATTGTTATTGTTTTGCTCCGCCCAGGTTTAGCTGCATAAGAGCAAATAGTTAGGGAACTATATATCAGTAAAGGTAGTGCTCCAGTGGGAACTTGGCCTGTTATTTTCTTTGATTTGTTTTGGTGTATTATTTTGTAACACTGGCGAATATTATAATAAAATTTGAAATTGTTTCCAGCACATTGATGGAAGAACACAAACGGCTAAACCCAGTGGAGACTGATAACTTGTCACATACACACAACAAAATAATAAACAGATAGCATCTTTATTTCCCAAAATGGGACCGTTTATTGAACAATAAAACAAGTTTTATTTGGTGATTGTTTACAAGTATGCTACTTTCATTCAGGCAGAATATACAATAGCAAAATTAACAAAATACACACTTTTTAAATATTTCCTTCAACTAAAACTCATGTGTTGTTTAAAAACATACGTATCAAACATAACTCAAAGGAGGTAGGACATATCAAACCAGAATATAATTTACTGTTAAAACAAAAGAGAATAATGACCACATTGGGCTAAAATATAGAACTCAAGAGAAGTCCATGAGTTTTTATTTTTAGATTACTCTGTAATAGTGGATGTTCTTCATTCATATAAATTCACTAAATAGAATTAGGAGTATTTGTGTGCTACAAACCCTATTTCTATCATACTGCATCATTATAAGACGTTCTGTAGCATGATTCATTTAAGGATCCATTAAACTGGAATCCATTCCATTGCACAATGATCATAAGATACTGGCAATGTAGAAGCGTTACAAATTCCTGAGTTAATAGGATACCCATTTAGCCTCTTGCCAATAAACAGTGAAAACTTGACTGTAGAATAGCCATGTATTTGTAACTTAGTCCAATAAAACATTGTCACTATATCCAGAGATACTATACATTCCTTGATGCCAAATTATATGGGTCATTGGTAGGCAAGTTTGGTCTTGGAGAGCCACACACATGCAAGGATTTGAGGTTCTCGGCTCCGTACAGGTGAGACCATCACTTCGTCAGTTATCATGATTGACTCACCCATGCACAGAAAGGAAATCCTCAAATCCAGGCCTGTGTGTGGCTCTCCAGGGATAAACTTGCCAACCCCTGATATAGGCGAACATTTTGTAATGATATTGCATTACGACCTAAAGAAAATCAGTTGTCTCCAATTCAAATGTTTAAAAATGGTAACTCTCTTAGAAAATACACACTATTTTTAACACGTATTACCTCAATTATGAACCCACTCAACAACCAGTAGCTCCATCTGCTGGCCCCACTTCATGATGGGCGAGTAATATTTTAATGACATTAGGTGGAAAAAATCCCAAATCCTATTCAATTATAGCAAAACGGCAGAAGGTACAGTATGACGGTATCTAGGAAGGACACCAGCCATCATGGGCAACCTGATCCATAAAGATAGAATAACAAACAGCAAGTAATCAATGTTTTATTCTCTAAATACATATTAAGTGACTGAACAAGAATTGATACAAAACTCTGTGTATAATGAAACTCTTACAGTCAGTGCTATATATCAATAAACATATTCATATTGTAGTCCATATTGCCAAATGCACATTACCAACTGAAATGAGTGACGCACGTATAGCAGAGTAATGGATGGGTCAGGTACAGGTTACATGCATTAAGTGAACAGCTTCCTTATGGAAACATGGTGCTTGTATTCTAGAACAACTATAATTATCTCTCAACTAAAATATTTTTGTAATGGGCCGGGCAGCAAGAAAAGACTGGATGAAGCTCCTCACACTATGTATTATGGAGACTGCAACTGGCATTAATACACACAAACTCTACAAGACACTCCGTACTGCAAAAACATGAAGGAAATATAGTAAGATTCCAATAATATATATTTTTAGCAAAACCAAAAACTATGAATGACATAAACATATAGCATATTAGCATAAAACAAATTAAAATAGGACTTTAATATATAGATAACAAGAAATAACAAAATCCAGAGCTGGACAGAATATTGAGGTGGCTGAATGAGCCGTCTTAGTTGGAACCAAATCATTTGAAATCTTCGAAGTATGTTTAAAAATATTGAAAAACCAAACAATTATGCTAATACAAGGACACAAAATAATACACATTTATTAAGGAAAGCAAGACTTCATTTTTATATGTTGCATTATTTATTTTACAGGGATATGGAAGATGTCTGGATTTTACTATACCTGTTTATCTATTTTCTTTTACATGGCTGCTGAGACATGGTCTCTGATAGGCTAGGACACTACACTACACATTCAGCCCTATAAAGTTGGTGTCTCAATATGCTGCAGGGGGCAGACCCATACAGGGGCTATTTGTTTGATTTTAGCCAGTAAAATCAGAGCTTATAATAATTTTATAAATAAAGTACATAAAAGTAAATCGATACTCAAGGATATTAAATACCTAGTAAAATACCAAACACTTCCATATCCTCTTAACTAGACAAACCTTTCAACATATTTTGTAGGATTTCTTTACCCGTTTCTATATACGTATAATTACATTTATGTGCTTCTTATTGTTAGCCAGTGAACAATAATACAAATAGCGGTGAATAGTCTAATAGTCGAGACATACACCTTCAAGTAAGTTTACTTCTTCATGAGATTCTTTTAAAAACATTAGTGGGGAGGGGAGGGGGGGGGTCATAGACATGATATTGGTGGTGAGCTTTGGTAGACATAACATGAGTGAAGGCCTTTCAAAGACATGACATAGGTAGTGGGCTTTCATAGACATCACATTGGTGGTAGGCTTTCAAAGACATAAGTGGTGGGCTTTCATAGGCATGACATAGGTGGTGGCCCTTCATAGAAATGATATAGGCAATAGCCCTTCATAGGCATAAGTGGTGGCCTTTCAGATACATGACATAGGAGGTGGCCTTTCATAGACATGGCATAGGTGGTGGCCTTTCATAGACACGACATAGGTGGTGGCCTTTCATAGGCATCAAATTGGTGGTGGGCTTTCATAGGCATGACATAGGTGGTGGCCTTTCAGATACATGACATAGGTGGTGGCCTTTCATAGACATGGCATAGGTGGTGGCCTTTCATAGGCATCAAATTGGTGGTGGGCTTTCAGATACATGACATAGGTGGTGGCCTTTCATAGACATGACATAGGTGGTGGCCTTTCATAGGCATCAAATTGGTGGTGGGCTTTCATAGGCATGACATAGGTGGTGGCCTTTCAGATACATGACATAGGTGGTGGCCTTTCATAGACATGGCATAGGTGGTGGCCTTTCATAGGCATCAAATTGGTGGTGGGCTTTCATAGGCATGACATAAGTGGTGGCCTTTCAGATACATGACATAGGTGGTGGCCTTTCATATACATGACATAGGTGGTGGCCTTTCATAGACATGACACAGGTGGTGGCCTTTCATAGGCATCACATAAGACATAGGTGGTGGCTTATCATATACATGACATAGGTGGTGGCCTTTCATAGGCATCAAATTGGTGGTGACACGACATAGGTAGTGGGCTTTCAAAGACATAAGTGGTGGTCTTTCATAGACATGATATTGATGGTGGGCTTTCATAGACATGGCAAAGGTCATGACACTTAAATGCCTTGAAGGGCGCACAGCACTAAATGACTAGCAAAAATGCAAAGGGATTTACAAAACACAACTTTTTTTTAACATATAACAGGTAACCTCCCGGCACGTGAAGCTTTACAATGCTGTGAATATGTAGTTCTTCATTATGCACAATATGGGTATTCTTGGGGGGGGGGGGGGGGGGGGGGGTTATTCATCCAATAAAACAATACACTTTTAAAGCTCTACACAAATATAATTCATCCAATAAAACAATACACTTTTAAAGCTCTACACAAATATAATTTCAAAAACATCACTACAAAGATGGATGAATATAATAACATCAGAGCGAAAGAAGTTTGTATCAAAGAGAAAATAAATTCATATCTAACATGTGACATTTAGCTGAATGGGACATAATTACAAAGGTCAATGTTTTCCCTTTTATAAGTAAATGGAAAACAATAAAACACTTTGTGAGCTTCAACAGCTATGGACGGCTTTGGTTTTGGAAGAAACTAATCCCTTTAATTAACAAAAAGAGACAAAAAACTAAAGCATGCATTTCATTTTAATTAATAAAATATTCTGTTCAAGTTATTTTTGCAATCCTTTTAAGGACAACAATCTACGATTATTTTGAATAAAAAATAATTGGAATTGCAAAAATATTATTATAGCAAAATAAAGTGGCAAAGAGAGGTTTGTACCAGGAGCCTTGAAGAGAAGCTTATAAGAAGCAGTCACATAGTCTAAGATTTGGCAAAACAATGTTGCGTTTAATATTGTGGTGTGTTACACTAAACCAACAAATTAACCAAAACTTCAGGTATTATAAAAGGTGTATCTCCACTATATCTTATTATTCACTCACTTATATCCTATATTCATGCATGGCACGGTAGGCATAGGATCCATTTTGCACTCATTTTCGAAGTTGTTTTTCTGGGACAGTCGGAGACTAGCACAGAAGGGGGACTGGGAATTCTTTTAGTATGTCTTCACCATTTCTTATCATCAGTCCTAAGAGCCGACCCTGTGTATACATATATGTAACTTTATCCGTGTCTGCTAAGGAGACTATAATATGTTGTGCAATTAATAATGAGACCAGACCACTGCATATAACTTTTTGATATATGCTGTGATCTCCATGCTTGAATCAAGAAACTTGATTAAGACGTCTTGGTTTTGCACCTTTGATTGAGCGTGTAAGAGGAACGGATAAGGGATTTTTTATCCCAACAAAAGTGAGAAAATAGTTAAAGGCATATATAAGTTTGCTAGATTATGAATGCATCTGATAGAGGATAATTAGTAGTGTATGCAAACATTTTTTGCATGAAAAAAACCCAACCTAAACATTTAAACACTTACATTGAAGTCAGCAAAATCTCTTGCAGATTAATTAACACCCTCCAAACCCGGGAAAATTAGCATCACATTTAAAATTATTTGTTTTGGCCAATTCGTTTAGCTGAAACAGTTGATTTAAACTCTGGGGTTCCTGTTTGTCCTGTAAAGCAGCCTGGGATATGTAGTGTATCACTCATATTTGCTTTGTATTGCTACTGACATACAGGAAGCTGCAAGGAGATTGACTGAGCAAGTAACTGCAAATAAATAGTAGGTTAATATTGCTCCCCTGATGCTGATTGGTGGGATCAGATGCCTGTCTAGACATCCCCTGGAGGGGTCAACATAATCATTAGAGGGATTTTTAGATATTAATAAACATAAAATGTTTTATAAGATGTGCTGTATGAACAGACTGCTTTTGCCCAAGGATTGCAGAAATGTATTAATCCATGAAACTTGGATATGCCTTTAAACAAATAATTATTTTACTAACACTTAATATGTATGATGGAGACAGATGACTATCTGATTGTCATTTGCAGGAATACTTAAAATAATTATATAGTTCAATTTTTTTGTCTTTTTTCTCAGAAATGGTTGTGTGTGTGTATTGGAAAAAGTTGTTGATCATCAGGAAAAGCTTTACAGTGAAGATTATGAGGATATATTCATACACACGTATCATTTGGTGTGTATTCAAACTGCTTTTACAATAAAGGGGGGCAGATACCATGTACATATGTATGAATTAATTTATGCACGCATGCACATTTTGCCGATTAACATTGTTCATACCTCTTTTTCTATGACGTGCCTATTGTATGTATATGTATACCCTGCTGTACAAGATTTGCCATAAACTTTTATAACTATGAATGCTATTCAATATAAGCATCTCCCAAATGAATTGCTTCCTACAACTATATATATATATATATATATATATATATATATATATATACACACACATACACACTCATAGCATTCTACAAGATCAAATGTACAAATGTATTTATGAATGGACTAAAGGAAACTACATGTATTTATAGGCAATGGAAATAAAATATATGGATTTTATTATTGTAGTGGCCTTTTTAATATGCTTCTTAAGATTCTACTATTTTCAAATGGATTAGAAAAGATAAAATGTGTTGTATGTAGCAATAAAATAATAGGTTTAATTTCCGTAATTGCCTGAATCAAAGCAGGTGTCTTCAAGTGCATGATACCCAAAGGTAATTAAAGAAGACTTGGCAACAGCTGCTACTTCATAAAGGGACAGCTATATATACACATATTTATTTATACTTATTCATTACTGGCCAAATTATATATATAATTTGATGTGTGTATATATATATATATATATATATATAAAATGTATTTGTTACATAACATAAGGATGAGATTGAAGGAAAAAAAACTACTTCTGGCAACGTCATAGGCTATGTTTGGTGACAGCTTTTTAGTGGCTAATTAATGCATTTAATTAATAAACAATGTTATAATACTAAATAAATGCAATCCATCAGAGCACTGCTGCCTATCTTCAAATGAGTCCTTTTACAGTACAACCCCATGCCGGCTCTACTCCTTAACACATGTTTATTCACCAACAAAAGGAGGAAAGTATAAAAAAAAGAAAGGCACGAGCAAGAGCATAGAATAAGAATTTGGCAAAACCAGATTAGATTGTAATCGCCGTGAAATATTTAATTGGCGATAACATCTTAAATGACTTTAGCTTGTTGTGAAGGAAAAATGATCGTCACTCCACGTCTACAAAACCAAAATCTGCTGGTCGGGGGCCGTTGTTCTGGCTGAATTTATAGTTTACTGGAGATGGTCAACTTCAAGCCCCAAGCCAGGTCAACTTAAGGAGATATGGAAGGTATCTGGATCTTACTAGGTATATAATGTCCCTGTGTATACATTTACTTATATGTACTTTATTATGATGACGTGCTTATAGGCTCTGTTGTAAAATCAAATAGTCCCAGTATGGGTCTGCCCACTGAAGCGTATGCAGAAACTCTGCAGAAACAAGCAACATGCTAATGAGATGGCTAGGACACTATACTGTACATACAGCCCTACAGAGTCTAGGTCTTCATACGATGCACTCGGCCAATAAAACAGCTCATAAGCCTTTCATAATAAAATAAACAGATACACAGGGATATTATGTACCTAGTAACACCCAGGAAACTTCCATGTCCTTAAAAAAAAAGCATTTTTCAGCCGACCATTATTCCTTAAATCTTTCTGTTACCAAAGAGCAAGAAAATAGAGTTTTAATAAACTATACTACACAGAGACTACAACAAGGTTTATTAACAAATGTACATACACACAAATAAAAGGTTCATCGGTACCATTATGTGGGCTATGGCGTAAATACAAGATATTGTAATGTGTGTGTGTGAGAGAGTGTGTGTGTGTGTGAGTGAGTGTGTGTGAGAGTGTGTGTGTGTGAGAGTGTGTGAGAGTGAGAGTGTGTGAGAGTGAGAGTGTGTGAGAGTGAGTGTGTGTGAGAGTGAGTGTGTGTGAGAGTGAGTGTGTGTGAGAGTGAGTGTGTGTGAGAGTGAGTGTGTGTGAGAGTGAGTGAGAGTGAGTGTGTGAGAGTGCGTGTGTGAGAGTGCGTGTGTGAGAGTGCGTGTGTGAGAGTGCGTGTGTGAGAGTGCGTGTGTGAGAGTGCGTGTGTGAGAGTGCGTGTGTGTGTGAGTGAGAGTGTGAGTGAGAGTGTGTGTGTGAGTGAGAGTGTGTGTGTGTGTGTGAGAGTGTGTGAGTGAGAGTGTGTGAGAGTGTGTGTGAGTGTGTGTGTGTGAGTGAGAGTGTGTGAGAGTGAGAGTGTGTGAGTGAGAGTGTGTGAGTGAGAGTGTGTGAGTGAGAGTGTGTGAGTGAGAGTGTGTGAGTGAGAGTGTGTGAGTGTTGTTCACTGGGTCAAAATGTAAATCTCCTTGAAACAGGAAAATATAAATATTGACAGAGTGAACCAAATCTTAAAGGAGCACTATAGTTTGGGGGAAAAACTTCACATGTTTTTTTTTTATGTATGTAACAAAATAGCATGCAGGACAGGAACATGAAAGCATTTATAGAGAAAATCTTATTTAGATGACTCTGATTATGTCATAAGAGATTCCATCTTTGACTGCTAAGTCACTCTGTAGCTTGAGGGGAAGGTTTATCCTATAGAGCCTTACTCTGCCTATGTCACGGGTGCTGTTTCTTACCAGGAGTGAATACAGATTTTATCTGCACTATTCCTCTCACACCTTTAAGGTTTCTAATCATTTTAATCACAAAGATAATTTGCCTGTTGTCATTAAAGCAAAATTTAAGAGAAAATTGTTAAAAATTAAAGGCTCTATATATTTATTTTAAACCATGTAAACACATTTTTTTCAAGTTCTGTAAAACAGCATACTATAAATATGATGCTCAAGTGGTTCTTTAAATTGCACAATATACAGTATATGAGCAGGGTATACAAACAAGAGCACCAACTAGCAGGGTATTTATGCTTTAGCTTGGGTGGTTAGTTTAATACCTGTATATACCTGACTTGTGATTGTCATTATAGGCTAAATTAACCCTTACTAGCCCATAATGTTAGGTTTGCGTCTCGGTCAATACAAGGTTCCTTCTCTCTTCTTCTCTCTGGCAGTAGCTTTGCTGGGCGGATTTTATTTTGTAATTTTAAATTCTATACATTTCAAAGTGAAACAAAAACAAGCGATTTAACAGTAAAAAAAATATTCTGAAAAATAAAACAAAATATTTAAAAAATCATATGATTGTCTGGTGTAATGGCGGACGCACAAACCTAGATCGTTGCCAATAATGGATGGTCTATAATTGTAAATTACACTTATACAAATGAGTACACGGACAGAGGTTCAAATACATGTTTTAAAGATATAGCACTTGCCTTTTATTGCTACAAGACATAAGGATGTGGTTTGTATGTTAGGTGACGTGAGCTGGGACAAAACTTAATCTGATTTTAAAGGGATTTGGAAGATTTTGGCATGTCTACTTGTATGTACTTTATTTGATCAATTTTACAGTATGGATCAGCCCTCTGCAGCTCATGAATACATGCTATGCAGTGACCAATCAGTGACCATCTCTCTGCAACGTGCTACAGAGATGTGGTCCCTGATAGGCTAGGACTCTACACTGCACATCCAGCCCTACAGCATTTGTGTCTGCATACACTGCAGTAGGCAGACCCATACAGGGACTATTTATATGATTATAGGCAGTAGAAACAGAGCTTATAAACACTTCTTAATAAAATAAAGTACATAAAAGTAAATATATACACAGGGATATTATATATTATATACCTAGTAAAGTCCAGGCACCTTCCATATCCCTTTAACTTTAGTACTGCAGGCTGATTGGCTCTTGTTCAGACATGTAAGTGTTGACGACAGAAATGGACCAGGATTCTTGCGTTAAATAGAAGATGCAGCCATTTTGAAGGCTGGTGGCTTCAGATTTAACCCTTCACATTTAGCATATTATTGTCACCGTATACATAATACAAAGTCCTCAATCAGGAAGTTTATCTTCTCTAGGTGTGGTCATTCATATAAGAGACATTTAAATTTAGGTGAAACTTGCTCGTGGTCATTCAAATTAAAGTTAATGTAATAACCATACATCTTGCAACCAAAAATACATTCCTCCTACAATGGGACGGTCTAATGGTACGCGTTTGTTTTTGTTTTCTTTTATCAAGAAGTGCAAAATTTCCCTTAAAAATACAGTATTGACGGTACTCAGATTATCAATGATTTACATGCAAAACTTGTCACAGTTTACAAAAGGTTGTAATTTACAGAGCCGGTTCTATTTTACCTTGTTGGCCGTCACGTCTTTGTGTGACTTATTGGTGTAGTGTCTGTGGCATGCTAGCTCGATGAGCTCAAGTCCACCAAAACACTTCTGCTGTAGGACAAAAACCAGAATCACCAATAAGAAATACCATCGCACAAGGCTATACATGAACAACAAGACAATCATGGCTACAGAGAACGAAGTCCAATAAAGTAGTGACAAGAACTTTATCAGGTGGACCCGGAGCTCCGACTTGCAGGGTGGGATTTTACTTCTTCTTGTTACGTCAAAGTACCTTTCCCCTTCGTAGAAAGCTCGTAGACGAGCCTCCTTCTCTTTCCATCTTTCTTGACACCACAACTGGAGCTTCTCTTTGGAATCGGGCAGGCTACTCACTGGGTATCGGTGGACGTGAAAGTGGATCTCCTTGGGAAAGACTCCATTCAAAAGGTGCTTCTCTGTTTGAGGAATGTTTTGAGGGTAAGCCACCGTTATGTCATGGATAGCATCCAGATTGTTACCTGAAAGAAAAGATGGGAATAAAATGAGTGAGTATTCAAGGTTTAAAAATTATTAAAGCTTGAAGAATTGTTCGACTTTTGTCTGAAGGAGTAGTGAAGGTCAGTAATACGAACAATAAGATTATTTCCGTATACAGTGATATATTAACAGTAATATGTAGAGTGCTATCTGTTTATTGGATATTTTATTTAGAGTAACAAACCTCCAATACATATAACGCCAACATTGCAATGCAATACACAATCTAATTTCCACATATACGTGGCATTTTCCATCTATTTAAATACATTTTCCATGAAAAACAAAAGTAAAACACTCCCGTCACTATGCATTCATATTTCTCACTTATTCTCTCTTTCGCATAGTAGGCTTCATCATCAAAAAGGTTGACACGGCCAATGAAGGCTTGTAGGCTTCAGAAAGATTAAATAAATGGCCCATCATTCATCATCACTTATAGTTATTGTTGGAAATGATTGAAAACAGATTTCCAAACTTGGTTGTTTTTTTGTTGTTGTTATTAAAGTGACTTTTTACCCTTACTCCATTTTGTATATTATTGCCCTTGTATACATAATTGAAATACTAACATAATTTCTCTAGAGCTGGGTTTAACAAATTTATCTGAAATGTAGGAAAGTGCATAATATTTTTTAGGACCCTTTGTATGTATGTATGTATATATATTTATTTATTTATAGTAACTAAGAAGTTAGGAAACAGTAGTAAAGGAGGAGCCATGGCTTGCAGGACTTTAAGACCTGCTCTAGCCGCCCTGGTGGTCTGGCCGTGTCAGTGCCTCAGAGTGTTAAAACGGTACACTCGAGGGTGCTGATGCTCCAGAACGCATTGCGCCACCCCCCTTCGTTGCTACGCTAGCAGGGATGACGGCGTTGGAGGAGGAAAGAGTGTGATCCCAAGCGTGGCTCGGGTTGCCGCTTTAGGTACTGAAAATGAACCCCGAGCCACACTCAGGATTACCGCTAAGGCGGCTAGACATATTGAAAATGAACATAATAAAACTAATCTCTTTAGTATATTTTAATACAGGTACACCACAATTTTCCGGCAACTGATGGTCCGGCACCTCCTTTCGTCTGAACAAAATTAAGAGTATACTTGAAGTTCCAAGATCATCAGATTAGTTTAGCTGTAATATTATATTGAATTATTAATTTCATTTACATTTAATATTTAAGTTTCTATCAATCCTTGGACAAGGCTCTGGAACCAAAGGTGCTGGAAAATCAATGTTGTACCTGAACTAAATATTTGCTCCCCTTATGTTTATTTTGTGTTACAGTTGTGACTGATAAAATATGAATTGCTTAGTTGTTCAGCTGTGTCCGACTCTTCATGACCCTCAGGACAGAGGCACAATCATTATGTCTCTGGTTTTCTTGACAGATACTGGAGTGGATTGCTTCTCCAGTCAATCGTGACTTATCTGCACTATCTGCCGATTTTGGGTGAATCTACTTGGTATAGCTCACAGCTTCATTGAGATACACAAGCCCCTTCACCACAACAAGGAAGCGATCCAGAAGGGGTAATATGAATTACCTGGCGGTAAAAAATATAGCAAAACTATTCACTGGAAGTATTTGATCCGGAGTATGAAGCTCAAATATTTAGTGCAGGATACAGGATACCCTATAGAAGACCATGATGGTGGGAAAGATTGAAGGGGACGCAGAGGAAGAAATGGCTACACGAGGAAGCAATTAACACAAGCTTAAAGGAGCTTACATGGGCAATGACTGACATATGTGCCTGGCTTGCGGAGGTCCATGAGATCACAGAGAGTCGGACACGACTGACTGACTAAACAAGAAAAATAAAATAAGGCTCCCCCATTGAAATCTGAAGTTACAGCAAAATCATAAAATAACAGAATAAATCCAGTTCATGTAAAGCTTTAATCTATTATTAGCCTGATCCAAGTGTATCTGTAAATGATTATTCTCATCAGAATATAAATGTCAGGATGATGTTGTGTTAGTCCCTTAATCTTCAAATCTGTTCATCATCTAAGCTCAGAAGATCAAATAATCCGTCTCCATCAAAAATTTAAACACAATACATCTACTCTATTTACAATCTGTCGTGGAAGGGATCATCTTAAGTGGTGGAAACCCCGAGCAGATGTTGTATCATGTACATTATTTACTTAACTAAGTATATGAGAACAGATAAACTAACGAAGTCGCGGCTACCAGAAAACCATTAGTGAGAGGACACAAGTGATCCGTTAGGATGAAAACACTGGATGTAAAACAGGTCAGAAAGTCACATCTCATTTTTACTTTATAGTGGGCAAAATAGAGATAGAAGCCTCCACCATACAGGGTGCAGTAAATATAAGACACTTGTGACTTTATGAACATATTTCCTGCTCAGAATTCAAAGACATACTGTTATTGCAATGCATTCTGGTAAACATGCAAATGAGTCCACAATGCATTTTCACACTTTAATCCAATAGCACTTTATACATGGCTCCTTTTAGACATGTGCTCGTTGTATTACACCGCTTTAAAGCATAGCGAGTTTAATGACCTACCCACAGACAGCTGTTTTAACCTTAATGGATCTCATCAGTCAGTGTGGGGCTGGTTCCTAACTTGTGCTTTAGATTTTGTGGGAAAGCTAATAACCACATCATCCTTTAGCTTATGGTTGGGAAAAATAGTAATGTATAAAGTATATTGGATTAAAGAGTAAAAATCAATATTGGACTCATTAGCATGTCCCTTCCTTAGAAGATAATTATAAGGGATTTTAGGATTTTGCAGTAAAATGACCACTGTACTTCAAGAAAATGACGTATGTTTGTAAAGTATGTAACTAACATCGGCAGCTGTGTAAGCCATAGACATGTGCACAACCCCAACATATACTACCGTTACATAGATGATCTGTTCATCATAAGGAGAGGAGAAAAAACCCTCAAAGACTTCCACAATTCTTTCAATACCTTCAACCCATCTATTAAACTTAAAATAGATTTATCTGCAGAATAAGTAAATTTTCTGGACATAACCAATTCCATCACGCATATGTGTATAAGAAAACTACAGACAGATGCAGCTACCTACACAGCTCCAGTTTCCATCCCTCCCACACTGAACAAGTCATAATTCACAGCCAAGCCATCAGACATCACAGCATATGCTCCAACACAAACATTTAAAAACACTGTCTGGATCGTTCAGACAGAAGGGTTACAAACCTGTTATTATTACCAAGAAAATAACCACTGCTATTTAAACCCTTTGTGAATGTGTTAAAATGTAAAAACAAAAAAATGACTTCATGTACATCTATGGTGACCTCATCCTATCCGGCTGTAGAAGAAATAAAGTAAATATTTAAGGATTTACAGCCACTATTAAAAGTGGACGCAGAATATAAATATATATTACCCAAGTCTCTCATTCTTGCATTTAGACAGCCACCAAACCTGAAACAAACATTATTCAACAAAAGAGTGGTCAATGGCCCAACAGAGAAAATGGTATAAAACCTGGAAATAAACATCACTGCAGACTAGGATTACAATATCTGTAAAGAGGACACAGTCACACATAACAACAAGAGCTATAACATCAGACGGTCATATTCATGTGCATCCTCCAGTGTGGTTTATATAATACAATAGTACTGTATGTGAGATGACACTGGGGAAACCAGCCACAAATCACATCTAAGGATGAATCTGTACAGACTTTCCATTAAAAAGCACAATGAAGACAACTATTGTAACCCAGTTGGATACCATTTTACCCAGAATAACCACTCCATCCAAAACCTGAAAACCAAAATACTCAGGGGACATTGCACACACATCCAGAAAAGGAAACTTTTGAAATGGAGTGTGATTAAATGATTTAATACTAAAGATACCATACTTAGTATTGATTGGTGATTTCCCTCACTATCAAAACATCTTGGGACTCTGCCACATTCATTCCCATGCTTTATTATTGTTTTTCTATTCCTTAGTTTGAGGGTATATTTACAATCCTACATTATTGCTCTCCTGTTTACTTATCTCAAACCTGGTCTACAGACCCACAAACGTGACCCATCAAGACATAATTTTTCCCACTCTGCCCAGTTACTATGCTTGTTTTCATTTGTTTTATTCAGTATTGCTTCTGCCTGAATAAGAGATGAACATCTCTCTAAAGCTTGTCATTTTAAATTAATATGTTCGTCCAATAAAAAAAAAACTATCACTATATACTGCAATACTCTGATATATATATATATATATATATATATATATATATATATATATATATATATATATATATATATATATCACATATATAGTTATGAGCATGTGGGTCGTTGCTAAGGCTGCGGGCTCGCGTAGCGAGCCTGCTGCCCTCGCAAAGTGAGGGCTTCAGTTGCTGGTATGGAGCGCCAAAGGTGCTCCTTGTGAGCAACTGTGGACCTCGCAAAATTTACAGACTTACGAGAAAAAAATACGAGACGCGGAACATTACGACCTTGCAAAAATACGACCTTACTGCCTGAAACCGGCGCACAAGACCTCGAAAACTGAAGTTACACCTCACTGCGAGCCACGTGATGAGCCACGATGCTCGCAATGAGCGCCGAAGCATCTTGGAACACCAACAAAATTTACCGCCCTTACAATCTTATTGCCGTCATTTTTTGACGGGCAAGTTGCTAGTATATATATATATATATATATATATATATATATATATATATATATATATATATATATATATATATATATATATATATATATTCAAAAAGTGTCTGGATTTTTGGAACTGAATGTATTCTAATCACCTTGTTAACCTACCGTAAGTAGGCCATGTACATCAGATTCTGTATTAATTATTGGAAAACATGATCAAACACTTATGCTTTTTGCTCAGAGGTTTTGTTTCGCTGTTTGAGTTTTAAAAGCTTTATCTCGATACTCAGAACTGAAATTACATGTTTTGATCACTTACAAAGGACTGGATGTGAACATTGTTTTTACTAAATTAGATTGTCTCTTGATTTCACGTGGATCGGTTCATCTCTTGGACAACAGTGGGAGGAGTAGAGACATAAAAGCACAGTATGTTAAGGGCAAATCGCAGCCTGGGAAATAAATTCAATTTGAGCAGCAATTTCAATGTGCTTATCAGTTTTCTCTCTCCGCAGGCTGCAGGAGACCAGGTTGCAGACAGCATATAACACATATAATTAAGGAAGGATGGAGATTTCCAAGAGCCTGGAAAATGAAAGCACTAAGGTATTCGGCAATATGTATTGGCAAACTGATCATTATATTGCAACATTTCTTTTTCCAAATGTAAAAAACAAAAGCGGGCCACTCAAATGTATATCTATCTTGCAAACCTCTATATTATATATATATCCTATGTGTGCTAGCCTATCAGGCACAATATCTCAGCAGCATGTTGCATAATGCTGCTGAGAGATAAATACGGATTGGTTAGTACGAGACAGAGTCTATACTAGGACTATTTGTTTGATTTGAGGCATTAAAAATTGAACTTATAAGCAATTTTTAATAAAAATAAAGTGTGTGTGTGTTTGTTTTGTTCAGTCATGTCCGATTCTGTGTGACCTCATGGAATGTAACACACCATGCTGATCTACTTGGTATTCATGGAAGAGATACTGGAGTGGGTAGCCAGTTGCTTCTCCTTTGGGCCGCCAGTTCCTGGTATTCCTAGGTGGTCTTGCATCCAAGTACTGACCAAGCCCAACACTGCATGGCTTCAGGGTGGTGTGACCTCTTGGTTCCCTGACTGGAATCAAACCCAATTTGCTGCAGTGAAAGCACTGAATCCTAACCACTGGACCTCCAGGGAACCCTTACATAAAAGTAAATAGATACACAGGTAAATTATAGACCTAATAAAATCCTGGCGCTTCCCATATCCCTATAAATATGATACATATGGTGAACCAATATCCTAAAGGCATATTTAACATTTGAATGACAAAGCTCATATGGAGTTGAGGCATTGAGGCAGCTCATCAGTGTTTGTTTTCTACCTTACTTTTACTGATACATACACGAGCCCAGTTGGACTTAGGACCGAAGAACGTAAACCGCCCAAGCCCCGCAACTGCAAAGACCATCAAAAAAACCCACAAATATGCCTCAAATTAACTTACACACAGCACAGAGGGGGAGCCAGGGAGCATGCAAGTGAGGTTGCAAGTTAATTGGAGTCATATTTGCAGCTTTTTCACAATAGAAAGTTGCCTAAGCGAGAAAAAAAATGGCGGCCGAAAAAAATTAAAAGGATGAAAACGAGGCTGAAGCCAGTAACACTTAAGCCACGGCAGTAACACACCAAGCCAGTAACACTTACACCAAGGCAGTAAAACTAATCGCGAGGCCCCTAAACAACAAGTGGGGGGGAGGTTCACAATGAGTGCCAGCATTGCCAGGTTTACAATTTTATTCCCGTCATTTTTGACTGGCAATTTCCTAGTATAGTAATATTTTATGGTGAAACACACAGACAACAGGTTCTGAGAGCCGGGTGTGTGGGTGCTGTAATATAGCTGTGCGGGCCAGCAATACCGCAGCGCCCAGTCACGGTTACTGGGAGTAGCGTGCAGATCTGGGGCTGGAAGAGGGATGCTAACATACTATCTGCAGCCAATCCCCATCCACTAGTATATCAGCGCAATTATGTATTTATGCCTCAGTCATTTATTTCCAGGGGACAGCAGCGATTGCTGCCATTTTTATAGCATATATAAGTGTGTTCATTCCCAGAGAAAGGTCTGTATGCAACAAACTACATCTATATGAACAGATAAATGCATGTGAGCGTTAAACTCTATAGGATAATATACATATGATAAGTGACGGTATCATATGTTATGTTCAGTTGTCTGTTCTGTGTCTCCTGAGCTCTGGCTCTCTCCCTCCCTCTCCCCTTACCCTTTGTCTCTCTATCCCCCCCCCCCCCTCTCTCTCTCTCACTGCCTCCCTCTTTCTCTCCTTTTTTACCCTCTCTCTCCCCCTTCCTCTGCTGGGTGGCTCCATAGCGCATGTGCAAAGACGGTGCAACTGCTCATGCGCAAGTGTGGGGCAATTAGCTTGCAAGTAAAAGCTGCGCAAAAAGCATCTCGCAGGCGTTACTCTGCACCGATAAATATTATAGTGGATGGATAGACACATGCACTGAAATAGTCACTGTCACAGCCCAAGTTTTTAAAAGTTTATTTTTAAAAGTTTACTTTAAATGTATATGGAAGGATCCTGGATGTTACTCGGTATATACATTACTGACGTACTTTATTTAGTGCTTATATACGCTCTGTTTTTACTGCCTATAATCAAACAAATAGTCCCTGCTTGGATCTGCCCTCTGCATGCAGCCGAGACATAGTCCCGATAGGCTAGGACCTGCACGGCACATCCAGCCCTACCAAGTCTGTGTCTGCATATGGAGGGGTGGGCAGACTCATACAAGGACTAAGACAGAGTTCTAAGCACTTCGTAATAAAATAAAGTACATAAAAACATATACACAGGTTTAGTATATAATATCTGGTAAAATCCAGAAACCTTCTCTGTCCCTTTAAAGTAGTAATATAGAAAAAAACATTTTTATTGTGATTTCTGTGAAATTAAACTGAACTCACAAGTCCCTGCTTTTTTATCATACATTTTATTACTGTTATCATAATATATTTCAAAGTAACAGTTATAACAAAATCCTAATAAACATGTCTCCTAGTCTAGTAACGAATCAGTGGCAACATTCTGCAATATGCTACTTGAGAGAGGTCACTGACAGGCTAATTTGAAACACTGCACTGCACAGTCTGTGTATTCATGAGCTGTATGAGCTACAGAGAGAAGACACAAACAAGTATAAATTGAATGATTTGAGGCAGAAAATAGAGCTTATAAGCACTTCTTAATAAAATAAAGTACAAAAAAGTAAATAGATCCAGTAACAGTATTTTGATTTATGTACAATATAGGTTTGTAAATATTCTTTAATTATCCGTTTGATTATTTACCTGCCCAAAAGAATATTGTATTCATAGAAATTATACATTCATTTCTAACACTATTGTAACAGAGCTGGAACACGAATCCAATATCTCCGCTGGTATACGGTAAAATATCCAAGAGGCACTACAGTCTCACCATTCCTGACCTCCCATATTGGACGACACACAATTTGGGAGTCAAGTGAATACTGACTTTATTTTGTTATGTGCAGAAATATTTCCCCACAGGCAATCAACATCCCCCATAGGTTGGCCACACAATACACATAGAGAGAACAATAGGTGTGGTCACACCTCCCCTAGGCTACTTGATATAATCAGACATTGATTAAATCAGCCTTCTTTGTGCTTATCTGAGAATGAAAACACTTTATACAATCAACTCCCTTATCTCTGAAGTCTCTGTAATAGGATTATCTATTAGCCTAGGTCTGCAATAGTCTGGCTAATATTCTGCAGAGCATAAACCAACATACATACAATATAACAGTAGGATCATATTTTAACCAAGAATTAAATAACCATAAAACAGGGTAAAACAGTGATGGGTTCCGTTACAACTATCATTGGTCATTACAGACACAGCGTGTACATTTTGGTCTTTAAGATTAAAGGGATATGTAAGTGAGCTGGATTGGGAGTGCATGTGATAGAAAAGAATAAGTAGTGTATGAAAACATTTTTTTTTGCATGAAAAAATACCAAAATAAGCATTTAAACACTTACCTTGAAGTTAACAAAATATGTTTTAATTCCTGTCAGTTGAAAATGAATGTTAACACCCTCCAAACCCAGGCTAAACTGGTATACAATTTGAAAAATTGTTTTGGCCAATCAGGAGGCAGTAAAGACTGAAACATTTGTATCACAATCTGGCAGTTGCCGTCTGCTTTTTTCTCTCTGCCTGTCTCCTTATGGGCAATTTCAGTTGAGACCCCACCAACCATCATTTCCTTTAGAGGTCACACACTGTACCCTGCAGGGTACATTTTATGTAAGCTTCCTAGGGGTGTGCACATCCACATATCAGTATCTAGCATTTAAATATGGAAGCACATTCAACTTTTCAGTATAATACATATTTTTCAACTAATCAGTAGCTGTTTATTAGGAAACAATTGAAACCCAGGAAACATACATATCCCTTTAAACTAATTTATTGTTGAGGAGACAGTGCCCTTTAAGAAGTTAACTATCTTCTGCTGCTCATACATTACATGGCTAATCACCAGAAACAACTAAATGTAGAATAATCTATAACGAGACTGAGAATAGCATAAATTTAATGTAGATTGTATAAATAGCTTGGAGGCTGAACACATTAATATGCCATGTATATAAATATCACACTGAATCTTCTAATATCTTTTATAGGATAAATATAAAAAATAATAATCATTAGTCAGCTACATAATAGATGTTGAAAGGCGTAATTTATCTTTCATTTTTGTTAATAGCAATAGGCTGGAATAAATGGCATAGTATTATTAATTAGATTAGATTGAGCTCCCATTGTGTTTCAATGACATCCGTTAATACAAACCCCGTTCTAATCACTGCTGTCAGCTATAGATTCTACTTCCAATTATAAAACCAAGCTGCACCAAAGATAGATACAATCGCTTAGTATAAACACTGACAGGTCAGATATACTTTAAATGGATTTAATTGAGATTATTTAATGAGGAAGTCTTCCAACTAAGAAGGGTTTACAACCTGCACTTAAAAGATAGAGAAAATGATTATTCTGTCACATAACACCCACAAACCAAAAGAGGGGCAGTGTATGTCAATGGTTCACAAGGTGCATTTATAAACCACGGTTGAAAAAGTGAAAGGGTCACTAAATTCAGTTGGACAACAAATCTCCTAAATACACGTTGAAATACTTTTTGATTTTTTTTAAATATGTGCATTTTACCCTGAGAAATCAAATAAAATAAAATCAGGTTGCAGAGGTGTCATCACCCATTCAAGATGATGGTAAGGTTTCGGTCAGACTGCTTATATTTCCATTTTGAAGGGAACAGACCTTGTAATAAGTTTTTTTTTTTTTTTTTGCAGAAAGCAAAAACTCAGCACTCCCTGGAACTTCAGCTATTCAGACCAGCTCGGGGTGAGGGTTAGTGGTTTGTGCTCTGTGCAGTGAAACACAACAAACAAAAATGTAACCCTTGCCACATCTATCTGTGTGGGAATGGAATACTGGTAATCACATAAACAGGACAGCTATGGGTTAACTGGTCAGTGCAGTGTATCCTGAGTACACGGGATGCTTTGCTATCAATCATAGCCTTCCCCCATAGAGCCTCACACAGCGCACAAAGGACTAAATATGGATATATATGTAAACTGTATATTTATATACACACAGACATAATTTTAAGACTGGTGATGGGTCTATCAAAAGCAATTGGAGCATTCGCCCCAATACATAATATCTTCTGGTAACAATTCCAGGATAATGCCTTTCCACCCACAATATACAGAGTGGTAAAAAGGTGTCAAACGTTGTATAACCTCTGCCAGATGTAACTAAATTACAATAAAAAATGAAAAAAGGAAATAAATTAAATAATCAACAAAGGTCTGCATAGTTAGAACTATGGTATTTCCAGTAGTAACATACAGATATGAGAGCTGGGCTATAAAGACGTCTGAGCGCCAGAGAATTTACGCCTTTGAATTGTGGTGTTGGAGAAAACTGCTTAGAGTCTCTTGGACTGCAAGAACATGCAATCAATAAATACTAAAGGAAATCAAATCACACTGTTCACTGGAAGGTTTGGTCATGTGGCCAAAATTCTAATATTTAGTCCATATCATAAGACGCTGGGAAAGATTGAAGGACAAGAAGGGGACAGGAGAGGCAGAGATGGATAGATGAGATCATTGAAGCAATGGGCATGAGCTTTAGTGAGCACAGAGGGGTAGTGGATGACAGATGTGGCCGACATGCTGTGATCCATAGGGTCACAGAGGGTCGGACATGACTAAACAACAAATAGCTATTTGTTGTTTTAGTCAGTAAAGTAAAACCTTTATAAACACAAGAGAGTCAGTTATATTTGGACTTAATCCAGCCCTTGATTAGACAAGAAGCATCACTTGCTCTTTGGTGTTCATTAAGGCTTAGTTCTACTTATATAGTTGTGGAATATTGTGCTATTTAACAGTAAAAATATGGTACTCCTAATTATAGAAAGGCCAAATGATCATATACTCCAAAATGTAATATACTCCAAAATCTTGTTAGTTTCTGGGTTCTTAATAAACTGAATCAATCTCCTGTTTTATTTTAAGAAATACAGGAAGAACCAACAAATAACATATTCAAAATCTAGAACTAGTAACATTTTCTTTGGTCCTTGAAAATTCTATTTTGTATAAGCAGCTTAAAGGTATCTGGCAGTTTGTGGGATATCATATGTATAATAAGTATGTCTGGGCATCTCATATCAGAAGATTTAGTAAATTCTGTATATTAGTAATTCAAACTACATTTGAAATTTCTTGTATTGGCTCCACCCCCCAAGGCCCTTATGTAGGGAAAGTGTCCTAGCCAATCAGCTTTCAGTATCACAGCTGACTCCCGAGCAACTTTGTCTCAGCCAGAGATGGAAACATATACATTGCTGTACGTGCCTCTGATTGGCCACAACTAATTATAAATTTATGCTAATTTAGCATGGATTTTAAGGGCATTCTTTCTCAAAATCAAAAAGACATTTTGCAAACTTTCGTGTAAATTTCTGCATGCTTATTTTGGAATTGTTTTTCATGCAAAAAAAGGTTTTCATACACTATTCTCCTCTAACCATGAAACTTCTATATACTTTTAAAATATATATGTAAATGAGTGAATAAATAAATGAATGAATTTATATATATATATATATATATATATATATATATATATTTTTTTATATATATATATATATATATATATATATATATATATATATATATATACATATATATATATACACATATAGATATACACACACACATAAATACTGTTTTTTTTCCCAGGGATAGTTAATTTTCTATGCTATGCAGAAATGCGTGAAGAATGGATAACGATAGCATATAATGGAGCATATTTTTCATTGAGACAAACTGCTCTCCAGCCATTGTCTCCCTTCCTTCCTAGGCTATTTTTAGCCGGCACAAATACAAGCAGTCTTCCCACACTTGGCAGATATGTATTCCATTTACATCCTCGGCCCAACTACTTAACAAAGCCAAATTTCTTTTGAGATACGCTGAGCTGTTGCTTTGAAGATTCGCCTGTAATTTTCTTCGACATGGCAAGGCCACAAGGTCTCGAGTTGCAGTCATTTCAGGCAGGAAAGCTCAGCTATTCTTTTTGCTGTTTAACAGAAATTCCATTACTCGCTTCTCCTCCGTTCCCAGCAGTCGGAGCCCCTACGGAGAAGTGCGGCATTGACATCAACCCAGCACTCTGCAATTCAGTCACGTTCACAGAGGCCGATTTGCGTCAGCTGTAGATGAACACCTTGATTAATGGGTGCCCAACGGCAGGTTTAAGATGAACTTCACATACTGGTGTTAAGCGGAGTTGCTGATGCAGCAGATCACGCTGTCGGCATATCTATTTTTTATGTTTTGTTTTTTTCTGTACCAGATTTTCGGTCTTAGATGTATACTTTTTGAAAACAACACAGAGTTATATTATTTAGCATATATATATATATATATATATATATATATATATATATATATATATATACATATACATATATACACACACACATACAGTTGAGCTCTAAAGTTTGAATACCCTGGCAGAAATCGTGGCATTTATTTTGGAAACATGACTGATCATGCAAAAAATATGTCTTTTTACTGAAGGATAGTGATCATATGAAGCCATTTATTATCACATAGTTGTTTGGCCCCTTGTTAAATCATGATAACAGAAATCACCCAAATGGCCCTGATCAAAAGTTTACATATCCTTAAATGTATGACCTTGTTACAGACACACAAGGTGACACACACAGGTTAAAATGGCAATAAAAGTTTTATTTCCCACACCTGTGGCTTTTTAAATTGCAGTTAGTGTCTGGGTATAAATAGTTAATGAGTTTGTTAGCTCTCACAGAGATGCACTGAGCAGGCTAGATACTGAGCCATGGAAAGCAGAAAAGAAATGGCAAAAGACCTGCGTTACAAGGTAAGGTAACTTCATAAAGATGGAAAAGGATATAAAAAGATATCCAAAGCCTTGAAAATGACAGTCAGTACTGTTCAATTACTTTTTAAGAAGTGGAAGATTCAGGGATCTCTTGATACTAAGCCAAGGTCAGGTAGACCAAGAAAGATTTCAGCCACAACTGCCAGAAGAATTGTTCAGAATACAAAGAAAAACCCACAGGCAACCTCAGGAGAAATACAGGCTGCTCTGGAAAAAGACGCTGTGGTTGTTTCAAGGAGCACAATACGATGATACTTGAACAAAAATGAGCTGCATGGTTGAGTTGCCAGAAAGAAGCCTTTACTGCACCAATGCCCTGTTACAATATGCCCGACAACACCTTGACATGCCTCACAGCTTCTGGCACACTGTAATTTTGAGTGACGAGACCAAAATAGAGCTTTATGGTCACAACCATAAGCGCTATGTTTGGAAAGAGGTCAACAAGGCCCATAGTTAAAAGAATACCATCCCCACTGTGAAGCATGGTGGTGGCTCCCTGATGTTTTGGGGTGTGTGAGCTCTAAAAGCATGGGGAATCTTGTGAAAATTGATGGTAAGATGAATGCAGCATGTTATCAGAAAATACTGGCAGACAATTTGCATTCTTCTGCACGAAGCTGCGCATGGGACGCTCTTGGACTTTCCAGCATGACAATGACCCTAAGCACAAGGCCAAGTTGACCCCCCAATGGTTACAGGAGAAAAAGGTGAAGGTTGTGGAGTGGCCATCAGAGTCTACTGTGCTGTGCATGCGAGATGACGAAAGCAAAATGCCTCCATGTCCTGCAAAACCTAAGACAAGTGGGCAGCTATTCCAACCTACAAGAATTAGGGGCCTCATAGAGAACTATTACAAAAGACTGCACACTGTCATTGGTACTAAAGGGGGCAATACACAGTATTAAGAACTAAGGGTGTGCAAACTTTTGAATAGGGCCATTTCATTTTTATCTTTGTTGCCATGTTTTATGTTTGTGCCATTCTGTTATAACCTACAGTTGAATATGAATCCCATAACAAATAAAAGAAATGTGTTTTGCTGCTCACTCATATATAACACATTCGCCAAGGGTATGCCTTTGAGCACAAATTATATATACATATATATATATATATATATATATATATATATATATATATTTATTGATGTATTGATGCCTCATAGATAAATTGATGTTTAAATTTAAGTTTTAGAAAATACTTATGCAAAATTAAGAAACCCCTGCTGGTCTGGCAAAGTTGATTACCCGGCAAACTCCCGGAAAGGACGATGCTGAGTAATCGGTGTCTTTATATATATATATATATATATATATAAGCTTGAGTAATTTAAAGATGACCATTTTTAAATCAAGACGCTATTCAATTTTAGAGCTGCTGAGAGATGGTCACCGATTGGCTAGTTTGAAACACTGTAATTCAGCATCTGTCTTCATGAGCTGCAGAGGGCAGACCCCAAGCTGGCACCATGTGTATGATTTTAGACAGAAAAAAACAGAGCTTTTAAGCACTTAACTATAATAATTGTCGTACTGCGAGTTGTCGTCACGCTTTGCGGGCCTCGCGATGAGCGCCAAAGGCCCGTAGGACTTCATTGCAGGGCTCTAAAACTTAGGCTGCAATGGCATCTACGACTTAGGCTGCAATGAGCGAGGCCCATAGGACTTAGGCTGCAGGCGCTCATCGCGAGGCCCGTAGGACTTAAAACCAAAGCCCGCACATGCAACTGCGGACCTCACAAACCGAGGACTGCAGTTGCGGCCCTGCACTAAATGAAAAATTTAACGGCCGAACCACAGAACTCAAAAGACCAACAAAAAACACCAAATATGTCTCAAATCAACTTACACACACAGCACAGGAGAAGAGGCACGGGGCCTGTGAGTGAGGCTAAAAACATAACAGGATAAAAACAAGGCCGAAGGCAGTGAAAAAGAGCTTGATGCCAGTAATACTCCTCGTGAGGCCCCTAAACTACATGGGGGGGGGGGGGGAGGCTTGCAATGAGCGCCGAAGGTGCCATAGACTCGCATTGTGGGGCAAACAGCATTGCCAGCCTTCAAATTATATTGCAGCCATTTCTGACGGGCACGTCGATAGTAATAAAATAAAGTACTTAAAACTAAATAGAAACACAGGTTTATTCGATTCTTAGAGAAATCTGGAAACCTTCCATGCCCATTAAGTATATAAATCTAATGGCTATTAGTTTTCCAATGCAACATATATTAATGTTTTTTTTGCCCTATAGTTACTCAGCCGTACTAAGAATTTTGTTAGACCATTAATGTTTATGGACATTTCTAATTAGATAAATTATTGAACTCAGAGATCTTCAGTGACCTACTTGGTGTGGCTATGGAGATTAAACATTCTGCTTACCCTTTATCGGGTGTTCAGTTAAGTTTATTATCCATGCAAGTTTCCTTAAGTAGTAAATGGTAACATGGCAAAGTCCTGCTACTGGATCAGATTTTTTAACAGTGATGTTTTAATGTGAAGCTGCAGTAAGAAACACAATAGAAGACAAAAATACCAGTTTGGTTCTATCAGGTCCAGTACTTGAAAGACAAAGCAAGGCCATCATATTTTCAGGATATCGATATGTTAGCGCAGGTAAGTAACTCAAAATGTATTTTATCAAGACGTACACAGACTCTGTAGGGCTGGATGTGCAGTGTAGTGTCCTAGCCTATCAGGAACATGCTGCAGAATGTTGCTGAGAGATAACAGAGTTTATAAGCACTTTGTAATACAACAAAATACATAAAAGTAACTGGATACACTGGTATATTATGTATCTAGTAAAATCCAGAAATCTTCCATGTCCCTTTAATAAGAATTAGACAAAATGTCTACTGTGACACTTTATATTAAAATAGTCTATGTTGCATAGCACATTCTATTCTTTAGGGCCCTCATATAGCTTCATTGTCAATATTGTTATGTTTCAGATGAGCGATTTGCACCTGGAAGAGACAATTTCATTATCATATAACTTTAAATTACATTCTCAATATTCTCACCTAAAAGTGAAAATCCACTTACAGGCTTTCTAGATTATGGCATCCTCTAGATTATGGCATCCTCAATGCCACAACAGACCATTTTTACTAGGGAAGTTCTTTGTTCGACAACATTCAAGGAGAGAGCATAATTATTGGCTATTTACAGTGGCAGTCTTGCAATGAAACCAAGTAAAGATGTAATCTATAGCCTAGACTTCAATGGAATTGATTGCGACAGAGGAAATAAAAAGCTTGTCTTAAAGTACAACTATAATTGCTAATAACGGGAGCTAAATGTTTAATTCGTTATTAGTCATTAATAAAATTAATTTTCTATTAATTAAAAAGCAATGCTCAATATTAAAACTTACTTTTAAAGATCAGACTTTGCTTACTATGGCCCTCATTCTATTATCGTCCGCAAAGCTGCGATTCCTTGCGGGGCTCCCGTTACCTTGCAATTCAAATAGACGGCGCCGCAAGGATATCCCCTTACGGCCGGACGTATATCTTGCAACTGGCCGTAAGCTCAGAAATCTTTTAAAGCAAAAATAAATTCAAGACGGCACTGTAAAGCTCTGTAAATGCTAGGGATCATAATGGGAGACATGAGGATTAATAGCAACCCCCTCTCAAGCTTGCACATCAGCCCAAATCCGAGATTTCATTAACTGTTTATTTTCCGGCCGCAGCGTGGGCGGGTCTGAGGTATTTGTCATAAATTAAAAAAAAAAAATATTTACGGATTTGAGTGTAGGGGAATGTTGTGCTATGAATGCTAACACCTACAATCACTTTATCGTCTCATCAGAGTGCAGGATGGCTTTATTACGGCTTTCTGATGTGCCTAATTGTGTGCCTGCGGGACCTTTTTGCTGCAAGTAAGCTGCGGCTCGGTTTTAGCCTTGCCGAGAGGGTTCCCGGAGCAATTGAATAGCAACCGGGATTTTCTTGCGGCCGAAACTCTTGCGGCCGTTTAAGATCAAAGGCTTTCCTCCGGCGCCTGCGGCCGCAAGGGATAACAAGGCGCCGACCGCAAGCCTGCCGGAGTCCCCGGCCGGAAGGGAATAGAATAGGCAAATAGCCTGCGGCCGGTCCTTGCGGCCCCGCATCTCCTACGGCCGATAATAGAATGAGGCCCTATAAGTTTAATGGAGGAAGTGGCTCTGATTGGTCCAGGCAATATGCTCTCCATTGGCTGAAAACTTGCTGTATTAAAGTGGCTTCAAGTTTTTCATGTGGGACCAGCCCGTGAATTACCATTTGGCTTCTTATCTAATTAGATTGTTCTTTAGCCCTTTAGACCCGTCTATCCGAAAATCTCCCCTTTTGTTGACCTTGCCAGGGAGGAGACAATCCACTCAACTGGAGGCTGATACCCCAACAATTAAATTAAGTAATGTATAATTAAAACAAGTAGCTCATCTTGTTAGGTCATTACACTAAAATCCCCAAGACCAATGGTCACCACAGCTGCAATAGAACTGAAAGCTAGATGGTCCAAGTGTAATTTTTTTACTATTATTACTTCTACTACTACAACTATTATTACCACTACTATTATTGTAGTCAGGTGATCAGTTCCCAAGGTTGACAATAAAGTTATTCCGAACAGAAACCATTTTACAATGGAATATAAACTAGTACAATGCAACAAGCTTACTAAAGACCACCATAATGTCCTTCATAGAATCACAACAATGACATAATGTCCCCGACGAGGTCTAATTCCTCAAAAATAAATTTGCATTTTAATATTGTAAAAAAAAAAAAGAGAAGAATTGACATTTCTGAAAAGAGCAAGGCATACACGTGTGGGCCAATCTTATTACATTATTTTGTTTTCTTTATGGATAGTCATATTGGTGCATTTCACAGAAAGCCTAGGCTCAGATGAATACTATAATCATCACCAACTAATATGTATCTGCTGAGAAAATGATTCCAGTTACTGTTTGCCAAATAATGGAGGAAAGCAAAGGCAAAAATTAATAATGAAATTGCTAATTATAGGATAATTTAATTGAAATATTGAAACATCAGCTGTAAAAACTGCAGAAAATGCAATACGGGAAGCAGGTCAGACATAGCATGGTGTTATTTATATTTTATGCAAATATTTAGTCAAGGTATCTGGAAGTTTCCTGGATTATGATGCATCTGATAGAGGAAAATCAGCAGTGTATGAAATTTTTTTGCATGAAACAATTTCAAAATAAACATTTTTAAAGTTTGTACATTTCTTTTTGATATTGAGAAGGAACACCT
The DNA here is from genome assembly GCA_027410445.1 of Discoglossus pictus. NCBI lineage: Eukaryota > Metazoa > Chordata > Amphibia > Anura > Alytidae > Discoglossus > Discoglossus pictus. The sequence continues at coordinate 20,997,584 of CM050165.1, read as the reverse complement.
CTGCAAATTCAAGCTAAATTAGCATCAAATTCATAATTGGTTGTGGCCAATCAGAGGCATCTACAAAAAAAAATCTGTTTCCCTTTAACTGGTTGACACAGAGCTGCTCGGGAAGCAGCTGTGATACGGACAGCTGATTGGCTAGGACACTCTGACTAAATAGATGCCTCGGGGGTGGAGCTCACACAAGAAATTTAAAATGTACTTTTGGATTACAAATACACAGAATTCCTTAATACGCCCAATCTAAATATCTCAGAACTTTCCAACTGTGCGCCCACTGAACCGGGTATTTCTTTGAATTCGAACACCTAAAAACTTATTGTACATGTTTTGTAATTATTACCTTTCTAGGTAATTAAATTTGGCCCTCGAGTAACATTGCATTACATTAATCTCCTTTTTGTATAATCAGTGAGGTTGCCCATCACACAGATATTATAATGTACAAAAAGAATATTTTTTGCTCTGGTTGTATTCTATAATAATAATGATCTTCCGGTAGTCTACAGAGGAAGCAAGAAACTATCCGAAACTTGTTTTAAAATAATTCTGGCACCTACTCTGAACTAAATAGAACTATAACTCCCATAATTCCCGCTAGCAATGTGTGTATAGCTGAAACCACAAGTCTTATTGACAAACTCTGATACTTCTCAAGTCTGACAACTTTAACTTTTGCACTTTATGCTGAAATCATTTTAGCTGAATAAAATCTGAGTGTTGCTGAACATGTGGCTGAAATGCCTCGACAATGGAAAATATTACAAAAAAAAAAAAAAGAAATAAATACAGAAAGTAGAAAAAGCAAATGGGACAGATACTTAGTTATAAATATAATGTCAAAGTGCTCATACAGTATATCATAGTTCTGTTCCAATTTACAATCTGCAATATTATTTTATTTTATTGTAAGTAACTTGGCCAGCTCCGAATGGGGGCACACATCGTTAACATTCAAATTATGACACTGACAGTTATAGCTCTTTATTTTGTATACAAAACAGGGCTTATAAGATTTTTTTTAATAAAATAAAGTACATAAAAGATACACAGATACATTACATATCTAGTAAAATCCAGGAACCTTCCATATTACTTTAAGTACTGACTTTATGCTATGAAATCATCAACATGCCATTACAGCTACAGTCCACAGACTGTATTACTTTACCTCTCGATAGGAAAACTGCAGTATTGTTACTACACAATATTGGAATGGAAGGTTATGGCTTCATTCACCTGCCCTAGTTTCACAGAAAGGTGCTCAACTTTAGTTACATCTGAACTTGTGCAGAACATGAGAACTAATGAAACCGGCATTATATAGAAATGCATTTATTAGTGTGCCGAATCACAAGGCATGTTGGCAGACCTTGTGATTTTTTGTTTCTATGCTTAGCTTGACTGTTTTAAATATTGGATTCAAGCACACCAAGTGTTTTTGGCAACTCGAGTTACGCTAGCTAAAGCCTGGAAATCGGGAATACCCACATATAGTGACGTTTTACGTAAGCTTAAGTTCATATATGATATGAGCATTATCTCAGCTGACCTGAATCAATCATACAAGAAATGGGCTTAATGCTGGGACACCTGGATCCTTAAGATCAGATGGTAAAGTTACAGAGTTCTCTAATTCTTAGGACAATCAGGGTGTGGATCCTGATTTTCCATGTCCCTCTCTTCTCCTGTTCTTCCTTCCCCCCCTTCCCTTTACCCTAGGCGTGTTTTTTCCTTTGTTTTTAGGTTACAAGTTCGATAACCTGTATTTTTATATGTAAGTAATCTGAATTCATATAACAAAAAAAAAAAAGAGAGAGAAAGCAAAAAGTCGATAATTGAAGTTAGAAGGTTATTTATTTGTATGTTTATATTTTTCATGGACATTGTCTATATCATTCTTGTTTTATCGTTGAAACTTGTGTATTATTGTATTACCTTGATACTCTTAATAAAAAAATATAAAAAAAATATATATATATTGGATTCAAGCTCTCAGATAACTGAATGGAGGACTTTTGAAATCAAAATTAATGCAGAAATGATTGCTGCAAATGGAGGTGCAATTTTTCCAACATGTACATGATAAATATGGACAATCTCACTTAATTTATATTCTTGATATGAGATTAGAAGGTTGCATTTGCCATAGATTTCCTTCCCATTGATTCATAAGCAAGCTACAAGGTCAAAGAGGACTTTAATGGACCATAAAAGTCTCATATGTGCAATGTTTTTCACTATGGCAATGCAGACTAATGGCAAAAATCTTTTTAGAAAATAAAAAATAACTAACCAACCATTACATACAATAATGCTGCTGAGGAAGCCATTATTTACATTTCTGCTGGTCTGCATCTAGAGGTTGGAGGAGCCAAGAAACCCAGAAAGCATAGAACGTGTTGTCTTCTACAGTGCCGTATGGCAATCCAACGTGCCAATATCTTCCATAAAGACAGTTCAAGTTAGGCAATGGCTGCCCATTATAGACATCAACTGCATATCATTGGTAATAATTAAAAGCTGTATTTATGTATAATTGTTTTTTAAAAACATCTTGTCCATCAAGTGGAGATCTTTTAAAAAGAGTGTACTGTAAATATACGACTTCTAAATCCCTCAAAGTACCATTGTAGTCAGCTGTTTTCTATGTACAAATACAGGGCCCTATTAAATTCCAGCCTCGTAAGTAAGAGGCTTCTACTTAAGCCCTACGTACTGCAAAGTTTCTCTAACTTACAATGCTATTAAATTAGCCCTGCTGCGAGCAACGTATGAGCTACGCAGCAGGGCCGTACGTATCTACACTGCGTAAATGTACATGAGGAGTGACAGCCTGCGAGATGATATCGCAGGCTCCCACTCCTCATCAAGTGCTGCGGGGGTCCTAAAAGGGACCTCCGCGGCAGTCCCCCACATAAGCCCTGCCGTGGGGGGTACTCCAAACCTCCCCAGGCACCTACAATGAACCCCCCCTCAATGCGGGGGTCCCTGTCGGGACCCCCGAAGTGTCCTCACATGAACACCTTGCTGCAGGGGTCCATAGGAACCCCCGCAGCCCCCACACATTAACCCCTTGCAGCAGGGGTCCCCGATCGGCACCGATCAGGCCCCCGCTGCATTTAAAACTTTTAAATTCCCCGCCGCGGCTCCTTAAAGGGACCGCGGCACACTATTACCCAATCCCGGCCGCGGCACTTAAAATTAACCCCCCTCTATGCTGGGGGTCCCCATCGGGACCCCCGAAGTGTCCCCACATACACCCATTGCAGGGGGGGGCCCCGATCTGCATAGATCAGGCCCCCCGCAGCATTTAAAACTTTTAAATTCCCCGCCGCGGCTCCTTAAAGGGACCGCGGCACACTATTACCCAATCCCGGCCGCGGCACTTAAAATTAACCCCCCTCTATGCTGGGGGTCCCCATCGGGACCCCCGAAGTGTCCCCATATAAACCCCCTGCTGCGGGGGGCCCCGATCGGCACCGATCGTGACCCTGCTGCAATTCAATTTTAAATTTCCCGCCTCGCGGGTCCTCAAAGGACCGTAAAGGTCCTGAAAGGACTCGCACTAAAAATATTAACCCCAGGCAACTATAATTACCCCATTAACTCATGATGGTCAATCCAGACCACTATAAGGCCTAAATTAACCCATTAACTCATGGTGGTCAATACAGACCACCATAAGGCCTAAATTAACCCATTAACTCATGGTGGTCAATACAGACCACCATAAGGCCTTAATTAACCCATTAACTCATGGTGGTCAATACAGACCACCATAAGGCTCTAATTAACCCATTAACTCATGGTGGTCAATACAGACCACCATAAGGCCTTAATTAACCCATTAACTCATGGTGGTCAATACAGACCACCATAAGGCTCTAATTAACCCATTAACTCATGGTGGTCAATACAGACCACCATAAGGCCTTAATTAACCCATTAACTCATGGTGGTCAATACAGACCACCATAAGGCTCTAATTAACCCATTAACTCATGGTGGTCAATACAGACCACCATAAGGCTCTAATTAACCCATTAACTCATGGTGGTCAATACAGACCACCATAAGGCCTAAATTAACCCATTAACTCATGGTGGTCAATACAGACCACCATAAGGCCTAAATTAACCCATTAACTCATGGTGGTCAATACAGACCACCATAAGGCTCTATTTAACCCCATCAGTCCCATAAGGGTATATTATTACCATTATGGGCCTGTTACAACCCAACATTAACCACATAAGTGCCATGATGGTCCTCAAGGACCATCATGACACTAACTACAAACACTACACTATAACCCCCAATAAACCATTTAATCTAAACTAACCCCCCTCTACACTAATCTATTAACACTTACACTACCTACCTACACTACCTACCCCCTAATAAACCTCCCCAACACTCTAATTACAAAAAACAATAAACCTACAGCACAGAAAACAAAAAACCTACAGTACAAAAAACAAAAAAACCTACAGTACAGAAAAAATAAAAATTACAACCCCACCCCCCACTACAGAAAACAAAAAAATACATTACAACCCCACCCCCCACTACAGAAAATAAAAAAATTACACACCTGAAAAGGAGACAGATAAACACAATACAATACATACATATAATACATTACATACATTACATACAATACATGACATTACATATAATATATTACATATAATATATTACATATAATACATTACATACATTACATACAATACATGACATTACATATAATATATTACATATAATATATTACATATAATACATTACATACATTACATACAATACATGACATTACATACATTAAATATAATATATTACATACAATACATTACATACAATACATTACATACAATACATTACATACATTACATACAATACATGACATTACATACATTAAATATAATATATTACATATAATATATTACATATAATATATTACATATAATACATTACATACATTACATACAATACATGACATTACATACATTAAATATAATATATTAAATATAATATATTACATATAATATATTACATATAATACATTACATACATTACATACAATACATGACATTACATACATTACATATAATGTATTACATATAATATATTACATATAATATATTACATATAATATATTACATATAATATATTACATATAGTCCTAATCAAATACCCCCTATCTATCTAACATACAATCTATTTAATTTAAAATAAATCCTAACTATATCAAATACATCCCCCTATCTATCTAATATACAAAAAATCCTAACTACATACACAGACCCTTATTCTAAACTAAAATAAAATAATTACAGTCCTAACTACATACACAGACCCTAATTCTAAGCTAAAATCAATAAATTAAGACCACTTACCTTTAAGATGTTGCTTCAGATCACTAACCTATGGGTCAAACAAAAAGAAAAATTAGTACAAAACATTAACATCAAATAAATAAACATTATATACATTCTACATATTCAACTCACCTTTACAGCATGTCCAGTCACTGTTTATCTCTTCCGGCGCGGCCCTGTTAAAAAAAAAAACACAATACATGAATACATGAATACAATATATAAACAATAAATAAAATACACAAATAAACATCTAAATATACATTTAACTTACCTCCCCGCGATGTCCCCGGCCTTCTCTCCTTCAGCCCCGGCTGGGCCGCGGAACCATCCGCGCTCTAAAAAAAAAAAAAAAAAAAAAAAAAAACTAACGGCGGTCTGCACTGGCAGACCTCCCCGACGCTACTGAACCTCCCGGAGTCGTTTCCGGGAGGAAATTGGCATGGTCGGCTTGTGATTGGCTGAAAAAGCTGTCAGCCAATCAAAAGTCGTCAATGTAGGAGCCAATCAGGATGCGCAGATGTCTTCTACCAATCACTCCGTGGGGGTGTATCCCATAGTGATTGGCTGAAGGCATCTGAGCGTTGTGATTGGTTCCCATAAAGATAGACAAGTGTTTTAGCCAATCAGGGTGGGATATTGGGGTGTATCCCATCCTGATTGGCTCACACATTGACGACTTTTGATTGGCTGAAATTGATAGACAGCTTTTTCAGCCAATCACAAGCCGCCAATGCCAATTTCCTCCCGGAAACGACTCCGGGAGGTTCAGTAGCGTCGGGGAGGTCTGCCAGTGCAGACCTCCGTTTTTTTTTTGTTTTTTTTTTTAGAGCGCGGATGGTTCCGCGGCCCAGCCGGGGCTGAAGGAGAGAAGGCCGGGGACATCGCGGGGAGGTAAGTTAAATGTATATTTAGATGTTTATTTGTGTATTTTATTTATTGTTTATATATTGTATTCATGTATTCATGTATTGTGTTTTTTTTTTTAACAGGGCCGCGCCGGAAGAGATAAACAGTGACTGGACATGCTGTAAAGGTGAGTTGAATATTTAGAATGTATAGAATGTTTATTTATTTGATTTTAATGTTTTGTACTAATTTTTATTTTTTGTTTGACCCATAGGTTAGTGATCTGAAGCAACATCTTAAAGGTAAGTGGTCTTAATTTATTGATTTTAGCTTAGAATTAGGGTCTGTGTATGTAGTTAGGACTGTAATTATTTTATTTTAGTTTAGAATAAGGGTCTGTGTATGTAGTTAGGATTTTTTGTATATTAGATAGATAGGGGGATGTATTTGATATAGTTAGGATTTATTTTAAATTAAATAGATTGTATGTTAGATAGATAGGGGGTATTTGATTAGGACTATATGTAATATATTATATGTAATATATTATATGTAATATATTATATGTAATGTCATGTATTGTATGTAATGTATGTAATGTATTATATGTAATGTATTATATGTAATATATTATATGTAATATATTATATGTAATGTCATGTATTGTATGTAATGTATTATATGTAATATATTATATGTAATATATTATATGTAATGTCATGTATTGTATGTAATGTATGTAATGTATTATATGTAATATATTATATGTAATATATTATATGTAATATATTATATGTAATGTCATGTATTGTATGTAATGTATTATATGTATTATATGTAATATATTATATGTAATATATTATATGTAATGTCATGTATTGTATGTAATGTATTTAATGTATTATATGTATGTATTGTATTGTGTTTATCTGTCTTTCCTTTTCAGGTGTGTAATTTTTTTATTTTCTGTAGTGGGGGGTGGGGTTGTAATGTATTTTTTTGTTTTCTGTAGTGGGGGGTGGGGTTGTAATTTTTTTTTTTTTTCTGTACTGTAGGTTTTTTTGTTTTTTGTACTGTAGGTTTTTTCTTTTCTGTGCTGTAGGTTTTTTGTAATTAGAGTGTTGGGGAGGTTTATTAGGGGGTAGGTAGTGTAGGTAGGTAGTGTAAGTGTTAATAGATTAGTGTAGAGGGGGGTTAGTTTAGATTAAATGGTTTATTGGGGGTTATAGTGTAGTGTTTGTAGTTAGTGTCATGATGGTCCTTGAGGACCATCATGGCACTTATGTGGTTAATGTTGGGTTGTAACAGGCCCATAATGGTAATAATATACCCTTATGGGACTGATGGGGTTAAATAGAGCCTTATGCTGGTCTGTATTGACCATCATGAGTTAATGGGTTAATTTAGGCCTTATGGTGGTCTGGATTGACCATCATGAGTTAATGGGTTAATTTAGGCCTTATGGTGGTCTGTATTGACCATCATGAGTTAATGGGTTAATTTAGGCCTTATGGTGGTCTGTATTGACCACCATGAGTTAATGGGTTAATTTAGGCCTTATGGTGGTCTGTATTGACCACCATGAGTTAATGGGTTAAATAGAGCCTTATGGTGGTCTGTATTGACCATCATGAGTTAATGGGTTAATTTAGGCCTTATGGTGGTCTGGATTGACCATCATGAGTTAATGGGGTAATTTAGGTCTTATGGTGGTCTGGATTGACCATCATGAGTTAATGGGGTAATTTAGGTCTTATGGTGGTCTGTATTGACCACCATGAGTTAATGGGTTAAATAGAGCCTTATGGTGGTCTGTATTGACCATCATGAGTTAATGGGTTAATTTAGGCCTTATGGTGGTCTGGATTGACCATCATGAGTTAATGGGGTAATTTAGGTCTTATGGTGGTCTGGATTGACCATCATGAGTTAATGGGGTAATTTAGGTCTTATGGTGGTCTGTATTGACCACCATGAGTTAATGGGTTAAATAGAGCCTTATGGTGGTCTGTATTGACCATCATGAGTTAATGGGTTAATTTAGGCCTTATGGTGGTCTGGATTGACCATCATGAGTTAATGGGGTAATTTAGGTCTTATGGTGGTCTGGATTGACCATCATGAGTTAATGGGGTAATTATAGTTGCCTGGGGTTATTATTTTTAGTGCGAGTCCTTTCAGGACCTTTACGGTCCTTTGAGGACCCGCGAGGCGGGAAATTTAAAATTGAATTGCAGCAGGGTCACGATCGGTGCCGATCGGGGCCCCCCGCTGCAGGGGGTTTATATGGGGACACTTCGGGGGTCCCGATGGGGACCCCCAGCATAGAGGGGGGTTAATTTTAAGTGCCGCGGCCGGGATTGGGTAATAGTGTGCCGCGGTCCCTTTAAGGAGCCGCGGCGGGGAATTTAAAAGTTTTAAATGATGCGGGGGGCCTGATCTATGCAGATCGGGGCCCCCCCCTGCAATGGGTTTATGTGGGGACACTTCGGGGGTCCCGATGGGGACCCCCAGCATAGAGGGGGGTTAATTTTAAGTGCCGCGGCCGGGATTGGGTAATAGTGTGCCGCTGTCCCTTTAAGGAGCCGCGGCGGGGAATTTAAAAGTTTTAAATGCAGCGGGGGGCCTGATCTATGCAGATCGGGGACCCCCGCTGCAAGGGGTTAATGTGGGGGTGCTGCAGGGGCCCTGATAGAGACCCCTGCAGCATGGGGATGTGTATAGGGTGCAGGGGGGAGCCTCACGCTGCTGTCTCGGGCTGTTCCGAGGCAGCACGTAGAGGCTTTCGGATCCCTTGCGTGGACTTTTTGTCCACGTAGGGATTCTTACGATATGCGAGACTCGTGCATAGATTTAAGGCTACGTAGCTCTCTCGGAGCCTATTCTCGGCCATTTTCTCGCAGTCATATCGTAAAGCAGGCTGCGAGAGATTCGGTTCTCGCAAACAGCAGGAAAACTGCCTTTTGCGAGCACCGAGAGAACTACGAGGGAGAATTTAATAGGGCCCACAATTCAGCCACATGTTCAGCAACACTCAGATTTCATAAAGCTAAAATATCAGCAAAAAAAGTTAAAGTTATATTTGAGAAGTGTTAAGGTTTGTCAATAAGACTTGTGGTTTAAACTATACACAAATTGCTTTAGGGAATTATGTTTTTTTTAACTAAATTAAAGTTTACAGTCTTGAGTAAGTTTTTTTCTCTGAAGGTTATTAGCTTCACTGAATACACTGACATTTTTAGCTGCCACATTACCACTGTGCAGATAGAAGCTTCCTCATATCTCAGGATTAGCATAAAGCAAAATAGTAGATTTTACAAAAAAACAAAATGGTTAATAAAATGTACTAAAATTACTCCATAGTATTTTTTTATAATTGAAATATTTTCCTTATTTTCAATAGTATTTCTTCAAAATAGTGCATTCTAAATGTATGAATGGAGATATTCTTTAAATAACAGCTTTTTATAGACTGTCAGAAATACAGACAGAGGTGGATTAAATCAAATTGTATGAAGTAATATTTCTAATAAAAAAAAAAAAACCTGAAACAAAAACTTGTCAGCAGCAAATTGGCCAATGAACAACTGAATACAAAAAATGGAACTAAACCTTGTAACAAACGTTCATGTAAATTATGACAACACATTTGTAATGATGATACAGCCACACATAACAACAAGACCTATAACATCAAAGGATCATATTCATGTACATCGTCAAATGTGGTTTATATGATACAATGCACTTTATGTGACACTGTCTGTTACATTGGAGAAACCGGCCAAAAAATGCATTTAAGGATGAATTTACACAGGCATTCAATAAGAAAGCATAATGAAGACAGTTATTGTAGCCCAGTAGAACACTATTTTAGCCAGAATGATCACTCCATACAAAACTTAAAAGTCAAAATACTCAGAGGAAAATTTAAAAGCATCCAAGAGAGAAAAGCATTTGAAATAAAGATGATCACATTCTTCAACACTAAAAACACAGGACTTAATATAGACTTGGGCTTTCTAACACATTATCAGATTTTCATGTGATTTTTTTTTTTTCTTCTTATACTATAACAGTCCAACAGGAAAGATATCACTGTGGTCTACAGTGCTCTGCTTTTTCATGTATATGTGTATATAATATGTGTATACATGTTTCCTTTGCTATGTTGTGTTTATTCCCCATATATGTATTTACCTGATGATGTCAGATGCTGTCTCCACTCTCTCTGCATCTGCTGTTATTATTCAAACTGAGGGATCCATCTCATGTAGTTTTGCTTGAGACTTGATAAAGAGAGGTTAAGCCTCTCGAAAGCTCGTCATTATAAATAAGACATTTGTCCAATACAAAAGGTATCAAATTATATTGCAATACTCATTATTAATCTATGTATATATATATATATATATATATATATATATATATATATATATATATATATATATGGATTAATAATTACTAAATAACTATATATATATATATATATTTTTTTTTTGGTTATATATTATATATATATATTTTTTTATATATATAAATAAATATTCTATATATATATAAAAATATATTTATATTTAAACTCACCCCCCCACACACAAACACACAGCAATTTGTAACTTACTGTAATATTTCTCAATGTAAAGAAAATCACAAGTAAACTATACTGCAGATTGTGTTAAAGACAGCTGTTTTATATCCTATTTTGATAACTGCTAGTAATCCAGAATAATTACTTCTGACGGCTAAAAGGAAATTACTTAAATAAATATAATATTAAGGTCTGAATTACACTCAGTGCCAATGTCAATAAAATCTAGACATTTTGATGTTCTTCTTACCGGTTTATGTGTATTATACTCTATGGTAAATAATTGTTTTGTAGAAGAATTTTTTTTATATATATATATATATATATATATATATATATATATATACAGCTATATATTAATATATATATAAATGATGCAAATTATACTAGAAATATGTAATTTCAATTGTGAATATTATAGGGATTTCAAAAACTTGTCTAAAATGACAATAGGTTTCTCTGTCTGCTAACAACAAGCAACAGAAAGGTTACAATGTTCATTTTTAAGCCCTTACATGTAATGTAATTAGTGTGTAAAGGCATTGCACCAGCCGAGTTATGGAGCTCTATGGAGAAATAGTGTACTCCCTCTAGATTAACTGGATGCGTTCGGTTTCTTCCTCTTTTCTCTTTTAAAACGGAAGGACACTCCAACAGGAAGTTAATTTAATTTTAAAGAGCTTTAAAACGGTCTGTACATTGTACAAGCAGTTCTTCTCTACAGTAAATCATTTCTGAAATATTTAGAATCAATTTTGCAGCTTCTATATGCTTGTGTGTCTCAGTGTGCTAATGTGCAATTTATGTAAGCTAGTGTGCGGCTCCTGTATGCTAGCGTGTGCGGCTCCTGTATGCTAGCGTGTGCGGCTCCTGTATGCTAGCGTGTGCGGCTCCTGTATGCTAGCGTGTGCGGCTCCTGTATGCTAGCGTGTGCGGCTCCTGTATGCTAGCGTGTGCGGCTCCTGTATGCTAGCGTGTCTCAGTGTGCTAATGTGCAACTTCTGTAAACTAATGTGAGGGTCCTGTATGCTAGTGTGCGGCTCAGTGTGCAAATGCGCGGCTCCTGTAAGCTAATGTGCGGCTCCTGTATGCTAGTGTGAGGCTCTTGTATGCTAATGTGCGGCTCCTGTAAACTAGTGTGTGGCTCCTGTAAACTCGTGTGTGGCTCAGTATGCTAATGTGCAGCTACTGTAAGCTAGACTGAGGCTCCTGTAAGCTAATGTGTGGCTCCTATATGCTACTGTGCGACTCAGTATGCTAATGTGCAGCTCCTGTAAGCTAGTGGGTCGCTCAGTATGCCAATGTGTGGCTCATGTATGCTGGTGTGTGGCTCAGTATGCTAATGTGCAGCGCCTGTAAACTAGTGTGTAGCTCCGTATGCTAATGTGCAGTGCCTGTAAACTAGTGTGTAGCTTTGAATGCCAATGTGCAGCGCCTGTAAACTAGTGTGTAGCTCAGTATGCTAATGTGCAGCTCTTATAGGCTAGCGTGTGTCTCAGCCTGCTAATGTGCAGCTCCTGTAGGCTAGCGTGTGGCTCAGTATGCTAATGTGCAGCTCCTGTAGGCTAGCGTGTGGCTCAGTATGCTAATGTGCAGCTACTGTAAGCTAGACTGAGGCTCCTGTAAGCTAATGTGTGGCTCCTATATGCTACTGTGCGGCTCAGTATGCTAATGTGCAGCTCCTGTAAGCTAGTGGGTCGCTCAGTATGCCAATGTGTGGCTCAGTATGCTAATGTGCAGCTCCTGTAGGCTAGTGTGTGGCTCAGTATGTTAACGTGCAGCTTCTAGAGCTAGCGTGTGGCTCAGTATGCTAATGTGCAGCTCCTGTAAGCTAGTGGGTCGCTGAGTATGCCAATGTGTGGCTCAGTATGCTAATGCGTAGCTCCTGTAGGCTAGTGTGTGGCTCAGTATGCTAATGTGTAGCTCCTGTAGGCTAGTGTGTGGCTTAGTATGCTAATGCGTAGCTCCTGTAGGCTAGTGTGTGGCTTAGTATGCTAATGCGTAGCTCCTGTAGGCTAGTGTGTGGCTCAGTATGCTAATGTGTAGCTCCTGTTAGCTAGTGTGTGGCTCAGTATGCTAATGTGTAGCTCCTGTAGGCTAGTGTGTGGCTCAGTATGCTAATGTGTAGCTCCTGTAGGCTAGTGTGTGGCTCAGTATGCTAATGTAAAGCTCCTGTAGGCTAGTGTGGGGCTCAGTATGCTAATTTGTAGCTCCTGTAGGCTAGTGTGTGGCTCAGTATGCTAATGTGTAGCTCCTGTAGGCTAATGTGTGGCTCAGAGTGCTTGGACAGTGGGTCTTTATTTTGTCAGTAGTGTCCAACGCTCCATGACCCTATGGACCACAGCACGCCAAGCACATCTATCATTATGTCTCTTGGAAAACAGAATGGAGTGGGGTGTCAGTTCCTTCTCCTGTGGATCGCAATTTGATTTTAACCTCCCTGCTATGACCGGCCCATCTTGGGTGACCCTACATGGTATAGCTCACAGCTTCATTGAGGCACACAAGACCCTTCACCATGAAACGGTAGCGATCCAGAAGGGGAATATTCCGTTCAGTGAATACAAAATAAATAAAGTTTTAAATCAGATTCTAAACTCACAGTAATCAAGAATTCTTATGAAAAATCGCCTCTTCAGACAGTTTGAACTTAATCTCAAGAGAAGCAACAACTCCTTTCAAAGACAAGTGTATGGGGCTGGAGATGACGTCACTCGTACTTGACGGTCCCTGGGTTCAGGATGTGCGCACCGCACAGAACTGCCTTAGGCACTGTTAAAAGTCTTATGAGAAGAACTTCCTTAAGATTAAAAGAGCTGCCATGAAATATTTTCTATGCAGCATCTTCAGTTAAAACGGATCTTTAAATATATACGCACATGCGATGTACATCTGCGCTAATAATCCTGATTATTCAGATAAAACACTTTCATTTACGTCACACAATGAGTTTATCATCACAAACCAACAGTCTGATCTGTAGTGTCTAATTAGATAAAAGTTGCTCTTATATGAATGAGGACACATATATGTAGAAATGTCTTCGCACTTTCCTTAAAGGTATATGAAAGTTACATGGATAGTGAATGCATCGGATAGAGGAGAATAAGTAGTGTATAAAAAATGTTTTTGCTTGAAAAAAGATTTCAAAATAAAAGTGAATAAACTAACCCTAAAGTTTGCAAAATGTCTTCAGTTTTCTGATTTTGAGAAGAAACACACCTGAAAATCCAAGGCAAATTAGCATAAAATTCATAATTCGTTGTGGCCAATCACAGGCAACTACAACATTGTAGTAAAGTATAGGGATTCAGTCTCTGCAGCAAGGCATCATCATGGGATTTGTAGTCTTTTGTTCCCAACACATGCCTCGCTCTTCTTTGCACTGCTGCTCTGGATCTCTGCACTGTGCTACTACTGGCTGGAAGGTTAGTATAGGGTTCAAAACGCACTTGAATGCAGTTTTTCTATTGGTTAGTGCAACTGTGACTATGTAGGCATGTGGAAGTTTTTTTTTTTTTTTTTTATATAAAATAAACTGTATGTGTATAGAACAAATCAATGTAATGTGTTTTTCATATATAAGCCGTATGTGTTCTATTAGAAAAAGTTACAAGCAGGTAAACTTCCATATACCTATAAGTTGCTACAAGAAATCTGAATGTTAGGTAATGTGAAGTCCTGCAGCTGTAGTCCTCTGATCCAATCAGCTAAGTATTTGTAAGAAATGAAACATCTAATGATGGCTTCTGTGCTCCTTAAGCGGATACACTCCTATATCACAGCAAATGTCAGTACAGAGGACGAGAAAAAACTCCAACCCCCTTTTCATTGTATTTTTGTACATATGGCCCACTCGGGGCTTAGTCTCCCTGAGGGTGATAGGGGCTTCTAGACATGGACTTCTTGCTCACTGTGTCTTAGGGAGGTCAGCTGCACCTCACTGACAAGCCCAAGAGGCTGAAATGTAAGTTTGGGGTTTCTCTTGTTCAGGAATTGCCTGGTATTTCAGGGCTGGATCACTCTATTGGGCAAGACCAGGCTGATATACTACAAGGTATTTCTCCCTGCAAAGGGAACAAGTGGCTCTCTGAGAAGGAAACCAGGCCTAGACAACAAACCTATTTTAGCATGGTTCGGTCTAATTTTTTGTAGTCCCATTAATTAACCCCCAACATTACTTTATGCAAACAATTTACTGGTATTCCCGTTACTTCTGATGATATTATATATATATATATAAATATATATATATATATATATATATATATATATATATATATATATATATATAAAAGGAGAGAGAAAGAACAGGCAACTCTAAATTGGAGAATTAATTATAAGGTAGAGAGAGCAAAGTGTTGCCAAAATTGCAGAGGATAAATTAATCCAAATCAAAGATAAGGGAAATGAGGAGTTAAAGATTCATCCGAAATACATATAAGAAAATAGACAAAGGAATAAGGTTTTAAGGGATCAGCTCATAGGATGACCTGGATATGTGAGTAAATGCACATCCCTGGTCAATGTCATCGAAATCATCACTGCCCTATGCCCACAGAAGATGACAATATAAGTAGGACACTACATATAAAAGGAAATATTAAAAAATAACTTTTAATTGCATCAGGTTAAAAGAAGCCATTGATTAAAAAATAAAACCAAAAATTCAGACATTCATGATGATAGCAAGCAGGTGGTAAAAAAGGCCAAGTGAGGGGAGACAATGGGAGACCAATAACATCCAGATCAAGGCACACAAAGGTGAGTATAAGTATCTAAACAAAAATGATACTTAGTTGTTGCAATATGCAAGAATTAAAGTACAGACCAAGGAATACATTGTATTAGTCTTATATTAGTAAATTGTATAAAATAATTGACAGAACTCAAAATGAATAGATCTGATTTAGATGATACTAACAAATAGCCCAAGTCATTATATCAGGCTAATATAATGCTAGTTTGTCTTATCTATGCACAACATTGCTGCATTCAGAATGAATCCACTCATACTTCTGGAAGGCAGTCAACGGATTGGGTTATCTATCCATCCTTGCATATCAAGTACACCCATACATGTTGACTGTCTTCCCTGGAGCTGATGGGATCTTCCAGCAGGATAATAAGAGATGTCACATGGCCAGAATTTTCCAGGAGTAGTTAGAGGAGCACAGACTTGAACCCCATCGAGCACCTGTGAGACCACCTTGATCACTCCACCATGCACTCTTCAGATGCCTGCAGTCTGCATGGCTCCAGATACCCTTTTAGCATATTATTGACTCACTACCATGCCGTCTAGCTGCTGTCCATGCTGCACATGGGGGTAATTTGTAATATTAGCTGGTGGTCATGTGTGTGTATAAAGTAAGCTGTACTACATATCAAACACCCATTGTTTATAGTTACTCTTGCGCTCCTTCATCCAGACTCCGCAACCGTACACCTTCAATTCATAATAAGTATTTTTTTTACAGCATATGATTTATAAATTGCTCATGCCAGAACATTGATAAAAATAGTCTCCGGGGCCAGTTGCGATGTTATTTCTGATGCCATTAACCATAAAAAGAATGACAGAATCACCCGTCCTCTTCCAGTCTGAAGATGTATGTGCACTTGTTTGTGCCTATGCATCACATCCAACATCTATTGTGTTCTGACTTTAACAATCTCGTTACTAGCCTAGACATGTTTGCACACAGCAGTATCTTCTCATTAAAATTCAATCATAGTCAGAAAACAAGCCTGGCTTAAACTCGCTGAGGGTATAAACTTTATTTTCATTTCATTAGGCCACCTGGAAGCAGCAATCAATGAGCAGGCCTGACGTCAATCGTCTTTCTAGTTCATTAAAATATTCATTTCATGGCTTTAATTCCCTTCTTAAAACATGCTGCTACAGGACACATAACATGTAGATTTATTCCGAGGCCGGCACGCTTACATGCTTTGTTCTTTATTTTGCTTTTATATGATGTCTTCATTACATAAACAACAACAAAAATAGAGGCGCTCAATCAGAGAACGAACGAACCTTAAAGAACCACAAGAGTCGCCGTATGTGCTCTGCGCCATCAGTGGAAAAACAAGTGGAATTATTTTTACATTTTTAAGATTGACCAAGAATATCAATAATGTCATTTTAGTTTAGCCCTTGAAGACGTCCACATAAACCTGCATAAATAATATGGCTGCAGTCTGTAACAGTTATACATTGTATTGCAATTTGTTTTTTTTATTGGTAAGTCCTAGGTTCAATGCTCCTCCATTCTACTTGTTTTTTTTTTATGTGTAAAAGTTAAACTAATCTCATTACGTGATCTATATATATTTAAAATTATGTGAACTATATAACATTTATATATATATATATATATATATATATATATCACATATTATAATTGTCTAACTACGAGACGTCGTCACGCTGTGTTGCGCAGTGCGTACGACTTTGCGATGAACGCCGCAGGCGCTCATCGCCCGGCGAGCCTCGCGTAGCGAGCGAGCCGCTACTTCGTAGCACTTTGGCAATGAGCCAAAACGAGGCTATACTACTACAAACTGCGTAAAACACAGCCATAGACGTAGGTGTTAGAAAAAATACGAGATAAAGGATGCGGATTAACCGCGCAATGAGTAAAAAGACAGTAGCGAGTACATTTTACAAAACAAAATTACAGATTTACGCATTAACACAGATTTAACGACTTTGTCTCGCGCAACATCGGATTTACAGCCTAAACCAACGCATTTGATGAAATATAAGTTGCAAATTACAAAAATATTAATTTTATAAAAAAAAAATTGAATTTATTTGAAGAAAAAAAAAAAGGGACAAATGTAGTCTCATGTTGTGTGGCAAACAAATTTAATGTTAAACCGTAGTACTTTAGCGGGCTTAGCGATGAGCGCCGCAGGCGAGCCTCGCACAGCGAGGCGAGCAGTTAAACCGTAGTACTTTGGCAATGAGCGACGCAGAAAAAATGACGGACGAATAAAACAAAAACCAGGCTACAGCACTATAACCACGCAAAACACGTACCGATAATCCGCGAAGACGCATACAACACATTATCCATCATTTTAGGATAATGCGGAAGTACACAGCTACGTTAACGGTTTGGTCTCGCGCACGCACACTATTACACTACACACATTCATCACGTTTACACAGCACCTCCACACCACTAATGCTGCAGCAACATCAACACAGATTGCCAGCTCTTCAACACAATGCATAAAAATAAATTCATTTATTAATTTGAATTAGTACACAAAAAAAAACATTAGCTACCTTACAATTCCATGTGTATATTAATAACTAAACAACTTTTAAAACATACACATCTGATTGCCGTCATTTTTTGATGGGCAATAAGCTAGTATATATATAATATCTATTTAGTATGTAGTTCACAAAATTATTGAAATAATCAAAAGACAAGAAAGTTACCTCATATTGCCATATGCTTTATTATATTCAATAAAGAACAGTAAAGAAAATAAATCACCATTTGTGGGAATTGAATCCAGGACCTGCTCCCCAACAGACAGCAACACAAGATGTGTGCCACCTGCTCAGTTGCTATAGTGTTACAATTTAATAAAGTAGTTACAATGTCTCAGCCACTGCCTCATTCAAAGCTTCTACACCTGATTCTAATTAATATTGATTATGTTCCATGTGGTACAGGACTCATTATTGATCATAACACCACAAATTCAGCATCAATTTTAATAATTAAAACACTTTTTCTGCATGCTATTTCACCTTCTATCTAATGGTGCAGGTAACAAATGGTCGATTAATTGGTTAGTTCCATGGACATAATATTGGACATATCACAAGGAGAAATATCCTGTAGTATATAAGTCTGGTCTCACTCAGTAAGCGGGATCCAGCCCCGACATACCAGGCAATACTACCCTGAACAGGAGAAACACCAAACCCTAGAAATACATTGTGGCCTCCATTAGACCTCATCAGTAGGGTGTAGCTGAATTCCCAAAGACACAATGAGCAAGGAGTCCAGAGCCCCCATCATCTTCCTTCTCTAAAGACGCCGCTCCTTTGTGCTATATATTCCTGGAAATCATTACATTTTAATATTTGTGCAACAAGAAATCTAAACTTTAATATTACCAGGTGACTTTCCTTTATGGGAAAAAAAGGGTGATGTTGAAGGTAACACTGTTGCACATGAAAGTATGGTATGTTGCAAACAGGCCATATTATCAGCTATGTAACGGATGAGCATAAAAGCATTTAAAAAATAACTTATTTAGTGGACTCTACTTGTGTTATGCTCGCTTCCATATTATGCAGTTGCTCATAGCTTGAGGGGGAGGGATATCCTATTGGGCTTCCTCAATTGTTAAAATGTGTCTTTAACAGGCCGGATACAGATATTATCGGACACCACATTTCTTCTTATTTGTCCCAGGTTTCTAACCTTGTTAGGAATAAAGGCAAAATGTTGCTGCCATTTAAAGCAACATTATTTTTAAAATTAAAAGCTGTATTCATTTTAAACTTTGTATAAAGATTTTGCACTTTATCAAGTTATTTGTAAGAACATATGATAAATCTGAAACATCATTGGTCTTTAAAGGGATAACAGGAAGGAGCCGACTTCCACACACCTCATCTGCACTTAGGGAATGCAAGGGCAACGGAGCAAGAGGATGGGTTACGTGACGAGCTCACAATCAGAGAGAGATTAGAAGCAATTATATTGACAGCTAAGTTCTACTTTACTCTCCAACTTCTATCAAAAGAACAGAAAAAGCTGGCTGAGGAAGCATTTGAGAAGAAAGTTCAAAACCAACATGAGCCTACCCATAGCTGAAAAGGGTAAATGGTAATCATGGCTGCTAAATATCAGACAGTGGGCTACATGTGACCCTCAAATTCAACCTGGACCAGAATGTGCAATTATTTTAATAAATGATTAACTGCAGTACATTTAGGCAACGCCTATATGTTATTTGTTGGGTATATACACCATTAAAAACAGTATTCATTTTCAACTTAAAAAGTTGTGCGGGACTAAAGTTAAAGTCTGACCATTTTAGGTACGGCTTCAGACTCTGCATGTTCATTAAGGAGGACAGGGCTTTGATGGTTCATGCACTGTCAATGGGTGGGGCCTAGGAGGTAGCTGCAGGCATGTTACAATAGAGCTGTAACCTCTGTGTAGGCAGTGGGGGAGGAGCTAATGTCACGTGACAGGGCCAGTGATATCACCCCTCCTGCTTCAAAGCTCCAAGATGGTTCAGCCCCCAGACAAAGCAAGCCACACCCCCACAAGTAAGAGATATGATTAAAGGAGAAATATGTTTAAAAGCTAAGAAAACGTTAAGTTTTTTTAAAATTTATTTTAAACTCCATACTTTATTAATAGCCTATGCCCTGCAAACGAACATATGAGCTTCAGTTGTAAATGCACTACAGTGGTCCTTTAAGTGTAACCATCACTGCCTCTCATATCCCACGAGGCAATATCACTTTACGCAGAGCAAAGTGTTAGCAAAAGAAAGTATCAGACTCTGTGACCAATCTGCACAAATGGGTCATACATAGTAACGGTCCCAAGGAAATGTCACATTTTCAATGGTCTATGAATGAGATCAATTCAAATTAAAGGTTTGTGTGGCTTGAATTAACTATTAATGTGAGTCATTTGCTTTTATTTAGTGTTGTTGGTCATACAGTAGCCAACAATAACCATGCTTAAAAGGACCATGCAAGGAGCTTATGTGACCCACAGACTCTGCAAATATCTCTTCCCCCAGTAGAACTGCAGGGGTTAACTTTCCTGCTCAGTTAATCCTCTGCACCTAGACAGCCCTGATTTAGGACTGCTCCTGGAGCATGGGAAAAGCTCCTTATGGACTGAGTGTTTGTAGTTTGTCTGACCTGGAGAGAGTTACACAGCAAGACAGCAGATTGCAGCTTGTGATTGCTTGGAGCAGAGTGTAGACCTGGAAATCTTAATAAATCTACAGGCCAGATATTTTACAAACTATTGAACTGTTTGTTTTTGATCCACCCAGGTTTAGCTGGTCGAGAGCTGGTTAATGAGGGATCTGTTAGTTAAGTTAGTGATTCAGTGGAAGCTAGACCTTTTAATTTAATTTAATTGATTTGTTTTGTTTTGTTATTTTTGTATCACTGGAAACATTTTAAGTAAAACTGGAAAAGTATATCCAGCCTCTTGTATTGTGTTCTCTATCAAAGTGCCTGAAACACTAATCCAGAGGAGACTGTTAAAGTGTCCCAATAGCTATTAATGTGACGTCAAAAAGACACCAGGGAGCATATCAATGTCTCAAAGTATATCTGTTCAACTTTCTGCAAACTATGCGTTAGAAAGTCACCGGAATTGGGCATAAGATAAAGACAGCATTGATTCACATTTAACGATAGTAGCCTTTTCTAAGCTTCTTTATGACTCTGGAGGAAAAATCAATGACACAAATAAACAGTGAAGGTAGTGCGACCTAAAAATACTAAACACTTATTAAACTAAAAGCACTGTAAACTATAATATCAAAACTGCAAAAAGTCAACATTAAACATAATAATGTACCTGGGTACAGAAAAAGCAATTTGTTTCAACCTAAAAAGTAGTGGTGAGGCTTTCAAAAGCCTTTTACTATTTGGTTTTAAAAGTACAGTCAGTGCAATTACCCAGGTACATACCTAAAATGAGAAATATATTGATTCAGTGGTCAGAGCAAATACTTTAAAATACATTCAGTTCTGAAAAATTGCCTACCTACAGACGGGTGACCTATAAGAAGATAATGTCATGTAAAAGAATGCTGCGACAAGATAATGGTCTTCTGATGTAATATGAAGAAATAAAAATAGTCAATGTTTATATTCTATCCAGGGGACCATTATCCTGTCAAAGCTTTCCTTCTATCACAATGACTTTTCTTATGACAGAGACAACATAACAGCGGGAAATGCTACCAGGCAATCAAATGCCTTTTGTGTTAATGGAGGTTGATGCCAACGTGACACTGGCGACTGATCAGCAGGGATGTGCAGTGAATATCATAATGATTTGACTTTTTATTTTGTGGCCAGCGCAAAACATTTATATGGAAAATTTACGGGTAGATTTTAATGGTTCAATAAAATGGATAATGGTAGAGATAATATTATCTAATTTATATATATATATATATATATATATATACACATACACATACACACATATACACGCACAGTCCAGTCACTTTATTACGCCAAGCAGCTAACATCCCGAATAACCGCCGCATGCAGCATGGACAGCAGCTAGATGGCCTGGTAGTGAGTCAATAAGATGCTAGAAGGTTGGCCAGGGTATCTGGAGCCATGTAGACTACAGTTCATCCAACAGCTGCTGAAGAGTGCGTGGTGGAGGATCCATAAAGTGGACATGGCGATCGAGGTGGTCCCACAGATGCTTCGATGAGGTTCAAGTCCAGGGAATTTGCCAAGACTCAGGCGGCTGGGTTCATTCAGCCATTGTATTGAACGGATTATCATGGCGATCAAAGACACCATATAGTGGCCCGAAGCTTCACCTCCTAGCGTCCTATACTTAGGTTAAGGACCAATCCCCGACCGGGACAAACTATCCTGATTAGTGAGGGCTGGTCCATGATGCCAATCAGCAAAGTGCCTACCAGCGAGACAGATGGGATGGTGGGGGAGAAAAAAAAGAAGAAAAAAACGTGTATAGAAGTTGCTGTTCGGCGACTCCTGCTATCCTGGTTGTAGGGAACATCCAACGGGCTCCGATCTATGGGTAGGATTGCTGCTTTATGGCCATATCATGCTCAGTACTAGTATTCGTGTTTTTATGAAAACAGCTATTTTTAAACATGTTAAGTAGCTTCTATGCCTGGGTCTTATTCTGCTATACTGTAAATGTAGCTCACACGATTCTTCCATTAGAGCTTCCTAGTGATTAAACTGCTTTAATATATTAACTAGCTGCCCTTTAAAATCCCCTTCAATTTATGACTTGAGTGGCAAGGCTGAAACAGCATGAAACAGCTAGAAATGTCACCTGCAGGTTGAACGTGTGGGACCCCGTGGAATCATTAGCAGGTGCTTAAATACTAATGTTATTGGGAAACGCAAAACAGATTCGGTGATTAAAAGGGATATGGAAGATTCCTGGGTGTTACTATATATCGGTTTACTTTAATGTAGTTTATTTTATTAAGAAGTGCTTATTGGCCCTGTTTCTACTGACTAAACAAATAATCCCTGTATGGGCCTGCCCTCTGCAGCTCACGAAGACTCTGCTGTACTTGCTGTGCTGTGTCTCATACTAACCAATCCGTGGCCATCTTTCTGTAACATTCTACAACAAGGTTTCAGCCTGCAGAATTGTTCTAATCTGTAGGGCTAGATGTACAGCTTAGTGTCCTAGCCTATCAGGAACCATGTCTGTGCAGCATTTTGCAGAGCACAGCATAATCTGTGTTTTCATGAGCTGCAGAGGGTAATCCTATACAGGAACTATTTGCTTGATTTTAGGAAAAAATTATAAACACTTCTTAATAAAATAAAATAAAGTACCTAGCAAAATACAGAAAACTTCCATATCCCATAAAATTAGGGGCATGAAATCAAGCGGTTTTAAAGTTATTCTTAAAGAGCACAAAAAACTGTATGTTGTGTTGTTCATTTTTTTCTAAAGTGAATCAATTAAAAAAAAAAAAGTAGAGGGAATAACCTGGATTTATGATTAGATCACAGGGCTGCTTATTGTTTAATCTTGCATAAATGTTTTGTCTTTAAAGGTATATCTAAGGTTACGTTTTACCTTCTTGCAATCTAACACATACTCCAGTGCTATATTTATGTGCAAATGAGCAGTTCACGCTTATTAATTAGAAGCTTTGATGTTCTTATTAGGATTACTATCTCTGTAGAAGCCAAAATAAAGAGCTGCAATGTTATCTGGTAGTAAAACCCCTCTCCCACCTTTATCAAGTACTCTCAGTCGTACAGTAGCATACTGAGTTGCACACATTAGCATACAGAGTTGCACACATTAGCATACAGGAGCCACAAGTTCATGCTAAATATTTCAAGAATGATTTACTGTAGAGAAAAACTGCTACTACAATGTATAGCCAGTTTTTAATGCTCTTTAAAATTAAATATTTAATAAAATCAGAGTATCTTTAATAATGTTTCTTTCTATCCCAATTTTACATAATCCACATGAACTATAAAACAATGGGATAATAGATGCAATAACCAATGTACAGGAACAATTTCCCTGATGTGAGGAAATGTGAATATTTCAGTATAAACTACTTGTACATTCATTGCATCTTTGGTAAGACCATTTCCATAAACGATCAATCCTTTCCCATTATCTTGTATCCCCTGCTCCCTCCATGCTTTCAGCGCTTATTATTACTGCTGGTGGTGGCATTAGCACAGGGATTAAATCCCTTACATGGCCTGAAGGACAGTTCATCACAAGCTCCGCGATTGTCTGTTTTAAAAGACTTTAACAAAATGTTATTGTTTAACGCTTAAATGTATATGGCAGTTTGTGGGATATATTGTGTGTAAGTCTGTCTAATTGCGCGTTTCATATCAAATCACTGCTCTGCAGATCTCTGCATTGTGCTGCTGCTGCTGGCTTGAACGTTAGTTAAGGATTAAAATCCATACCCAAATCCAGTGTTTCTATTGGTAGGTACACTGTGTCTATGTAAGCAGCCCTGGGGGTGTGGAAAACAAGTTGTATTTTTTAAATAAAATAAATGTGTATAGAATGACTCCATGTAATGTGTGTCTGATATAAGCAGCCTGTGTTAGATTAGAAAAAGGGAAAAATAGGGAAACTTAGATATGCCTTAAACACAAAAAATTATGCAAGATTGATCATAAATCCAGGTTATTCCATAATCAGTTTTTAATTGATTCCCTTTAAAAAAAAAAAACATACAGTTTCCATGCTCGTTAAGAATGACTTAACAAAAGCTGGATTCCGTTCCCCTAATTTAATTAACATTTTCTGAATTTTACAATGCACTTTATTTAAAAAAAATGCTTATAAGCTCTGTTTTTAGAAACAAATGAACAACACAACATAAAGATGTTCATGCTCTGTAAAAATAACTTGATTTTGGGGTGACCCTTTAAGCAGTGCCCCATTCATTTATCTGGTATAACCCTGGGATCTGCAGATGATGAATTTACTCCATAACTTGTCCCTTTTTTCTATTTGAACCTCGGGGCTGTAGATAATCTGCATCCTCTTTATAGACACACAGAATAAATAATTACTAGTTTATATTGCACAGGGAGGAGGTATAAAGCTGGAGTGCATTACTTCAGTCCTGGAGGGCCACACACAAGTCTGGATTTGAAGATATCCTTTCTGTGCACTGGTGAGTCACTCAGGATGACTGAAGAAGTGATTGATTCATTGGGCACAGCAGGGAGATCTTCAAATCCAGGCTTGTACGTGGCCCTCCCAGACTGTGCTTGTGCACCCCTGGTATAAGGGATCACTAAGGGTGTCATTTTGGTATTCACCTAAGGACCCCAGATCTTTACAAAATATTGTGTACTATGCCACTGTGAGACCTTAAAATGGATATGTAAGGTTCCCAGATTTTACTAGGCATATAATATCCCTGTGTATCAGTTTACTTTTATGTACTTTATTTTATTAAGCAGTCACTGCCCCTCTGAGCTTCCTCAAACCCATGTCCATTGCTTCAATGACCTCACCTATCCATCAACTCCTCTGCTGTCCCCTTCTCCATGTGCTTTCAATCTTTCCTAGCATCAGCGTCTTCTCCAGGGAATCCTGTCTTCTCATGACATTTCAATTTTTGAGCTTCAAACAAATGATCAAACCTTCCAGTGAACAGTTTGGCTTCATTTCTTGCCATCCCAGGGACTCTAAGCAGTTTTCTCCAAAACCACAATTCAAAGGTATCAATTATCTAGGACTCACCTTTACGGTCCAGCTCTCACATCCGTATGTTACTCCCGGGAATACCATAACTCTATGTGGAACTTAGTTGATGTTGTAATAACTTGTACAGACTTGCCATAGCTTTCCACCCCAGTAGCAAACTAATTTAGTTCACACCTACTCGGTTACTATTTGATTCTATGGAACATATTAATTAAAAAAGATCTAAATAAAAAAATAAAAAAAAGTAGATGTATACAAAACAATGAGGAAAGAAAATACCATTCTGAGTACACGTAATTGCCACAATCCGGCCAGAAGACTTGCAGTTCCACATAATTATGTTTCTTGCAAATAAGACTCTAAATGTATCAGAAACCCTCCCACTACATAGAGCTGTATAAACACAAATCATTAGTGAGATAAGAATAGTAATATGTTGATGCACTACAAAAAAATGATAGTAACAATCTTAATGAATATAGTCCAGCATGTGGAAATAAAATATATGACTGACACCCACTGTCCCAATCCATTATGCAGAACATTTATTCATGGAATCTAATTAGGTTGTAACATGTTTCACAGGATGTTATTTTTAGCCCTTTAAACTGTTTTGCAACAAGGAGCTGTTGTACCTGCTTTATGTCAACAATATTTATTAATGACATGCACTTGATCATGTTTAGGTTACAATTTGCAATGTATACAGCTCTGCAGATAATATATCAGTGCTGGGTATCAAGAAAAAGTCAGCAGGTAACTAGCGGTATAACCACACAGTAGCATTAGACTCTCTCATCTGCAGGTTGTTGTGCATCAGTGCTATGGATTCCATTGATAGAGGATTGTCTTGTAGCAAAACTGGAGCAAAGAGATTAAAACGCTCTATCCCAACCCCCAGTAATACATCCGACATGCTTGTATGCTATAAAATGGCATAATGCGCTTCATAAAAAATAAAAAAATTAAGATAGGAAGGTCAGCTAACTCATCACTCAGCAGGATGCTATCAATGCTGAATGCCCCATTGTATTAGTTTCATAATGCAGTAACTCAATGACAGTATATGAATTCTAAAACTATACAACAAGTAGTTAGCCACAAAATGCCCAAAACACACAGACACAAGGGGTATTCCCTGGGGGTGATCTCCAGACCCTAATCAGTCCAAATAGGGGAAATCATGGCTATCACAGGGTTGGCCCAGGCTTGAAGCAACAAAGCCAAGGGATGTCATGTCCATATTGTGCTTGCCTAGGGAAGGGATTCCATTGGGAAGACTGAACTAGGCTCCTTTGGAGAGGAATGAGAAGGAGATAACACAGTACTTGCATTATAGGCTTATCCAGCATCAAGATTGTTGTCACACAGGTTTTTTATATAGTCTAAGAATAACTTAAAAAGCAACTTGATTTTGGAATGTGTCCCTTTAAGAAAAAAAAAATCACAATTAGATATGCTAAAATATCTGCATTATTCAGCCTTTAAAGAGATATGGAAGATTTCAGGATTTTACTAGGTATATAATATACCTGCTGATCTATTTACTTTTATGTATTTTATTAAAAAGTGCTTATAAGCTCTTAAGCTCTAAAATCAAACGAATAGTTCCAGTATGAGTCTGCCTTCTGCAGCTCACAAAGACACAGACTGTACTAACTATGCAATGACTCATACTAACCAATCAGTGACAATCTCCCAGCAACATGCTGCTTAGATGTGGTCTCTGATAGGACACTACAATGCACATCCAGCCCTACAGAGTTTGGGTCTGCATGTGCTGCAGTGGGCACATCCATACAGAGAATATTTGTAACTTTAAGCAGAGCTTATAAACACTTAATAAAATAATGTACATAAAGGTAAATAAATACACAGGTATGTTATATATCTAGTAAAATACAGAAACCTTCCATAATTAAAAATCATTTATGATTACGGCAAAGATCTGTATTTCATTCAAGTTGTCTCACACAATGATGGCGCAGAGACGCGTTACATGGCGATGTTTACTGTAACTGCTGGCTGACCTATATGGGAAAAAATGTATTCCAATGCTGCGGTTTAATGTGTTAAAATGGAAGTCCTCCGGGGAGTCGTTACTTGCTCTTTATTGCTCTCCAAAATTGAACCTCAACTTTTGCTCTTTTGCAGAATAAGCAGGAAAATAAAAAGCCTGCGCAGCCCAATAGCAGCAGCGTAGTTATTCTTGGCGGCCGTGTACTGAGTGTGTATTTAATGAGTGGTTAGTAAGCCGCTTACAGCTCTAAAGACTTTTGTGCTAAGCTATTATTAAATGTTACCAAGAAGAAAGCTTTACCAAATGTTCTTTCCCCAAAATAAAATCAAATTCAGAACAATTCTGCGGCTGAACCCGGCTATGAGGTCTTGATATGAGATCTTACCAAGACGCAAGGTTGTGTTTGGAGAAAGTGACAGCATAAGGACTACAGTGCTCAAATACTATAACAATATAACGTGTGTGTGTGTGTGTTCTCACCTTCATCTTTCTTCCTCTCCCTCCTTCTCTTGCTCCCCCACCCCCACTCGCTCCCCATCTCCCTACCCCTCCCATCCCCCATTCACTCTCCCTACCCCTCGCCCTCTCGCTCCCCATGTCCCACCCCCACTCGCTCCCCATGTCCCACCCCCACTCGCTCCCCATGTCCCACCCCCACTCGCTCCCCATGTCCCACCTACCTACCCGTCCCCTCCCCCATTCGCTCCCCATCTACCTACCCGTCCCCTCCCCCATTCGCTCCCCATCTTCCTACCCCTCGCCCTCTCGCTCCCCATCTCCCTCCCCCTCTCGCTCCCCATCTCCCTCCCCCTCCACTTCTCCCTCCCCCTCCCCATCTCCCTCCCCCTCCCCATCTCCCTCCCCCACTCGCCCCCCCTCCCCCCACTCGCTCCCCCTCCCCCTCCCCCACTCGCTCCCCCTCCCCCTCCCCCACTCGCTCCCCCTCCCCCTCCCCCACTCGCTCCCCCTCCCCCAAACTTAAAATTTTTCACAAAAAAATATTTCTACAAAATAAAATGAAATTTAGAACAATTCTGCAGGTTGAACCCATGTTGCAGAATGTTGCGTAGAGATGGCCACTAATTGGTTAGTATGAGACACAGCACAGCAAGTCTAGCAGAGTCTGTGTCTTCGTGAGCTGTAGAGGGCAGACCCATACAGTGACTATTTGTTTGATTTTAGGCAGTAAAAACAGAGCTTATAAGCACTTCTTAATAAAATAAAGTAAGTAAAAGTAAATAGATAAACATGTATATTATATATCTAGGAAGATACAGAAACCTTCCGTATCCCTTTAAAGGAACACTTAGGTTACATATTTGTGCACTTAAAAATAAAAGACTTTAAAAATTATATATTTTATTGTTGTTTTAATGAAAAATTAGCTTTTAGATAGTTTCTCTCTAGAGTAGCTCTATGTAGGGTATGTATCAAGGTGCTGCACCAGCCAAATTATTGAGCTCTATGGGAAAAAATAAAAGTTGTAGATGGCGGTTCAGCAACGTTGAACATTGACTAGCAAGAGCAATTATTTATCCCATAAGCAATCATTTCATAAAAACAAAAAAACTGTTGTAATATTTAAATCTTTTTGTATATGGTATTTTTACTAAGCAAGATAGAAGGCAAAATGTTAATGGAAAACAAAAAAAAATTATAAATTTTTCAACTTTTAGATGCAATTATTCTTTGCTGCATGGTTTTGTTTTTTTCCTTAAAGTGGGCATGTTCTTGTAAACAAGCTTTCCATTAGTACTACCAGGAGCACTGACAGTAGTTACTGCCACTTCCCCTTCTGCAGAAGCAAACTTCCTGTGTATTAAAAGTCTCCGCCCACCTCAGGTAGTTAAGCTACTAAAAGCAAAATGGCAGCTTCCATAGAGACATAAATGCAAATAAAAGTAGTTAATTAAATGCTGCATTATTTTTAATTAAAGTACTAAAACAGAATGCACATTTTTCAAAATGTGATCACTGTGATCCTTTCAGTTTACAATAAAAAAAAAAAAAACAACAACTTCGTGAGCCTATTAATGTCTCCGTTTCGCCCATGACCACCAGTCATGCATTATTCTCTTAAAATATATTAACCTGATTTACCATGACACAATTACACTTAATATTACACATCAATATCTTATACATAATGATTTCCATTATTTAAGGCTGTAAGCTTCTCCCAGGAAGCATGTCCATTACTTATGGTTTCATTATAGCTTAAGAGCTGTATATGTTAGTCATTGTTTGCTCTGGGAAAGCGAGAACCAATAACCAAATTAAATCATGCAATTTGCAGAATAATAAAAGGAGACAAAAAATAGGGCTGCCATATCCAAAGTAGAGATATTGATTTCTCTCTGATAGTGACCCAATTATCACAGCTTTGGGAGCATTGCTAGGTGTAAATTGTGTATAATCACCTAGATTTGTTCCCACATTAAAGGGGACCAGTATGAGATATTGTGCATGCACAATTAAAGGGCTACAGGAGAGGTCCCAGCCATGGTAGTGCAGGAGTAGGCAAGTTTGGTCCTGGAGAGCCACAAACCGTCCAGGATTTGAGGATATCCCTGCTGCCTACAGACGAGACTATTCCTTCTTCAGTCATCCTGACTGACTCACCTGTGCCCAGAAAGGAAATCCTCAAATACAGGCCTCTGTGTTGTTCTCCACCACCAAACTTGCCAACACCTGCGGCAGGATGTTATACCAATATAACATTTGCAATTTTAAGCTAATAAATGTGTAATTTAGTAACAGATATACAGTTTTGGATTTACTACATATGTTGTCACTCAGCTCAAGAGATGCTCCCACCAGAGGGGTTTCTTATATGTAACCAATTAACTTCTGGATTAATGATTAACTACTGCTTTTTGCATGTGGCTTCTGATGCGCCAATCTGTGAACAGCCAGGCCCTATAAACACCTGTGAATTGTTTATATAATGTTTAGTGTTCAGGTTGTAATTAGGACATAATATTGTAAGTCCCTTCAGAGGTTACAGGACAGATATAAATGATTACACCTCCTGGGATGTTATGTCAGAGAGGGCACTGGGGGGGAGGGGGGAGATGTGGGTTGATACATTCCGCAGAAACTCTTGCTGCGGATGTAGAATTGGTAAAATGATTGTATGTGTGCGTCTCTGGGCAGATAGTCATAATGTTTGAAGTTAGTTTATTGCCCTCTGGGGTTGTAAAACCAGATATGGAAACCAGTGAGAGGGGTGGTAAGCCTGGTAGCGGTGTGGGGAGGTCACAGTAAGAAACCAGACCTCTGATATAGGAAAGGATTATGAGGAGGGGGGGGGGGGGGGGCATGTGGGTGAATTATTTTGGTGCTGTGTAAAATATCTATGTAAAAAAGAATAAAGCGGAGTCTGGCATTCTAACCTACGGGGTGTCTACTTCTATTTCTTGTATGTTCTAATCCTAACCAAAGGGATGGAAAAGAGTTTATTATTTTGTAATAAGTCAGTAAACTTAGGGCTGAGCTTGCAACCTGTGAGGTCCTGAGTCTCCTAGGAAGTGTTCTGCTGAGCTTTGCGAGATTGAACACAAAAGGCACGACCTTGAGGGAGAATTTGGGGGTGCACATGGCGTCTCACCTTGGGATCGTCACATGAAGCTCATATGTTTCTTTGCTGGGTATAGACTATTAAAATCACTGTGCAGTTTAAAGTAAATAAAAGTTTAAATTTGTGCTTAGCTTTTAAACTGGCCACTCCCCTGATACCTGTGTCTATCAGGGGAGTGGCCAGCTCTTTCTGTTTGCTGGACTAAAGATAAAGTCTGACCAATGTAGGCCCTGCTTCAGACTGAGGATGCTCAGTAAAAGGGGTGGTCAACGATGGATAGGACAGCTGCAATCACATTACAATAGAGCCATTATCTCTGAAAACAAAGTGGGTGTGGAACTACTTAGGTCATTGGGCAGGACTGGTAACATCAAATCAGCCTGTGTACAAGCTCCAAGACAGTAAAGAACACATGCCACGCCACCTAATGAATCAGGTAGAAGGAAAACGGCATCTCTGCTTGAGGAGTAAACTGACAGATTAGAAATATTTTATATTTTACTTATTTTACTTATACTGTTTTTAGCAGCCTATGATCAGCAAAAAAACATCTGAACGTTACTTGTCAATAGACTACAGCGGTCCTTGAGCATAAGAGCCACTGAATGTTTAAAACCATATATTTAGTCATCATTTTAATTACACACAAATAAGCTAGACATGTGTACATGCATATTTTAATACTTGCCCACTGTACAGGGGGGATGATGAAAACCTAGAACCCAAAAAGTTTTTGAGCAGGCTGTATCTGAGTTATATATTGAAGATCGATAGCGCAAAGGTCTTAATATTTACCAAACTTATATTAAACATTGGAAATGTATTGGCTTAAATTCACAGAATTTGAACATTATTTTGTTAATGAAACATTGGCTTCCAAATGAACCGCAATTCTTGTGGTCTGGCAACCTCTATAGCCTCCAATACCCATCTGCAGAGCGAAAAATAAATAATCTAATGAAAACAATTTTAATTTAGTCTGGTTACATGTTTAAAACAGATTTGTGTGGCAAAATATCAAATGACACTTAGTATTGTGTCGGTGCTACCATAACCTGTCACACAACTGATGAACTAAGTAAATGAGAAAAAAGATAATAAAGTTACTTGATTAGGGGAGTGATTAATACAATGTAATTTATATTGTAATAGATTAAATTCATTTTCTGTACTGATAGATTTTTTATTTATTATAAAAAAAGTTTATTAGGGGTTGTGATAAATAAAATGTAACTTTTATGGTTATACATTTATATGAAACACATTTTCTGTACATATAGATTTTTTTGTTAATTTCAATAAAAGTTGATTAGAATAAAATGTAACTTTTATCGGAATACATTTAAATGAAATACATTTTCTGTACATATAGCTTTTTAATTTATTACAATAAAAGCGGATTAAGGGTTGTGATTAATAAAATCTAAATTCTATTGTAATAGATTTAAATCAAATACATTGTATGTACTTATGTATTTTAGTTTTTTTACAATAAAAGCTACATTTTATTCATTATAATTACTACTCAACTTTTATTGTAATAATAAAAAAAAATCTATATACACAGAAAATGTATTAATTTATTACATTAAAAGTTACATTTTATTAATCACAACCCCTAACCAAGACTGCACCAAGAAAGTAACATATTCTCTTTCTTCGCATTAATTTAGTTTCAAAACTTCTTAAAAAGGATCTTAAGGGGTCATACAATGACGGCTTATTAAGAATAGTCTAGAAAATAAAGTATAATAGCGGCAAAATAGCTCCTCTCCTGGTCATGGTAGCTACCAGAATAATATGATCTTCATGTACAAAACATAAACATTCATTGACTTCACTTTTTTAATGTATTTTCTGGCATCTCTAAGCATTAAATTTCCATGAAAAGTTCAGTATTTTGTGACTGTTCCACTGATGGAGCTATATGAATGGAATCTTTTCTCTGGCCAAGCGTTTCTTTGGCAGCTACGCGGACTTGGACTGGAACCATTTTTTAGAAATGAGCCGACCACACAATGCCAGTGTATTAGACCTGACAGAACTTTGGAATATCGTACTCCAATGTGCATTTTTAATCCACTCTTGATTATTCCACTGATCTTATTTGATTAGCTGATATTCATATCTGCTGCCAATTCATTTAAAAATGGATTGTTTATAAAGTTCATTAAGAAGGTCCCGCAGCTTGTTCAGTCCTGCTAAATGTCTTACGCATCTGGTAGCTTTTCCATTCGTTGCATGGCTTTCTCTCTGCTGAACAGCTGTTTTCTTAAATATTAAATACTTAGACTGGGAATGCCATGCTATGAACATTACTGTTACCTCTTCAAAAAATAAAAGGAAATTGAGCCCTTCAACTTCAATTATACAACACTGAATACAATTAAAATTCATTCAGAAGAAGCAAAAGTGGTGGAACCAAAACACAAATTATTCCCAGGAATGTAATTCCCTATATAAACTAGTCATTAATAAGCTTCTTAACCAAGAGATAATAGGTAGACTTAGGGAAAGGTTATCCTACTGTGACTTACTGTTATCAAGTGGCAGTAGATACCGTCTACGAGCCGCATTCAATTGCAAGCCCGTAATTACCTGTAAACTGACATTTTGGCTGCAGGTTACTATATATATATATATATATATATATATATATATATATATATATATATATATATATATATATATATATATATATATTCAATTGTCACTAACCCGTAATTACATGGTCACAGCCTCCACACGCAAATCATGAACCCGTAATTAATTTCTCAGGGTATGATCAATCAAGCTTTTTATAGACAGAGACAATAGTAAATGAGACCGTCATTATGACGTCATTAAAACAGGGAGTTCAGAATACAATTAATTAGTGTTTAGAAGTATGATTTGCAATCGGACTCACAATCCAGCAATGTAGAAATCAATAAAAATCATTAAAGCAACTGATCTAATCCATGCGAGTTCTATATGTATTAACCCCTTGATTTCTAAGATTGATATAACACGGAAATAAAACTTAAAAAAAAACTACTTGTACAATTGATTCTAATGTCTTTCCTTGTTTACCCAGTATTTTTAAGTACAGCAGTGTGTGTTTATTTGCTGCTGCAGCTATACGAACAGGCGTTAACCCACTGGTGAGTCCTATCCAGGACTCATAGGATTTTTTTTTTTATACATTTGCCAATTACCGGTTTGAAGGCAATTATGGGCTTGTTGTGCTGTAATTGAATATCTATTTTGCGTCTTTAGCACTGGTAACATTTACGGACTTGAAACATCAAATGAGGAAATAGGAAGGAGTCAAGATTTTGACAACTGTAGTGATTTTGAGCCTGTAACTCGCGAGTAGCTAAAAGCAGCCAATCGAATATCAGTAACATTACGGGCTCATGTAATTGCGATTTGGCTAATTGAATAGGGTTTTTGAACTGCAGGTCTATTTGTAGTCTTAGATGAAGGCTATCCTACTCTGAATTATTCTTCTATTGAGTTCTATTATCAAGTTTCTATGTAAAGTGGCAGACTTTCAACATAACTGAATAGAGAATGTATCTGTAGACACAATTCTCCATTCATTCCACGTTTCTGATACTGTAAATAGTAATTATTTATTTTAAACTTTGTAAAACCCCTGTGCATTTTATCAAGTTATATGACACTTCACTGTGGTCCCATTTCTAACATATACTGTACTGAAGAACTAGACTTAAAATGTGCAAAATGTATTCCAATAGTAAAAAGAATAATACAGTATCTAATATATTACACTATAAACAAATGTTTGTATAGTTAGAACTATGGTATTCCCAGTAGTAACATATGGATGTGAGGGCTGGACCATAAAGAAGTCGGAGTGCTGTAGAATTGACGCCTTTGAATTGTGGTTGGAGAAAACAACTTAGAGTCACTTGGATTGCAAGAAGATCCAATCTATCAATACTACAGGAAAGCAAGACAAACTGTTCACTGAAGGCTTTGAACTTGAGGTTAAAGCTAAAATATTTTGTCTTTTTAATGAAAAGATTTAAGGCACAATAAGAAGGGGATGGTAGAGGCGGAGGTCATTAAAGCAATGAACATTAGCTTGAGGGAGCTCAGAGGGGCAGTGGCAACGTGCCTGGCATGCTGAAGAGTTAGAAACGACTGAATGATCAAACAAACAATGTTGAGTCACATTATTATCACCACCGCCTACTTTTGAAGTAATTAGCGCATAGTCAATGAATTACGACACGTGTCGTGAGCTGGCTTGGTGGGTATATAAGGTGTAGGCATTCTGCAAACCATCACTGTCATGGGTAAAATGTCCGATTTATCCAACTTTGAAAATGGGATGATCATTGGCTTTAGGGCCAAGGGTGGCAGTATTTCTGAAACAGCTCAGTTTGTGAATGGTTTGCGTGCTGCTGTGGTTAAAGTATACTGTGAATGTTTATTTGCAACATTGCAAATAATCAGAGTGGAAACTGTGGGGCACCACATGCCATTGATGTCAGAGATGAACATCGGCTGTGAAGGTGTGTGTAGGCCAACCGACACTCTACAGTTGAGCAACTCAACATCCAAACGAACCAGGAGGCTACCAGACGTATGTCTAAAATGACAGTACAGTCAACCCTGTGGTGTATGGGGCTCCGAAGCAAACGGCTGGTCACTGCACACATGCTGACGTGGGGTCATCATCAGAAACTACTTCAATTTGCACAACAGTACCGAAATTGGACCTCTTCTGATTGGCAAAGCAGAGCTTTCTCTGATGGGTCACGTTTTCTGCTCCATCGACTGGATGGATGTTGGCGTGTCAGGCGACAACCGCAGAGAACAAACACTTGGCAACCATTGTTGGAAGAACACAAGATGGTAGTGGAAGCGTTATGGTCTGGGGAATGTTTTCTTGGCATTGTCTGGCTCCACCCATACCTCTGAAAGCCACTCTCAACTGATTGGATTATTTATCCATCCTTGCAGAGCAACTATACCCATACATGTTGACTGTCTCTCCTGGAGCAGATGTGATCTTCCAGGAGAACAGTGCAACATGTCATATGGTCAGAATTGTCCAGGAGTGGTTGGAGGAGCACGATGAAGACTTCCAAGTACTTCCCTGGCAACCAAATTCCCCGTACTTGAACCCTTCAAGCACCCGTGGGATCACCTTGATCACCATGTTCACTGTATGGATCCTCCACCATGCACTCATCAGCAGCTGTCGGATGCACTCCAGTCTGCATGGTTTCAGATACCCTTGCCAACCTTCCAGCATCTTATTGACTTACTACCATGCTGTCTAGCTGCTGTCTGTGCTGTGCGCTTACTCTGGATATTATAATAACGTGACTTGACTGTGTATATATATTCAGTAAAATAATTGGATAACCAAAAAAAAAAGCAAAGGGCTGTGCTTTTTGTTTTTACTTTCTGTTCTTCTATTAAGTTTAGACGATATAGAAATAAAATCGACCCAAGTGGTTCTATAATAAGCACATTCTTATATTTGTACCACTTCAGACTTCAGACCCAGACAGTGCTTCAATATCTAGACAGTACAACAAAAGTCACAATTGTGTGGCCTGAATATTTTATTGCTATGTTGCGAGTCCCCTTAGCTTTGTAAATAGAAACCTTAGACCCCCCTCTTGTGGGGCAGCCACTGACAAGCATTGTGTTGGCCTCCATTCACACCAAATTCTCTTGCATCTCATTCCATGTGAATACAAATATAAAGTGGCCCTTTGCTTGCATGAAGTATTCATGCTTGGCCCATTATGTATATTTAATATATTTCCATGTTGCTACCCATTGCTGGCTAATTAGTTCCCAGAACTCTTACTGTGTTTCAAAGAGTGAAATGTAAGAAGATCTTATTTAATGACAAGTTTCCATTAGATAGCAAAATAAACTGTGTCTGTTTTATTCCTTCATTATTTATTTAAAGGCGGCGATATTATAAAAAAAAATGCATTTTGGTAACCTGAAAACATTGGCTTCAGAAAACATCCAGGAAATTGAGGCAATGCCAATATGTCTGTTTAATTTCATGGATTGTCACTAACATTCTTATCAATTCATTTGTACAATATACAAATAAACAAAAAGAAAATAAATGTACTGGGGAAAATATATATTAAAAAAAACAAAAAAAAACAATATAAAGGGATAATGAAATCCCAACTGTTAAATTGTGCATTAAATGAGCATGGTGGAAACGTTATAAAGGTGTTTTTGTTTTTTAATATAAATCGAGTAATATATAAAAATATGATGATGTGACTGATGGGGGAAGTATTTGTTCTTTTTTTTGGGAGGAAGCCTTGACAAGCTACTTTAAATTTACACTAATATGAATGATAAGCCTAATTTTGCATCAATAGCCAACTGACACACTGTAATGATATAGGAATCACAAGGTTTTGGAGACCAGCAGCCTAGGTCAGCAATAATCCAATTCAGCAAGTTGTAGGTGAAACAGGAACAAGCTTTATTGAAGGGAACAGGAACCACAATAATCTGGCAAGGTACATTGACAGGAAGTGCCTTATATAGGCCAAGGACCAGACACCTGACCAGACACAGCTGAAGAGACTAAGGCACTGATACTATTGCTAGCAGAGTCAAGGTTATCAGATATCAATGAAATTCACAAAGGCACGCTGGCGCAGTGGTAGGGAAGAGGTTCAGCAGCCTGGGGACCAGGGTTCAAAACCCAGCAGAGTCAATTCCTCACACACACACACTGCTAATTTAAGGATACTTGGAATAATTTTTTTAATCAGTCAAGCTAGAAAAGAAGCAAACCCATTCCTCTGCAGCTCTTCTTTTCTACGCTTTAAAACATTTATAAGCCATAAAAAAT
Source organism: Discoglossus pictus (assembly GCA_027410445.1). NCBI lineage: Eukaryota > Metazoa > Chordata > Amphibia > Anura > Alytidae > Discoglossus > Discoglossus pictus. The sequence goes on along the minus strand of CM050165.1, from coordinate 20,959,335 downwards.
GAATTTTCTTACTTTTAAATGCAAGATAACATATTGTTGTTCAGTCGTGTCTGGCTCTCCATGACTCTATAGATGCAGCACGCCAGGTGCATCTTGTGTCTGGTTGTGCTTATCCATAAGGTTATCTTGCCAAAGATACTGGAGTGGGTTGCCAGTTTCTCTCCAGTAGACTGTGATTTGCCTGAGCTCTCTGCTATGACCAGCCTATTTTGGGTGATCGTACATGGTATATCTTACAGCTTCACTGAAGTACACAAGCCCCTTCACTACGACAAGGTAGCGATCCAGAAGTGGAACAAATCTGCAGTACCTAAATATCCATATTTTGAGAGGAAGACTCCCTGTCCCACCCATACTATGTTCCTCACAGCCCCCAAATATCCATCTTTTGAAGGGACAGTCGAGAATTCTAGGTCAACTCCCTTGAAGAAGAAAAAATATATATCCCTGCTTATTTCTCCCTGTTCTAGAATATAATATAGAATATAATACAGTATAAGATACTTTCACGTATATACATTTATATATACAGATGTTTTTGCCGTTTAATCTACTTCACAGAGTTGTCATATGATATTTAAAAAAAATAGATTTATGTATTGTTCTTCCTCATCCAAGAATCCATGCCTTCTCTACTCCTTTGCCTGCCTGCCTGCCCTTCAAGTGAGCATATATATATACACAATTAAAATGGTATTTTTTATATTTCTGCAACTGTAAATTTGATGTGTTACATCAGACACCTGTAAGGCGAATGTCTCCAAGGAATTTCACATGCATAACAGAATGCTTTATGTTATCCTTTTATGGGTGATTTCAAAAGGCCCAAATAAGATTAACTGACTGACATGAATTAAGAGAGAAGCAGAATTGTGCGGCTATAATTAGTAATCTGGTTCCTGAGACAGATCTGAGTTGCCAACATGATTAGTGACGACTGTCAAGCGGGCCAAATGCTGCCGGCACAAAGGCAAATCACAACTTGGGCCATGTAGTCATAAAGGAAAAGAAGCACTTCAATTGGACACGATAAAAAAAAAAAAAAAAAAAAAAAAATATATATATATATATATATATATATATATATATATATATATATATATATTAGGGTCATATTAATTAATGAATCCTTGATCTACCAGTGCATTGTTTACTTTATGCAGAGAAAATCGGAGTTCAAGATTTATATCTCAATCAATTATTGTTTCCCATGTAGGATCACTAATCTGATAACAGTAACAAAATGTCACTAATAATCTTGTTTATCTAATTGAAAATATCCCTTGTTTACAATAAAAATAGATGCAATATTTCATCATGTTTGAGTACTGTAATTGTGAACTAATCCACCTTTTCACAATATATAGCAGGGGAGGTTCCTGATGTGGTGTATTTTAAAACTATAGGTAAGAAGTAGTTTGCATGTTATTTAAAAATATTGCATTTTCGCCACTGTAAACTTGAATTTTGCAATTTTGTTGGTCAACCTTTCTGATTCACCCATTAGGCAAGGAGATCCTATCCAAAAACGATCTCAATCAGAGAACAGTATCCAACACAACGCACACTCACGTTTTATTATCTTCACATCAGTCTTATTCCAGCATAGATCTTTCACTTACATCAATATTACTTATACCCTTCTTAAAAGACACCAATATCATACCAGCCCCAGGGTCAGATTATTCTATTACCCAAATGCGTTAAATTATATCCACAATTTGCCTTCTACTCCTAATAGATGGCAGCTCGCTGAACAGATTTTACTCTCTTCTGGGTATATAGAGATAGTTCAAACTGAACTTCAAACTGAGGCCTTTTGATGAAGCCACAGTAAAGCGACGAAACGTGCATTGGCATAGCATCCAATAGCAAACAGACCAGCCAGTTTCCCTTGGAAAGTGCACTTCTAGAAACTTAGTAGCATCCTCCCTTCCATATGAACTTGCTCATTTGCCATAAAGTGTATGGATCTTTCCAAAACATAACTAGATAAGAATATGGGACAATGTAGCCCATTTGTTGTATTTATAAAAAAATTACTTATATAAGGTCATTTTTTTACAATCACTGAGCACATCAATGGAGCTATAGAAATAAAAAAAATACATAAATAATATCAATACGAACCCCACATGTGTCTCTGGCTCTCCGTATGTACCTATTTATGAAAACTGGATATCCTGTCCTCATGGTGTGGTTGAATTATAAATTCAGTTAACAACTGGAAAACAAACGGCAAATGCCAATCTGCTTAACCTGAACAGCCTGCCCTGCAGAATTTTCCATTTTCCATGCTGAGTGTTGAAGGCTGTGTTGTAAATACGTACAAATCTGCCCCCTAATCTCACAATAACAGGATCTCATCATGAAGTCTCTGTTGTCACTGTTACTAAGCATTTTAATTCCACACCATGGTTGTCTGTCCTGACTCATATCAAATGAATTGATCTCCTGTTACGGTCTGCTTATTCTTTTTTATTTTAGTTATCTCCTTTCAGAACTATAAACAAGTACTGTAACTTTCCATTCATTCCACAGTATACTACAGCTGATAAGACCTCAAATAACCTACTGTATGATGTTAGGTCACTGCCTGTATTATATGTAATACAAAGTGCAGGGCAAACTCCGACATATCTGAAATATGCAAGAGCTGTGATAAAAGTACAAATATATGAAATACTGACAATATGATACTATACACTTCAATTTGATGACAGATAAGAACAAAAAACCCATTTATTTTGGCCATTCTATCATCATAAAAAGTATTGCTTAAAAAAAATGTATAGCAGTTTCATGGAGGGAAAAAAATATTAATACATTTACCCTAAATTTGAAAACTTTCGTCAGTTTTCTGGCAATAGATTTTGAGAAGGAACACCCCTGAAAATCCAAGCTAAATTAGCATAACATTCATAAATTGTTGAGGCCAATCAGAGGCAGTTACAACAGTGTAGCAAAGTATTGGGATTCAGTCCCTGCATCAAAGCATCATGGGATGTATAGAATTTTGTCCCCAGCACAAGCCAGCAGCTCAGACAGTGCTGCTCTGGATTTCTAAACTGTGCTTTCTACTGGCTAAAAGGTTAGTATAGGGTTACAAAAAAAAAAAATAAACATACTTGAATGCAGTTTTCCTATTGGTTAGTACGAGGTGCCTATGTAGGCACCTGAGTGGGTGTGGAAACCATTTATTTTTTAATAAAATAAATCTGTATGTGCATAGAATGAATCAATGTAATGTTTGTTTCTAAAAATAAGCCTTATGTGTTAGATTAGAAAAAGGAAAAAACAGGGAAAATTTCCAGATACCTTTAAGTGGTTCTTGTGTGTTTGCTCCTAGCACATCCACTGTAAAGAAATATATGTTTGCATATTAAAAGATTAAAGTGAGTTAGCACTCACACAGATCATCATCGGCTGATGGCTTGCAGAGGAAGCTGGGGTCCTCTTCCACCCTACATATGAAATCTACATAAATAATTCCTTGACACACTCGCGTCAAAGTAGAACCAAGATCAATTTTATTTAAGCCATGTGGACAAACAAAAGAGCAACGTTCAGATACACAGGTCCTTTCACAAGCTCTGACAATACATTAATGATCCATTATGGTCATTTTTTTACAGGCTTTTGAAGGTTGCTAAGTGGGTGGGTCCAAGCCCTCATGCGATCCGTACACACTGATGTCATAACCTCATATCATAGCAACCATATAAACAACCCTAATATTATAAACTATTTGCTTATAACAATACCTCATCCCCAGTCTCCACAAATCAATAGTCACCTACATTTAGACCATAACAATGACATAACTAAATCTATCCTAGATAGATTACATAAATGGTATAACATTTAATTTGTAACCAATATGTTCAAGAGTGTCTAACTCCTTTTTTCTGTTTGTCATTTCTCTGGATGCATTATAAATTAACAATTAATCTGCATATTACAAAGATCAGAGGAGATCTAAAAATGTTGAACTTCATGGACTGTCTTTTTTTTTTAACCTCAGTTACTATGCAACTAAGATCCAAAATGCAATAACAATTTAAGTAACCCCCCCCCCCCCCCCCCCTTTAGGTTTCTGCACCTAATCAATTACCTGGAATACATTTAAATTATGATTACATCACCAAAAATGTTCTGGTATAGGTAACTACATTTTTGTATTTCTAAGAGTGTTTTTATGTTGTAGGATTCTCTCACGTACTTTCTGGTTTGTTTCACCAACATACAAAAGACCACAAGGACATTTAATTGTAAAAATAACATTTTGGGAGTCAAATGTAAAAAAAAGCCACTGAACACATATTTTTTACCAGAATGTGGGTGTATAATACGGTCTCCTTTCTGCACATTTCCACATTGTACACAGTGACAACATAGAAATGTCACAAAGGATGGTGTACCTAGAAAGGGTTTCAAAAGTCTTTGAATCCGGTAGAAACATCCTGAACATCCTGTAGGATATCAGTTTGGTTGTTGCTGATGCAAATGGCCCAACTAAGGGTGAAATGTACATCTGGGGTTTGCTGTTTCTCCTGTTCAGAGTAGAAAATTGCTTGTTTTTTTGGGGCTGGATCACTCTAGTGAGTGGGACCAGACTGATATACTACAGGATATCTCTCCCTGTGAAGGCCACAAGTGGCTAAAAGAGGTTGCTCTCAGAGTGGATCATCATGTCCATAGAACTAACCTATTATAGCTCACCTCTACTTTTTGTTGTTCCAAAATGTAAATATAAATCGACTTTAATCTTAGTAAGCACTCACAAATGGGTTCCCATCTATCTTATTCTTCTTATAACTTTTCTTCCTCAGTAAGTACTTTCTTTCCACTCCGAGGAAGAAAAAAACAAACATATTTTGTAAGAAATCTTTATTACTTGATTGATCGATTTGTCAACAAACAATGCATCTCAGACTACAAAATGCACCAATAATCCCTAATAATGATAACAACAAAACACTATTTCTTACACAATGTCTATAGCAGGAAAAAACTGATAAAACACATTTCAGGCGACAACCGAGGACACAGAGATCTCAGAACATCTAAATATAGAGCACGGATGACAAGCAGATTTTTTTGTATTTTTAAAGTTAGCACAAATTTTGTCAGATTAATGTTTTGATTGCAGAGATTACACCGTATCCGTATTGTCTGCTCGCTATACGGCCGCAATCAAAGCCCTGGAAAGTGATTTAGTTGATTAGAGACTAAGGGTGGGATAGATGTCACTATCTGAAAATATAACTAAATTCCATTTATGTTAAAAAAAAAAAAAATGTAATACATTAAAACACAATTTTATTTGTCTATATTCCTAGAACACTGGATTACAATAAATAACAGATCCATAGCCAGATCCACTAAAAAAACTTTATATATCAAAAACCAAATGCACATCCAACTAGCCAAGCCATAATTTTACCATTAGATGTTATAGCCCTGAAGAAACCATACAAGACAAAACGTGTAGGTGTTAGCATTGGAGCAGGACTTTCAGTTCGATAACCCAATGGGATTATTGTTCCAACTGCCCATAAAAGATCATGCGTCATCGAGGATACGAAGGAGCCGACACTTTCTTTCCCAATTACAGAACATGGGATCCTTTTGTTAACACACTGAAAAAATGTGCATATAAATGCCATACCAAATGTGAGTTGGACATACATTTGTTTATAGATATAAAACATTTTTTAATACTGATTTTTTAATGTAATTTTTACTCTATATTTCATGACCAGACTGATCAATAACAGAAGGCCGAAGAAAAGAGAAGAAATTCAAAGAAAAAAAAAGGACTTTTAATAAAGTATCTAAAATTATTTTTGAGCAGTTTAACAAAAATTGGGAAAGCAATTGTGTTTCTTTTCTATTTAATAGGTTGTAATCAGTTTGTTCATACACACAAACAAATATAGCCCAACCAACAGAAACTGTTGTAATGAATGGGTTATTGTGTCAAGTCCTCACTCATTCTTAGAAATTACAGCTGCTAGAATGGAGGAAAAGGAATGTAATAAGGATAAGACGCAAATCTAACAAGACCTGTTGGAATGGGCATATTTGTGCTTTTTGTTTTTATCCGGGTTCCCTGGTGATCCTGTGGTTAGGATTCATTGCTTTCACCGCTGCAATCTGGGTTCGATTCCAGTCAGTGAACCAAGAGGTTACATCACCCTAAGGCACTGCATGGTTGGGCCTGGTCAGTACTTGGATGGGAGACCATCTCGGAATACCAGGAGCTGTATGCTATGGCCCACTGGAGAAGAAACTGGCAACCTACTCTAGTATCTCTGCCACGAAATACCAAGTGGATCAGCAGGGTTGGTTTTGATCTCGGAGAGTCGGACATGACTGAGCGACACAAACACACTTGTTTTTGTTTTTATGCGGCCATAAGCCATTCAGATTTGAGAACCCCCCACACCACACTTGCAGCTCTCCTTTCCCCTTTACCCCTTTCTATATCTCAAAATTAGAACGTATTGGAAAGTACATATAGATCTTTCTGTACATATACAAACATATCTCCATGTACTGCACTGCATGTTCATGCAGCCTGCTGGCCACTGAGAATGGGCGGCCCTAGGCCTGGGCATTACGGACCTAGGCAAAAAAAACACTCAAGCCCTTTAGTCTACCAGACTATGTACACTCAATCGGCCCTTTGTTTTGTAATTGGGTGGAACAGACACCATTGCAGCCACTAGAGGTCACTGTGGTATAAAATAATTAAATGGTAGATTCCACTTCAGCATAATTGCCTATAAAAGTATTATTTCTATTACATTCTAAAACTATTTAGCCTATTTTTAAAGGAGAACTGTAGCTGAAAACAAAGACACTTGTGTTTCAAGTTTGTACCAAACTAACACTATTAGCTGCTGTGTAAGCCATGGGCATTAACTCATTTTTGAAAAAAAATCTGAATTTTTAAAGTATTTTATATACAGAAGTCGCCATTTTACCGACTATTACAGGGTTTAGGGTTAGTTAGGCTGCATAAAACTCTCAAGCAACCGGCAACTACACATCTGGCAATAGGCAGTCCCAGTGGATGCCGGATATTGGGGAGTTTACTGTATATATATATATATATATATATATATATATATATATATATATATATATATATATATATATTCATTTTTGGTGGTCCCTTAAGTGATGCTCTATATAAAATATATACTTTTTTGAAGAGACCTACAGCAGCTCTTTCGTGACATTTGTCAGCCTGTAATATACACTTCCTAAACGTCCAGAATACCCAACTCATGGACAGTTATTTGCAGCAAAACAGATAACTTCATTAAACCAATGGTTCGGGGTCATCACAGAACGTATGATTTATATATGGTATACCAGTGTCAGATCACAATGAATTGCACCTATTTTTCACATAATACAGATGAATTCGCTTGTTTCTTTTTTCCTCAATGTTTCATAGGATCCCAAACTGTGGTCAGTGGACCACCAGTAGCCAGCGAGCCTCAACTACTGGCATTACACACATATAATGAAATGGATATGGTTGTTTCTGAATCTTACTATGTATATAATACACGTTTGTGTCATTCAGTCATGACCGACTCTCCACAACCTTATTGACCATAACACACCATGTTGATTCACTTGGTATTCATGGCAGAGACACTGGAGTCCTTCTCCAGTGGGCCACAGCATACAGTTCTTGGTATTCCTAGGTGGTCGCCCATCCAAGTACTGACCAGGCCTAGCCCCGCTCAGCTTCAGGGTGGTGTGACCTCTTGGTTCCCTGACTGGAATCGAACCCAGGTTGCAGAGGTGAAAGCACCAAATCCTAACCACTGGACCACCGGGGGAAACGTATATAATATACCTGTGTATTTATTTACTTTCATGTACTTTATATGCAGTGTATTCAAAGGCAGACTCTGTAGGGCTGGATGAGCAGTCTAGTGTCCTAGCCTATCAGGGACCATGTCTCTGCAACACATTACAGAATGTCGCCGAGAGCTCGTTACTGAATGGTTAGTATGAGACATTGCACTGCAACTACAGCAGAGTCTGTGTCTTCTTGAGCTGCAGTGAGCATACCCAAATATGCAATATTTATTTGATTTTAGGCAGTAAAAACAGCGTTTAAGCACTTGTTAATAAAATAAAGTACATAGCAGTAAATAGATACACAGGGATATTATATGACTAGTAACACCCATATCCCTTTAAGGACCAGCAGATACTCAGGATTGTTTGTGTAACCCTGCCTGCTAGTATGTGGCTCACTGTGCTTGATAAGTATGGAGGACTGAAGCTAACTTCATGATAATACTGGTTTAGGGTGTCACAAAACAGCACATCAGAGCAGCACATAAGTAATCACTATGGTCACTATCTGGTACCTAACTAGATGTTTGTGTGACAGTTTCCCTTTAAGGCTGCTATTGTATATTGTGATTTAATTCATTAAATGAGACTTTCTTAATCTGAAAGGGTAACCATGCAGACGGCAAGAGTCAAGATCACCCTTTACACAAACAGAGCAACCCAATGAAGGAACCAAGTGCAACAAAAAAATGTATACTGAAAAAAGTACAGCTCACTGCAGCCACCTATTTGATGCACAGCTTGCTGGCAGACTCCGGGAAAAATGCTCAAATCTGCCATTCTGGAAAAGATGGGGAGTACTGCAGCTTTAAATGTATTATTGGTTATTTAAAAGGGATATGGAAGGGTTCTGGATTGCATTAGGAGTATAATATGACTGGGTGTCTATTTACTTTTATATACTTTATTTTATAAAAAATAGTTTAAAAGTTCCATTTGTTTTCTGCCTAAAATCGTACAAATCGTTCCTCACTGTTGTCTCCTATCTGCAGCTCATGAAGACAGTGTGCTTCTAACTACAGGTGTTGCACTGTCTCATAGGAACCAATCAGTGGCAGTATGCTACTTGAGAGAGGTCACTGACAGGCGTATTTGAAACACTGCAAAGTAATATATTATGCAGAAAAAAACAAGCTTTTAAGAACGTTATAATAAAATAAACTACACAATAGTAAAGAGATACACAGATATATATTTGAGTCAGTGAGGATGAGTGAAAAAGCACGGATATCCTCAAATACTGGCCTGTGTGTGGCTCTCCAGAACTTGCCCACCCCTGCTCTAGTCTATGGTAGGATCTTGACCCGATGTAGATTTTTCTTGCCACTTGACATGAGAAAAATAAAATATTCCTCCTATTTGCCATTTAAAAACTTCTCTATAAAATAATACAAAAAAAAAATCAACTCCTTTTTTAGTCTATGCCATTCACCATAATATACCACAACATCATTTATAGTGAATAGAAGTGTCTAAGGTACAGTAAATAAATAGTACATTTGTGTTCACATTTGAATGTCTAAGAATAAGTTAAAATATTTATTTTGTGTTCAGAAATCCCGAAAATACAATTATTGCAGTGCATTCTGGGAAACTGGGTGGGGACATGCAAAAGAGTCTACAATGCATTGCCACATTTTAATCTAATACAACGTTATACATGGGTGATTTTAGGCATATGCTCACTGTATTACACGGCTCTAAAACATATGGTAGGATGAATTACGCAGCAGTTAGGAGACCTACCCACAGACAGCTATTTCTTGTGCTGTGGGTTTTGTGGGCAGGTTATTTACCACATTGCTTAGCTTACGATGGGTAGAAGAGGGATGGAAGCCTCCACCATACAGTTGTGGTAAATAAACTTCTAAAGTGCAGGCTGGGCACCAGTCCCACCATGATGAGATCCAATATAAGACTGAAACAGCTGTCTGTGGGTAGGTTTCCTAACGCCTGCATAATCCATCCTATGCTATAAAGCTGTCTAATACAGCGAGCATATACCTCCAAAGGATCCATATACAAAGCGGTTTTGGATTAGAGAATGAAAATGAATATGAACTCATTTGCATGTCCCTGCCCAGTTTCCCAGAGTGCAGTGCAATAACTATTTCTTGGATTTCTGAGCAGTAACAAAAGCCTTTTACTTATTTTTAGACATTTATATACACACAAACACACAAAGAAGCCAAAAACATATACTTTTAAGACACATGAATGTACACACTTCCTGTCACTATGCGCTTCTGATGATGACAGATTAATGTATAACAGGAAAAAAAATCATCATTTCAGATTTTCAAAGACAAAAACCTCCCAAAACATGGCTTTGTGTTCCCGTCATTCGCCGCCCGCCCCCAGTCAGACATTACAGGCCTTTTAGCTTTTATGTGCTAGGAGATATTTGTATTAAAGCTGGTGCTGGGAACGCTTTGAGCTAAACCCAACAGAACTGGCAGAGCTAATATTAGAGCAGACACAAGGTCACATTACACAGCCCCTGTAACAAACATGACTTCACTCTCTTTGTTAATCACCTTGGTAATTACAAAGAAAGCAGCGAGTTTCACGTATCCGATTTACATTCCTGAGCAGCAGCTCTGATATTATTATTAATGAACGAAGGACCTGGCACGGAGAAAAGGAGGAGAAAAAGAAAGAACATAATATACTGTATATGTATCACAATACAGAATAGCTATGTGTCATAATATATATGTATCACAATGCAGAGCACCTATGTATCACAATGCAGAGCACCTATGTATCACAATGCAGAGCACCTATGTATCACAATGCAGAGCACCTATGTATCACAATGCAGAGCACCTATGTATCACAATGCAGAGCACCTATGTATTATAATGCAAAACCCCTAAAGAAGATGCCCAATTAAAAAATATATTCCCAAAACCTCCCATCCTTGCATTTAAAGAACCACCAAACCTGAAACAAAAACTTGGCCAATGAACAACTGAATATAAAAACTAAAACTAAAACCTTGTAACAGACGTGCCCGTAAATTATGTCAAGACAGCCACACATAACAACAAAACCCATAACATCAAAAGGATTGTATACATGTACATCATCCAATGTGGTTTATATAATGTACTTTATGTGACACTACCTGTTACATTGGAGAAACTGGCCAAAAAATGCATCTAAGGATGAATTTACATAGACATTCAATAAGAAAGCATAATAAAGATAGTTATTGTAGCCCAGTGGGACACCATTTTAGCCAGAATGATTACTCCACCCAAAACTTAAAAGTAAAAATAATCAGGATATTTTAAAAACATCCAAGACAGAAAACAATTTGAAATAAAGACGATCACATTCTTCAACACTAAAAACACAGGACTTAATGTGGACTTGGGTTTTCTAACACATTATCACAATTTCATGTTAATTTTTCTTTATTTTATATATATATATATATATATATATATATATATATATATATATATATATATATATATATATATATATATATTCGTCTCTATATTTTTTTTTCACCTTACATTAGTCCTTTAAAAAAGACACAACAATATATAGGAGATTTTTTTTTTTACTTAAACCTTTGACTTCTTAGTAAATTTGTGAGAAAAAGAGCTTTAGGGCTGTGCAAAATAATTACTTGAGTACACACAGGGCCACATACAGTGCAGGCATCAGAAATGTACTGTAGGACTAATGGCAACCTAGTGCTAGTAGTCTACGCAGCACATACCAGTCACAGCTCATTTAACATTTGTTTGCAGACTTAGAAAGCAAATCTGATTCCTGTGACTATATTTGCAGCCCTATTTTTAGAGAAAAAAATGTTCTTTGCCTCTTGCACTGGCTTTTCCCTGAGGAATACAGCCTGCCAAGAACCAACATTAATTCACACGAGAGCCACTGGGGATAAGACTTGTCATTCAGGCACAGAATATGCTGAGAGATGGAAACATAATGGCCGTACTGATTGCACTAACAACTAGTTCTTTATTTTACTAAATAACACTTTAAAAGAGCAAGAAAGCACTGAAGTTATTGACCAGACCAAGGAGTTGCCATCTGGTTATCTTATACATAACATAAGTGCATGAGGGCGATCACGTCCTACAGGGAAATACACAGGGGCCTATTCATTATTATAAAGGAAAAGGGCAAATGTCTGTATATGGCCTCAGTGGTTACCAACAGTCCTGGGATTTTGTCGTACAGTTGTGCCCGATTCTCCATAACCTCAGGGAACGCAACACACCATGCTGATCCACTTGGTATTTATGACACAGATACTGGAGTGGGTTGCCAGTTCCTTCTATAGGGGGCCAAAGCATACAGCTCCTGGTATTCCAAGGTGATTTCCCATCCAAGTACTGCTTAGCTTCAGACTGGAATCAAACCCACTCGTTCTTGATCAATTTTTAAAACGTAAAACACATTTTCCACATGATTTTCCACACTCTAACGGATAGTTCAGAGCACATATTGCGACTTTTGTGGTTTTTAAGATCGAAACAGCCGTCTATGGATAGGTCTCATGCATAATCCATCCTACGCTGGGCTTTAAAGCTGTGGAAAACTGCAGGCATATGTAACAAGGAGCCATGTATAATGTGGTATTTGATAAAGAGTGAAAATGCATTGTGGTCTCATTTGCATAACCCCGTCCAGTTTCCCAGTGTGCAGTGCAATTATTATTATTATCAACATTAAGTTGTATTGCACCAACATATTCCGTAGTGTTGTACATGGGATAAGAACAAAGAAAAAAACAATATTAACAAATTAAGAAAAAGAAGGGCCCTATTTTGAGCTTAGAATCATTGTAGAAAGTGTTTTTTTCCCAAAGCACCCTACAAGACTGGAAACTCACTACTTAGAATCTCTGAATACTGAGCAGGAAATAACTTATTTTACGTTAATATTTACCATGTAATTATTATATATAAGTAAAGTAAAACTCCCGTTCTGGATCACTACTTTGTCATGGTGAAGGGACTTGTGTACCTCAATAAAGCTGTGAGAGATGCCAAATAGGGTCACCCAAGATGGGCAGGTCATAGCAGACAGGCTGTTCACTGGAGAAGGAACTGGCAATCCAGCCCACTATATTTGCCATGAAAACCTTATGGATAAGCACAACCAGACACAAGATGTGCCTGGCGTGCTGCGGTCCATGGAGTCACGGAGAATAGGACACAACTGAAGGATTGAATGACAACAAAATAACACTTCTATGCACCCAAAAGTATCTAAAAGTATCTTAGAACCATGAAATGTTGATGATAACCCAGTTTAAACCGTTTTTGCTTCGTTAAAAATCCAGATATAACAACAAAAAGATTATATTTAACTCCAGACATAACCTTCACCGCTTATTGTGCTTTCCAAATCATAAAGTTTTTTTTATAGATCTTGTGAAATGTAATTTATGATTTTCCTTAATACATCGCTTTCATCTTTAATAAGTTGTTATAGCAAAGTTTTGAGTGTATAAATCTTTTGAAATAGGTTACATAAAAACATCTACTCGAATGAACTCTTACTTTCATCCAAAAATGTCATCCAAGTTTTCAAACAAAAAGTAATATAAAACAGGACATGTTAGAAGATCTCTCAGGAGTGATCTATGTTCCCGAAGATCAGGGGTGATATGTGAGAGTCAATATATCCATTGTACTGTATGACCTCAATGGCGTAGACTGAAATAGCTCTATATCATCAAGTGGGAAGCAGGAAATACTCAAGTGCCAGCAATTATTTTTATACAACACATCTCTAGCGGCTTTGGAAGGCGGATACTTACGTCAATTTACATGTTTACTTAGAAAAAGAAACTTGAATTGTAAAAAGTCTTCTAGAATCCAGATAATAAGCAAGACTAACCTGTTATGGGATATATGGATTAGCAAAGTTATATGGAAATTAAAGGACAATGTGGTTCCATTTGTACAGTGGAACCTCTATATCAGCGGTAGTCAGCCTGGTCCCTACTGCCCACTAGTGGGCGATTCAAGCTTTCATGGCGGGTGGCGGAGTAATTGCTAGGTGGCACCGCTGAGGAGTGACGTCACACGCCAGAGATTCACAGCACCAACTGGTGAGAGGGCCTAGGGGCAGCAGTCAGGACCGGATCACTGTCTAGTAAGGACAAGGTGATACATAGCTAGGGTCATATGACTTTTGGAACCAGAAATGAGGTAGATTGAGTTACTGAGCTACCGGTGGGCGGAAAGACATTTTACCATCAAAAGTGGGCGGTAGGTATTAAAAGGTTGATGACCCCTGCTCTATATTCGTCAAATCCAAAATTAGTCGCATCTTTAGGAGAAACAAATGCTTCTATATTCATCCAAAAATCCAATATTAGTCACAAAATTTAAAAAGACAGAAACAGTCAACGTTGCACAAGTACTTTGCTAAATCGAGTGCTAGTGAATTGTTGGGACATCGTGGGTTTATCGTGTCCATAGAACTGACCCATTAAGCTTGTTCTCTAATGCTGGTCTTTATTTCCCCGCTATGCTGGCTATATTTCATATCTATTTCTTAACCCCCCGCATGCAAGACACTAAAGAAATGTAGAATCAGATTTACATAGACATTTAAATACACATAGCGTACATATTCCGACTATTTCATATATTACAATGTAAATATAAATAGGGGTGATATGTGTTTACATTTGTCGATTCAAAATGAATGGAAGATGGTTATCAGGTAGTGAAATTGAATATAAAATAAACAAGTACCTTCCCGTAGGCGATCCACAACAAAGGTAAACCCTGTAGTTCTTGGGTGTAGGACATATTCATACTTCTGCAATCCGTTCTTCTCAGCAAATTCATCGCTACGAGCTTTGGTATTTTCTGAAGAAATAAATAAAAAAAAAAAAGCATATTTTATAATTTACAGTACAAATATGAAAGATGAATTGATTTTCAATTCAAGAAGATTTCGGAAAAAAATTATAATTTTCCCACTAAAAAAGGAGCTCCCCTTTGGGAAGAAATTGTATCAAAAGGAGTATATACTGGTTAAGTGCACAGTGACGTTTGCCCAGACTGGTTATTCCCAGAAGGGGTACGCTGCAGCTTCAAAATATAGCCAAAACAGTTTGAAAAGGTCAGTCCTATTTAAAGGCATATCTAAGTTTCCTGGATAGAGGGAATCGGTAAAGTAGGAAAAAAAACATTTTTGCAAAAAAAAATCCTAAAACAAACATTAAGAAACACCCCTAAATTAGCATAAAATTGATAAATTGTTTTGGTCAATCAGGAGTAACCACAAGCAAAAATGTAGAAGATCTATCACATGTTCCAGTGCATTACACTATTAAGGTGAATTATCAAAAAAATTAAAAAAAATTGAGGAACTTTAATATATTCATTATATATTTAAAACAAACACAGTAATATTTATTAGACCTTTTGAAAAATCATAGGGCAACTGCATATTGCATGAGCTCTTTTTCCAAACTCTTTTGATTTTTAGTATAGTATATTTTTGCTTTTTGATTATGATGGAGCGCATTCATTTTGGGGTTATTTATCACAGATTGCATTTACATTTGTGTGCAGTTTTGACATGACACAAAATGAATCAGGATCACATGGCAATATAGTGGTAAATATTTTAACAACATGCACACACCTAATTATATAATTGTGAATTTGGTTCACTGTTTTGGTGCAATAACTCAGATCAGGACTTTCCTTTTTTCCTGCTTATGCCCCACTTAAATATAGTTAATTGTCTGTTTCTAGCCGGTTTGGTGTGTTCTTTTCAGACTTCTGGCTCACAGGCGAATGTGCATGCACGCGTGACGTCATACCGCACGCTCCCATGACGTCACGATTCCTTCAAATTGAGCCATACCTCTTTCTTTAGGCTATTTAAAGCCATTTATACGCTGCTCTGGCTTTTTAGCACTCTTTAGCCTTTGATAAAGCCCATAGGGTGACACGGGGGCATACACCCGTCAGGTTGCTATCCCTTACAATACAGTGGTAGTTTATGTCTTTCCAAATGGTTGATTTTTAGGCTAAATAACTTTGTTTTTAGCTGTGTGAATGTGTTTACAATTTTAAGTTTCAATTGCCTCCTTTTGGATTGATTGCATAGGTTAAGGTGGTTTTTCTGGCACAATTTGTGCATTACTGCAGGGTCTCTAGCCAGCTTGTGGAGGTCTCTGAAAAGGGACACAGGAGGGCACATTGTTATTAGCTTTTTAGCAGCTTAATGTGATTTTTTTTGTCATGATCTGCATTATTATAAGCTAAATCCATCTGTTCTTGGGAGGAGCGTATATAGGCCCCCAATGAATTAAGTGGTACCCCAGTTGTAACCTATTGTTGCATTCAATCCATAATGATGGCAATTTAATGCAGCATTTTTTATATTTAATGAATGAATCCGGAGTAAGCAAAAGTCTGGGGATCCTGTCTCAGCAGCAAAGAACCATGGGATTTGTATTCTGGCACCTATACATGTAAGAAGGTGCTATGTATTTTTAAATCTCTCTCTCTCCTTGTAGCAGAATCCACATCCATTCTCTGCAGCGCATTTCAACCCTCACATTTACTCTGAAGCTTATTCCACCTCAGCACATTCTCACAGTCTCTGTAGCACTTCCGCCTCAGTCCCAGCAGCAAACAATAACTCAGAGTTTACATAGCAAATAAAATCCAACTGCTATACCTGCAGTTTGGGTTTAGCCTTGGTTATCACTTCTACCATCTCTGCTGGAAAACCATTCTATGTATCAACTACTCCTGAAGCTTTTTTTCTCTCTCTGGCAGAGCTAACACACCTGCAGCTGAGCACAACTAGCGCTTCCCTTTCAGCTGTGCAGCTTCTCTCTCACTGCAGCAAATAACAACATAGGGATTACATATAAAATATAATCATACTGCTATAACTGCAGTTTGGGTTCAGCCTTTGTTATCACTTCTACCACCTCTGCTGGAAAACCATTCACCTAGCATTGTATCAACTACCGATGCCTGCCTTTTTTCATTTGAATTGCTGATTTGATACAACAGGCAGATTGAGCTGCACAGCCCTTTGGTGAGTAACTAACAGGTTAAAATCCATACTTGAATGTTGTGCTGCTATAGGCTAGTACATTTTGATGATGTAAGCAGCTCTGGGGGTGTGGAAATAAGTTTGGAGCAAACAAAACTGTAAAAAGACTGAACTTTGCAATGCAATGTATATTTTTGTATTAATCTGTGGCTGTTTATTAAGGGCATATATAACTTCCCTGGATTATGAATGCATCTGATAGAGGAGTATCAGTAGTGCATGCAAACAATTTTTTTTGCATGAAACAAACTGATTAAATAAACATTAACAAACTCACCCTGATGTTTGCTAAATCTCTTGAGTCTGCAAACAGTTGCTTTTGTTAGTTAACACCCCTGGATATCTCTGGTAAAATTAGCAAAAAAAAATCATAATTTGTTTTAGCCAATCACAGGCAACTAATATATTTAATACAATGTAACAATCAGGGAAGGCAGTTTTGTGCAGGAAGGAATCATGGGATGTGTAGTCCCCTTATAAAAAGAAGCAGGAGGAGCCAGGCACTGATCTGTAGATCTCTCCATACACAAATGCAGCATTTCTATTGGTATGTACACTATGCCTATGTAAGCTCCTCGGGGGTGTGAAAAATAAGTTTAATTTTTAAATAAAATAAATCTGTGTGTGTATAGAATGACTCCATGTATTGTGTATTTCTGATATAAGCAGCATGTGCAAGAATAGAAAAAGGTAAACCCAGGAAACATCTATATAACTTTAAGACACTTTATGTTTGAGCATCGCTAGTGACATTTTTCAATGCTGATCTATCCTTGATCACTGAATATAGAACCACTGCTCCTAATAAGTGTCACGAATCAATTTAGATCACATATATAGTTGTGAGCATGTGAGTTGTTGCTAACGCTTGCGGGCTCGCATAGCGAGCCGCAGGCCTCGCAAAGCGAGGGCACTGGGCGAGGGCCTCAGTTGCTCAGGAGCAACATGCCAGCAACTGCGACCCTCGCAAACTTCAGGTCGCAACGCAAACAACACGACACACACATTACGGCCTCGAAACACTCGGACGCAACTCCCGAACATTACAAAATTCAAAACACAATACATACACACAGCACATACATAAAAAAACTTACCTACAGCAAGAGGGAGCACCCAGGACCTCAAAAATGCAACTTACACCTTTATTTCACTGAAAGTAAAACAGTTTAGACACTAAAACATTTACTAAGCAACAGAAAAAATGGCCGACGAACAAAACGAAAACAAGCCTACACACGCAAACACCATACGAGAAACGTTAGCAGACATTACGACCTCGCAAACATCGGACGTAACACACAGACATACAAACATTTAAAACACAATAAATACACACAACACACACAAAAAAAAAACAAGTTACACCTTCATTTAAATAAAAATAAAACACTCTACACACTAATAAAATCGCTAAGCGAGAGAAAAAATGGCCGACGAACAAAACGAAAACGAGGCTACAGCACTCTCAACACTCAAAACACCACAAGAAAGTCGCAAAACAACACACGAAACTCGAAAAACACTACGAAGCACCGACGGATAATCCGCAAAGACGCATACCACAGATAACCCGCCATTTTACGCCAATGCGGAAGTACAACACTACGCTAACGGTTTCGGCTCGCGCACGCACAATATTACACTGCACACATTCAGCACGCTTACACAGCAGATCCACACCACTAATGCTGCAGCAACATCAACACAGATTGACAGCTCTTCAACACAATGCTTCAAAATAGGTAAAGTATATTCATTTATTCATCTATTATATATTTCATTATTACACAGCAAACAGCATTAGCTACCTTACAATTTCATTGCTGTCATTTTTTGATGGGCAATTCGCTAGTAACATATAAGCATATAAATCAATTTAGTAACATATTAACATATACATATATATCAAGGTGTTCATAGTTAGAACTCTGGTATTCCCAGTAGTAATATACTGTAGGTATGTGGGAGCTGGACCATAAAGAGATCTGAGCTCCATAGAATTGACACCTTTGAATTGTGGTGCTGGAGAAAGCGGATTAGAGTCCCTTGGACTGGAAGAAAATCCAATCAATCAATACTACAGGAAATTAAGCCAAATTGTTCACTGGATGGTTTGATTATTAGACTAAAGATTAAATATTTTGGCCAGATCATGAGAAGACATGATTCCTTAGAGAGGATTCTGGTGCTGGGAAAGATTAAAGGCACCCAAAGAAGGGGCTGCAGAGGTGGAGACGGATAAATGAGGTCACTGGACATGCGCTTGATGGAGCTCAGAGGGTCTGTAGCTGATAGATGTGCCTGGCGTGTTGCGGTTTACATGGTCACTCAGTCTCTGCCGCCCCTTCTTCAGGTGCCTTCAATCTTTCCCAGCATCAGAGTCTTATTGACAATATATTTGAGCTTTAGCCTCATGCTTAAATCTTCCAGTGAACAGTAATATTACATTTAATCAATTGCTCTCATCCAACGATCGCCATGTACTGTAGAGGACGGACAACTGATAAATCCCAGAAACTCAACTAAAACAGACATTTTAACGAAAGAAACAAACCTTACAGTATTCATTGAAATAATTGTGTCTCCAGGAGTTAAATTAGAAAACATTGTAGTTTAGAAACCAAATAATTTTATAGATGGAATTATAATTTTTTTATAAGATTAGTATAGTAATTGTTTTTCACTACTGAACGAGATTGAAATGTGCCTGAAGCAACAATCTAATTTAAATGTAATATGATTAAACAAAAAATCTGGGCTCATTCCCATTAGTGCTGCTTTATTTTTATGTTATGTGGATTGTTTTTAAGAAGCAAAATGGAAATATACAAAATATTTAGGTAAGATTTAAATACCCGTCCCTTCTGGCTCTCCGGAGAAAGTGAGAGATAAAACATCCCGTTCGTCTCGTCAAATAATTACACAAATCTACTTTGTTATTATCTGGGTTTATGCAATACCAGCAGTTACATTTCACATTTACGCTATCACATTAATTAACGTCAGAGAAATTGAGAAATTACAGTAAAACAGATGCTGCCGTTAGTGATTTGTGATATTTTGTTTAATTCGTTTGGTGTGCCAAGCCGTAATTGCCTCTCTTGTGAATGGATAAAGCTGCTCAGTTTTGTATTCATGCCCGATACAGATCAAGCAACTCGTACATCTATTAATGTTAGGAGAACGTCAACCAATAATGAATATAACATAAAAAAGTAATCAATATTTAAGCGTATATGAGCTAAACTGTATTACGGACTTATTCTGCCTGTATGATTAGGCAACCAATAGTAGAAGTAGTTACGAGACATAAAATGGCCAATTGGTGCACCTGGGACCAAATGCATCATTCAAACAGATTGCAAAAAAATGGAGGGCACTGTCTTTGAGATTAAAATCCAAAGTACATAGAGATGGTTTCCGGAGCACCGACACAAGATTGAAAACTCACAAATGTACACTCTAAAGGGTTTGGGTGATACAGGAGGGTGATAGATGCAAGATGGCGGTGTATTGGGCAATAGGCTAAGGCGAGTGGAGGTGTCTGTGTGTTGCACTGTATATTGTGGGCGAGTATATTATGCTGTAGAGTGTGCTGTTTCGCATATTAAGGCTGAAGATTATATGCTTTTTTTAAACAGATGAGATTTTGAGGTAAGAAGATAGTGTAGTGGAGTGAAGCAAGGAGTTCCAAAGAGTAGGGACTTCTTCAGCTTCTGCCATCATATCTCCTTTCTCGGGAGCGATAATGGCAGAAGGTAAAGAGGAGCAAAGGAATTATTGTTTAGAAGGGGAGTCACCTTCCATTAAGCATCACGTAACTCCAGTTCTGATAAGGGATGTATTTTTTATCCCTTTCCTGATGATTCACCAGCACTCGATTTATCTTGTCCAATGTTGTCTGTTTTTTTCTATTTTGTGACGAATATTGGATTTTTGGATAAATATAGGAGATTATTTTGCCTAATATTGGATTTGACGAACATAGGGCCTGATGAATATAGAGGTCCCACTTTATTTCAGTATGCAAACCATAGCTATGAACCTTGCATGTGATATATTCATTGGAGTCTTCATGTAAGGGGGGACCTGACTTCATATCAAGAGCACACTAACAACAGTTATACATGGGTTAAAAGTCTTCATGTTTTGTAATTTTCAGATTGGAGTAAATGAAAATAATTTCCTACCTCCTTGCAAATCACGTCACTGCTTCAATACAGTCACAGTGAGGTGCCATGATATATAAAATATAGGTAAAAATCACAGACAGCAAGTGTTAAAGGAATATGGAAGGTTTCTGTATTTTACTAGTGTATTAATACATATAATATACCTGTGTATCTATTGACTTTTATGTACTTTAAGTTATTAAGAAACTAGTAACTTGCCAGTCATAAATGATGGTATCATATGTTATCTTCAATTGTCTGTACGGTCTCTCTCCCTGCCTCCCTCCCTCTCACTTTCCTTTCTCTCCCTGCCTCCCTCCCTCTCACTTTCCTTTCTCTCCCTGCCGCCCTCCCTCTCACTTTCCTTTCTCTCCCTGCCGCCCTCCCTCTCACTTTCCTTTCTCTCCCTGCCTCCCTCCCTTTCACTTTCCTTTCTCTCCCTGCCTCCCTCCCTCTCACTTTCCTTTCTCTCCCTGCCTCCCTCCCTCAAACTTTCCTTTCTCTCCCTGCCTCCCTCCCTCAAACTTTCCTTTCTCTCCCTGCCTCCCTCCCTCTCATTTTCCTTTCTCTCCCTGCCTCCCTCCCTCTCACTTTCCTTTCTCTCCCTGCCTCCCTCCCTCTCACTTTCCTTTCTCTCCCTGCCTCCCTCCCTCTCACTTTCCTTTCTCTCCCTGCCTCCCTCCCTCTCCCTCTCCTTTCTCTCCCTGCCTCCCTCCCTCTCCTTTCTCTCCCTGCCTCCATCCCTCTCCTTTCTCTCCCTGCCTCTCTCCCTCTCACTTTCTCTCCCTGCCTCTCTCCCTCTCACTTTCCTTTCTCTCCCTGCCTCTCTCCCTCTCACTTTCCTTTCTCTCCCTGCCTCTCTCCCTCTCACTTTCCTTTCTCTCCCTGCCTCTCTCCCTCTCACTTTCCTTTCTCTCCCTGCCTCTCTCCCTCTCACTTTCCTTTCTCTCCCTGCCTCTCTCCCTCTCACTTTCCTTTCTCTCCCTGCCTCTCTCCCTCTCACTTTCCTTTCTCTCCCTGTCTCCCTCCCTCTCCTTTCTCTCCCTGTCTCCCTCCCTCTCCTTTCTCTCCCTCCCTCTCCTTTCTCTCCCTCCCTCTCCTTTCTCTCCCTCCCTCTCCTTTCTCTCCCTCCCTCTCCTTTCTCTCCCTCCCTCTCCTTTCTCTCCCTCCCTCTCCTTTCTCTCCCTCCCTCTCCTTTCTCTCCCTCCCTCTCCTTTCTCTCCCTCCCTCTCCTTTCTCTCCCTCCCTCTCCTTTCTCTCCCTCCCTCTCCTTTCTCTCCCTCCCTCTCCTTTCTCTCCCTCCCTCCCTCCTTTCTCTCCCTGTCTCCCTCCTTTCTCTCCCTGTCTCCCTCCTTTCTCTCCCTGTCTCCCTCCTTTCTCTCCCTGTCTCCCTCCTTTCTCTCCCTGTCTCCCTCCTTTCTCTCCCTGTCTCCCTCCTTTCTCTCCCTGTCTCCCTCCTTTCTCTCCCTGTCTCCCTCCCTCTCCTTTCTCTCTCTGTCTCCCTCCCTCTCCTTTCTCTCTCTGTCTCCCTCCCTCTCCTTTCTCTCCCTGTCTCCCTCCCTCTCCCTGTCTCCCTCCCTTCCTTGAAGATCATGCAACTGCGCATGTGTGACGGTTGCTCATGCTCATTTGCGAGATTTTCCTTGTAGGCGTAACTCACAAGTTGAAAACTATTATAATGGATGCTTTAAAGCTCTGTTTCTGCTACCAAAAATCAAATACATATTACCATCTGAGGCTCAAGAAGACTGTTCTGCACTTGCTGGGCCTCATACTAACCAATCAGTGACAATCTCTCAGTAACATGCTGCTAAGACGTGGTCCCAGATAGGTTAGAACAATACACTGCACAATCAGTACTACAGAGTCTGTCAGCATATGATGCAACTATGCAGACCCATAAATGGAATATTTTAATGATTTTTGTTATAGTAAAAACAAAGCTTCTTAATAAAATAAAGTATATAAAAGTAAATAGATACACATATATACAGTGCCTTGCAAAAGTATTCACCCCCATGACTTTTCACCTATTTTGTTACATTACAGCCTAAAGTTCAATATTATGTTAATCTGAATTTTATGCGATGGATCAGAACACAATAGTCTAAGTTGGTGAAGTGAAATGAGAAAAATATATACATAAAACTACTTTTTAGAAATAGAAAAAAGAAAATTGGCATGTGCGTATGTATTCACCCCCTTTGTTACGAAGCCCATAAAAAGCTCTGGTGCAACCAATTACCTTCAGAAGTCACATAATTAGTGAAATGATGTCCACCTGTGCGCAATCTAAGTGTCACATGATCTGTCATTACATATACACACCTTTTATGAAAGACCCCAGAGGCTGCAACACCTAAGCAAGAGGCACCACTAACCAAACACTACCATGAAGTCCAAGGAACTCTCCAAACAAGTAAGGGACAATGTTGTTGAGAAGTTCAAGTCAGGGTTAGGTAATAAAAAAATATCCAAATATTTGATGATCCCCAGGAGCACCATCAAATCTATCATAACCAAATGGAAAGAACATGGCACAACAGCAAACCTGCCAAGACACGGCCGCCCACCAAAACTCACAGACCGGGCAAGGAGGGCATTAATCAGAGAGGCAGCACAGAGACCTAAGGTAACCCTGGAGGAGCTGCAGAGATCCACAGCAGAAAGTGGAGTATCTGTACATAGGACGGCAATAAGCTGTACGCTCCATAGAGTTGGGCTTTATGGCAGAGTGGCCAGAAGAAAGCCATTACTTTCAGCAAAAAACTAAATTGAGTTTGTAAAAAGGCATGTGGGAGACTCCCAAAATGTATGGAGGAAGGTGCTCTGGTCTGAAGAGACTAAAATGTAACTTTTCGGCCATCAAAGATAACGCTATGTCTGGCGCAAACACAACACATCACATCACCCAAAGAACACCATTCCCACAGTGAAACATGGTGGTGGCAGCATCATGCTGTGGGGATGTTTTTCAGCAGCCGGGACTGGGAAACTGGTCAGAGTTGTGAGAAAGATGGATGGTGCTAAATACAGGGATATTCTTGACCAAAACCTGTACCACTCTGTGCGTGATTTGAGGCTAGGACGGAGGTTCACCTTCCAGCAGGACAATGACCCCAAACACACTGCTAAAGCAACACTTGGGAAACATGTAAATGTGTTGGAATGGCCTAGTCAAAGCCCAGACCTCAATCCAATAGAAAATCTGTGGTCAGACTTAAAGATTGCTGTTCACAAGCGCAAACCATCCAACTTGAAGGAGCTGGAGCAGTTTTGCAAGGAGGAATGGGCAAAAATCCCAGTGGTAAGATGTGGCAAGCTCATAGAGACTTATCCAAAGCGACTTGGAGCTGTGATTGCCGCAAAAGGTGGCTCTACAAAGTATTGACTTTAGGGGGGTGAATAGTTATGCACATTGACTTTTTTTGTTATTTTGTCCAATTTGTTGTTTGCTTCACAATAAAAAAAAAAAAAAAAAAAACATCATCAAAAGTTGTGGGCCTGTTCTGTAAATTAAATGATGAAAATCCTCAAACAATCCATGTTAATTCCAGGTTGTAAGGCAACAAAACACAAGAAAAGGGGGTGAATACTTTTGCAAGCCACTGTACCTAGAAAAATCCAGGATGCTTCCACATCCCTTTAACCAATTCTGATAGCACCTCCAAAACATGTCATATCAACCCTAATCTGGTACTTCTACTTTAACAGAGAATGTGGACATCTTTATAGTTGCAAAACTTAAAGGACGCCTTTGAGAAAAAGTTGCTAACGTTTTTAGGTGTAAATTGACCAAAAAAGGTATCTAAGAAAGAAAAAAGGAATATTCAGAGATATGGTTGTTTCTGTTCTATAAAGTATTCACAAAATGTAAACACATGCCAAAGACAGCAAATGCTACTTAAAATATGTCTTTATTAGGGTTTAAAAGCTGGCAGACCTGCGCTGCCACATACTTTCCTCACTAATAATAACTAACTGAGGTAATATAGGTTGAATCATATTTTGTCTGTCTGAAATTTTGGAGAAAATTAGGTCACTACTGGGTTTGAAATAAGCCAGTAATGGAGAACTGAAGTTTACAAGTGGGGTGAGGATTCTTTCTGCCTCTTATGGTTAATAGCTGGATATCTTGTGAATAGCTCAAGATGTCACAGTATGGGTTTGCAGAGGAGGGCCTATAGTAGGATGGATACAGTTTTTTAAACAAATACTTTTTGTTTTTGATTGTGAGGACTATGTATATGTGTGTATATATTTGTGTCCAATAATCTAGTAATTATTAATATACTAGCGACATGCCCGTCAAAAAATGACGGCAATAAAATTGTAAGGCAGATAATGCTGTTTGCCACAGAGAGTAAGTGTTTTGGTGGTCTGAGATCCTTGTGCGGTCATTGCGACGCTGGCGCTGAGCGGCTTTCTTAATATACTAGCGACTTGCCAGTCAAAAAATGAAGGCAATAAAATTGTATGGCAGGTAATGCTGTTTGCCACAGAGAGTAAGTGTTTTGGTGGTCTGAGATCCTTGTGCGGTCATTGCGACGCTGGCACTGAGCGGCTTTGGCGCTCATCAAATTTATTTTTTAATCTTAATATGAAGTATTTAGTAGCAGCAGGTAAACTGCATCAAAACATTTTAAAGCAATTTTTAAAAGGCCAAAATTAAAAATGAGTGCTGCAATGGTTACAAAATAAAGTCTGGAAGACGTCCAAAAGATTGAGACCCCCTGCTATGGACCCACTAAGTGTCCTGCAAACGGTTTCCCATAATTCAAATGTAACAACACATACAGTTAAATATATTTTCATGGAAACCTTGTTTGGGGCAGGTTTTACTGCAGCTCACATTAAATACCTCTGGAATGATACACTTCAAACATATACAGGGTTTGTTTTATTCATCCTCAAAGCAACCAACGTGATCAATATCCTATTCATGAAGCCTCAGAATGACCAATCGTTTCCCAAGCGTTTCATATAAACATTAAATCTTTTGTGGATTAGGCAATGGAAGAACTAACCACAACTATTCACGGAGGAGAACGCTATATTTATTTCACGGTTCAACTGTGTCAACCATTTTTGCCAGGTTTATGGTTATCCTTATGGAACGCGACTGACCTGAGATTATGCAGGACGGGGACTGAAGGCTTACACACACACACAGAAGAGAAGAATGCCTGGCTGCCTGCAGATAATAGAAGTATTAAAACTTTGCATATTTTATAGGAAAATAAACATCACTGCCAGGAATGTTTTACTTATAACAAAGCATACCAGCTACATCCATATGCTCATATACAGTGTATTTGTATCTCATTTTTAGCCATCGACTATAAGAAAACTAAAAAGGTATATGGAAGTTTCCTGGATTAAGAATGCATCTGATAGAGGAGAATCAGTAGTGTATGAAAACATTTTTGCATAAAATACCCAAAAATAAAAATTAATTACCCTGAAGTTTGCAAAATTTCAGGCAGATGGTTTTGAGAAGGAACGCCCCTAAAAATCCAAGCTAAATTAGTGTTAAATTCATAATTAGTTCTGGCCAATCAGAGGCAGGTACAACAATGTATCAGTTCCCCTCTCTGGCTGAGACAAAGGCAGCCGTGATAATGACAGCTGATTCGTTAAGAAACAACTCTGCACAGCTCATTAACTAGGACGCTTGTACATTTCCTGTTTTGTCTCTGCCAGTGCATTGGCACAAAGCAGACAGTAGGTGGCAAGACGGTGGCGCATCAAGAGTTTGTTCAATTTGTTTTTTAGTGCAAGTGCTAGAGTTAGGGTTTAGGGTTAGGGATTAACATTAGAGTAGTTGCAGATGATAAGCATTACATAGTAAAATAGTGGGGTGTACAGAGCGCAACCACTACTTTACTATGTACAGCTTATCATCTGCCATTAACCTAACCCTGAACCCCAACTCTAACCCTAATAACAAATCGAACAAAATCTCAGCACGCCTCTATTACGCCACCGGCTAGCAGAGACAAAACAGGAAAGGTCTGGACGATTTGCCTACATAAGTGCCTTGGGGTGGAGCTCACACAAGAAATGTTAAATATTCTTTAAGTTACAAATATACAGAACTCCTCAATGAAATTATTTGATATGAGACACCCAATCAATCAGACTTAAAAGTTTATGGAAGTTCCCGTTTTTAACTTTTTCTAATCTAATTATCACATGCTGCTTAGATCAGAAACACACATTACATTGAGTCATTATATAAAAAATTATATTTTAATATATAAATTACATAAAATAAAAAAAAATAGTTATCCACATCCCCGGAGGTGCCTACATCAGAGCCTTGTACTAACCAATACTGCATTCAAGTATGTGAACTAACCATCCAACCAGTAGCAGCACAGGTTTCATTCCAGGGAGGAAAGAGGTGTGTGGTGGGAACAAAATACTATACATTCCATGATGCTTTGCTGCAGAGACTGATTCCCCAAACAATGCAACAATGTTGTAGCTGCCTCTGATTGGCCACAACAAATTCTGAATTTTATGCTAATTTAGCTTAGATTTTCTTAAAGTCAACTGCCTGGAAACTGAAGAAGGATAAGTTTATTCATGTTTATTTCTGGATTTTATTGTGCAAAAATGACTGAATACACTACTGGTTCACCTCTATCAGATGCATTCATAATCCATGAAACTTTCATATGCCTTTATAGCACATTATATTCCTCAAAAATCCATTTACCTTTAATTTGAACAATGCAATGACCATAAAAAGGAGCTAGAGAGATCACAACAGGTTAAAGATTCTGGTCACTATGTTTTCTTCACATCAGTTTTCTGTAGATATTAAACTAAACAAAAATATTATTTAAGCTAAGCTTGGTTACAGCCAATTACGCAGTGCTTCAAAATGGAAAAATCATTTTACTTAACCAAAACATTATTGGGATCATTTATCTCGGCTTCCCAGAAGCTGAACTGGTAGATCTGGCCACCACGGCTGAAAGCACAATGTCATTTCTGCCATGGTGCTTAGTTCTGCTTTTGTTAAACCTTTGCAGTTTTTTGGAGTGGGTTTAGAATATAAATAAATCCTCTCCAGGCTGTTTTTCCTCACTCCGTCTGCCATTATTCTATATATAAAAGAAGCCACGGCTGAACCTAGTGAAGGAGATGGCAGTTTGACCTTGCTAGGATCCCTGGTTTCCCAGGAAGAGATAATTAACATGTCTGTATCATGCTAGTCTTTCCTCTGGCAGGGGGGCCCAAATGGCCAGGGGGTGATATTGTACATTTCCCTCATGCAGAGAGCGTGTCTGCCCAACTACTTTCCTGTATTGGGCCAATCCTTAATCTGCTGGGAACTTTCTACTTCACAACCAGGTACACTTGTAACTGGACCCAGTAATACACTTTACTAAACTCAGTGGGGGAAATGCAGCATTTCGAGACCAAACATGACTGGGTACCATCCATACACCAATAACTGTAAAAATGTGTAATACATGGAATATGGCTCAAGATGGATGACACAAAAAGAAATGGAACAAAGCGAAACAACATGACCGACATCCCACACACAACTCCCAATGACCAACATGGCTTCCAGAGTCCTGACACTCCAGCTCAGAGGACATCTTCCAAAGACCTGAGGAGAAATAGTGGCAGCTCAGGATGGTTCATGCCCCTGGAAGTCCAACAGTCCCCTATGTAGTTTTAGCGTCTCCCTGGGCATGACAGGGAGGAGTTATGCTCCAGTAGAAGTATAAATACATGGGTTTTCCCGCTCTTTTTCACTTGACAGTTGGTTATCAATCAGTTTTTAATAAAGAAACTGTGGTCTTATTTACCCAAATGTAATTGAAATCTGTGTCCTGTTTAATTTTGTGAAATTTGGGAATAATCCTACTTTTCCCCATCTTGATATATTCCCGACCTGAGAGCCCGAAGAAATAAGAACAACATCGAAAGTACCACACTATGGCAATGTTGGTCATTACATAAATACACAATGGCACCATAATCCATTGGATGGTTATTTTACTCACTGTTCAATCAACTACTGATGCTTAGCCTCCAGTGAGTGAGATGGGCCCTCTGGGTAAGATGGGCCAGTTATCTGTTGCCCATGACTATTTTAATGAAGTCAATAAAAGCCACTCAAAGACCTTGACAGCACACTTACACTTCCTACTCGACAGAGCAGCAAGCCAGCACCTAGAATGCACTTTATTCATGCTCCACCATTGTTAAAAGGGATACAGAAGGTCCCTAGATTTTACTAGGTATATAATATCCCTGTGTATCTATTTACCTTTATGTCCAATATTTTATTAATAAGTGCTTATAAGCTCTGTTTTTACTACCTAAAATCAAACAAATAGTCCCTGTATGGGTCTCCCCACTGAAGCTCATGAAGACACTGTAGTCCTGAGTTGTCTCCTACTAACCAATAAGTCACCATCTCTAAGGAACATTCTGCAACATGCTGCTGAGATGTGGTCCCTGATAGGCTAGGACCCTACACTACACTGAATTACGGCAGGTACACAGCATCAAACCTAGAAAATCTTTAGCCACTAAAAAGATTAAAAGCAAAGATATTAATATTATTACAATTTATAGTGTCATCATTTTCCATAGTACTGTTTACAAGAACGCAGTAAAGTATAGTGTGTATGATAAATTACAAAGTTAAACCTCTATTTTATTTTTTATTTTATTTAAATTACAAAGTTAAAACACGTTTTAAGGTATGGAGAAATACAATATGGCACAATAAGGCAACAGACAATCTGCGCAATGGAGTGGAGCTTGGAAGCTAGAGGATGTGTGAGACAGGAAAGTAACAGATGCATGTGCATGATACATGCAAGGTAACAGGCTGCAGCTGATGAAGATGGCTGTGTATTATAGGATGTGTGTTTGGACTTTAGGCGATAGACTTGATTAATTGGACTCACCCCAACAGGAAGTTGATTTAATTCTAAAGAGCATTATATACACACACACATACTGCATCACATATATAGTTGTGGTAATTACGAATTGGTGGTCACGCCATGTTAAAAGTTACAGGCATGCGCAGTCAGCGCCTATGGCGCTCATTCCGGGGTTCGTGATGTGCGCCTATGGCGCTCAAGGAGAGGCCCGCATTACTGTGCTGCAATGATTGCCAAAGGCGCTTTTTGCAGCCCTCGCAATTGTGGCCTTTCAGGGTCCCTCTCAGGGTCATCTGTTCCATCATAGTTGTTATTTGCCCGAGGACGCTCCATCGATGGAGGATCAAAACAGATTGAAGGCGATCATGTCGATGCCTGCGATCAGGGCCTAAAGGATGTAGGACTTTGGCGCTGAATGCTAGGCACGCAAGACTTTGAAAAAATTACGACTTTAACGGACAATATTTTTTTCAAGCCTGTAACTCGGAAGCCGTCGGAAAACAACCAAAAAACGGCAATTAATTAAAAAATTTACTTACAACCCCACACACAGCATAGGAGAGAGGCAGGGAGCCTGTGAGTGAGGTTGCAAGCTAATTTGAGGCTTAATTGGCGCTTTTCGCGGATTGAAAAAAGGAAAAAGATTGCGGTCGTAAAGACAGAAATGTTTTCAAAAAGACTCAAAAGGAGGCCAAAGCCCGTAACACTTAGCCCATCAACGCGAGCCCCGCAAGACTTTGAAAATACAAGCCACGGCGCTCCTCGCGAGGCACGTAAGTCTTGAACAGAGAGAGAGAGAGAGAGAGAGAGAGAGAGAGAGAGAGAGAGAGAGAGAGAGAGAGAGAGAAAAGAGAAAGACACAGGGGAGGGGGCGGGGGAGGGTGGAAAGAGACACAGGGGGAGAGAGGGGGAAAACCAGACACAGGGGAGGGAAATAAGGGTGAAAAAACACAGGACAGGGAGAGAGGGGGAAACAGGCACAGGGATCAGAGAGTTGGGAGTGGTTCTCAATGAGTGCCGATGGAGCTCAGCACGAGGCACGAAAATGGCGAGGTGGACGACGTCTGCAATGAGCGCTCATCGAGAGGACCATAAAGTATACAGTGAAGGCGCTCATCGCTAGGCCCACAAGTGTGGGAGAGCCTTGCTTTGTGTGGCAAGCAGCATTGCCAGCCTCCAAATTTTATTGCCGTCATTTTTGACGGGCAAGTCGCTAGTTTACAATAATAGCTATAATTCTATTCTATTTATAAATGGATGGGATGATATAATCCTATGCATTTTTATCTTTATCAGAACACATATTCAACTGCCAATAACTACTATGTATTGTTAATAACACTTTAGTAATTAACACAAGTAGACAAAATAATGAGAAATCAGAAATGAGAAATCAATATTAGAGCGCAATAAACAGACAAAAAAAATCCTGGTGGGTAATAAAATATTTGTAATTTATAATAAATGATAAACCGCTAAATAGCGGAGTTATACTAAGTTGTTATTGTAGGTTGTATCCAGGAAATAATGTCTAGACAGGGGATTCCCGTAATCTCTAAATCCTTTAAGATTTTGCGACAGGGAGCGGGGTAAACACACTTTTTGAAGTTTTATTTTGGAATTAAAATTAATTATTTTTTTATTAAAAAGTCCCCGGAAGATTGTTCTTAAATAACAATAAGTGAAGCTTAAACCCCTTCAGATACTGTATGAACTCTGTTGTTTTTTATGCATTTTATTGGTGCGCAATAAAAAGGATGATGATAATAATAATAATAATAATCATCTAGTATAATTATTACTAGTAACTTGCCTGTCATAAATGATGGTATCATGCGCTCTATGTGCCCTCAGTCTCTGCCCTCTAGTTCACTCTGTGCCCTCACTCGGTGCCCTGTGCCCTCACTCGGTGCCCTGTGCCCTCACTCGGTGCCCTCTGTCTCTGCCCTCTAGTTCACTCTGTGCCCTCACTCGGTGCCCTCTGTCTCTGCCCTCTAGTTCACTCTGTGCCCTCACTCGGTGCCCTCTGTCTCTGCCCTCTAGTTCACTCTGTGCCCTCACTCGGTGCCCTCTGTCTCTGCCCTCTAGTTCACTCTGTGCCATCACTCGGTGCCCTGTGCCCTCTGTCTCTGCCCTCACTCTGTGCCCTCTGTCTCTGCCCTCACTCTGTGCCCTCTGTCTCTGCCCTCTAGTTCACTCTGTGCCCTCACTCGGTGCCCTGTGCCCTCTGTCTCTGCCCCCACTCTGTGCCCTCGGCCCCACTCTGTGCCCTCGGCCCCACTCTGTGCCCTCGGCCCCACTCTGTGCCCTCGGCCCCACTCTGTGCCCTCGGCCCCACTCTGTGCCCTCGGCCCCACTCTGTGCCCTCGGCCCCACTCTGTGCCCTCGGCCCCACTCTGTGGCCCCTCTCTCTCTCTCAATGCATGCTTAAACAACCATCAACGCACATGCGCATTGTTGGCCAGAACGCAAATGACACTCTCTATTATAGTGCATCACTATTATTAATATCACTATTATGATTGTTGTTGTTCAAGACTTGCCACAGGGAGGAGGTGCCTCTGAAATGCCACATTTCCATTTGGCCCAATACATTTATCACTAACAATAATCATATTTTGCATTGGATTAATGAATTCTGAATAGCCAAAATAACTACAAATATTATTTAACAATTGTGCTGTAACACAACCTGAATGTTGTTCTCTGGAAAGTTGTATTGAAAGTAAAGCATGGCCACAGGCTTTAAGATAATCTTTTAAGACCTTATAGGAAAGACATCTTGGCAGTCTCCAATAGGTCTAGTGATTTATCCGAGCCCACTGACATCATTAGTAGTAAGACATACTCTCTACTTCCGCTCCCTAAAGTCATTGTTATTATCCTACCTCTTTATTGCTATGTTTACAGGTCTCAAATAATTGTCATTCAGACAGCACAGAAGTGCTATAATTTAGCTAGTTTTAAAAGCAACGCCTGAAAATGGTACACGCTGTTCTCTTTGGTATAGAAAATCCATTCTGCTCAGAATAACTTCCCACTAAATAGATAAGTACCTCTGTATTTAAAGACTGTGCCATGTTTAAATAGATTCACAAACCAGCAATTCCAGGAAGAAGCTTTATTTCAGGAAAATATAGTGCTTTTTTTAAACAAGGACAACGTGACAGATGTTGAAGGTGTGAGATGGGGAAAAAAAAATATCTTAGAAATATTATGTAGAGCAATCCATAAATGCTGATATCTTTTTGTAAATGTATAATTAGCAGAGGTGGAGCTAGATTGATAGATGAACATGAGATTGATGAGGAGGAAAGGTATGGCAAGCCTGGACAAGCTATTTAAAAAAAAAAAAAAAGTCTGTATATTTAGAGCGATGGACCATAAAGAAGTCGGAAGAACGGACGCCTTTGAATTGTGGTGTAGGAGAAAACTGCTCAGAATCCCTTGGTCTGCAAGAAGATCCAATAAATCAGTACTACAGAGAATGAAGCCAAACTGTTCACTAGAAGGTATGATCATGAGGCTGATGCTCAGATATTTTGGCCATAACATGAGACAGGGTTCCTTAGAGAAGACTCTGATGCTGGGAACGATTGAAGGTACACGAAGAAGGCAACAGGTGGATAGATGAGGTCATCAATGCAATGAACATGAGCTTGATGGAGCTCAGAGGCAGTGGCTGAGAGATGTACCTGGCATGTTGTGGTCCATAGGGTCAGAGAGAGTTGGACATGAATGAACGACTAAAACTAGAACATTTAGACATTACCCTATTGCTCATTATATCATTACTGCATGTTGCCCCTTGGACCAGTGGAGTCCCAAATGTATCATACAATTTTAGAAGTTATATTTATTGTGCTACTATCTATTAAATACGTAATGGATAAATATATAAATTAAATAAAAAAATATAATGTGAAATACGAACTAATTCTCTTGAAATGGATTATTTAAAGATGTATTTAAAGGGATGTGGAAGGATCCTGGATATTACTAGATATATAATATCGCTGCGTATCCATTTACTTTTATGTACTTTATATTATTAAGAAGTGCTTATACGCTCTGTTTTTACTGCCTATAATCAAACAAATAGTCACTGTATAGACTTGCCCTCTGCAGCATATGCAGACACAGTCTCTGCATGGCTGGATGTACAGTGTAGTGTCCTAGCCTATCAGGTACTACATCTCAGCTGCATATTGCAGAACACTGCTGAGAGATGATCACTGATTGGTTAGTATTAGACACTGCACCACCGTTACTACAGTCTGTGTCTACATATGCTGCAGAGGGCAGACCCATACAGGGACTATTGGTTTGATTTTAGGAAGTAAAAACAGAGCTTATAAGCGCTTCTTAATAATATAAAGTACATAAAAGTAAATACACACGCAGGGATTTTATATACCTAGTAATATCCAGAAACCTTGCACATCCCTGTGGCCGCTCATTCTGCTTCTCTACCTGCAGATTTCGCCGTTCCTACACATAAAGTTTCCATCACATACATGAAATAGATAAGGACATATTCATTTTTAAATGAAATGCGTCTCAGCACACAATAAAGTGAGAACCGCTGTTTTTATTGTTATCACAGCTCAGATGGTAATGGCAGTTTGCAGACACATTAATAAGAGGAAATACACAGAAGAATACTTGTTTCCTCTTTTTTTTTCATTACATATTTGGCTTTAAGTAAAGGAATCACTCAGCAAAAGAAATATTAAACTCAAAAAAGAAAACAATGTCCAATCCAATTGAGGCTAAAGCCAAGGTCTAATAATATCCCTGTCATCTTATTATAAATAGACTTCCATGCTGATCTCCGGCAAGGTTTCCTCCCCTGCTGCCAGGTCCTTTCTTTTTATATTGGTCAAACTTCCTTGAAAATATTTTCTTGTATCTCTGTTTGTCTGGGTCGTCCATTCTAGTTTATATTTGAGGACTATTGTATAGTTAGATCTATGGTATTCCCCGAAGTAACATACGGATGTGAGAGCTGGACCATAAAGAATGCTGAGCGCCAGAGAATTGATGCCTTTGAATTGTGGTGTTGCAGAAAACGGCTTAGAGTCCCTTGGACTGCAAGAAGATCCAATAAATCAATACTACACGAAATGAAGACAAACTGTTCACTGGAAGGTTTGATCATGAGGCTAAAAGCTCAAGTATTTTGGTGATATCATGAGAAGGCAGGATATAGATATAGGAAATAGATATATGAGGTTACTGAAGCAATGAACATGAGCTTGAGGGAGCTTAGAGGGACAGCAGCTGACTGATGTGGCTTGCATGCTGTGGTCCATAAGGTTATAGAGAGTCGGATACGACTGAAAGTGTAAACAACAGTTGTATAGTTTTACAGAACAAGCTGTACTGTTGATGTTTTTGCTACTTGAGACATTTGATTAATTGACGGAGCCATTTCCAGAGATCCTCCATTCATCGTAAACCTCCAATATTTGTAGTTCTTACTGGAATGAGAGTTTTCTAGCAGTAGCTATCCCCTTCTAGATCACTGCCTTGTGGTGATGAAAGGGCTCGTGTACCTCAATGAAGCTATGAGCTATACCATGTAGGATCACCCATGATGGGCAGGTCATAGCAGAGAGGTCAGACAAATCAGAGCCACTGGAGAAGGAATTAGCAACCCACTCCAGAATCTGTCAAGAAAACGTTATGTGTATAGGGTCAGAGACCGACAAAACAGCTGCCAGTCCCTTCTCCACAAAAACTACGAATGTGGATTTTGCAAAATTCACATTTGCGTTTTTTATTTTTTCTTGTTCATCATGGCTAAGCCCCACCCATCTCGCCCCCAAAAGGAAGCTTGGGCAGCCCTTTCCCCCCAAGGTGAGTTCCACTCAACCCCTCAACCCTTCCCGAAGGACGTCACTATCTACCCATATTTTATGTTCTTTGCATTGTTTGCAGGGACCCCGGGAACGGAACCCAAAAGAATCTTAAGGGTTTGCTGTAGACTGAAAAAAATGATGTACTAATCTCGTGAAATCTGGAGCCATGTGGTGGCCTTTTAACCACGTTCATTTACAACTTCATATTTAGAGATCTATTAACCGCATTGTCCGTCCACGCATTGTGGTTTTCTAGTTTCATGAAATAATAATAAAATCGTCAACAGTTTTGTCAAGCTCATCCTCTAGTGAAGGAATGAATAACTAAAACCAGAAGTCCAGTGGTTCCCTAATCCGACCCCAGGGACCTGCCGACAGTCCTGTTTGGGACAGGTGGTGATTATGCTTTTTCAACAAGTAATAGCACCTCTAATTGCATTATTTATAGAGGGTTATCTCTAAATCGGGAGTTCTGAGAACTGGTGAGGGAACCATTGATGTTAAGCATGGGACAAACAAATTGGAATTAGAAAAATAAATAAACACAACAAACGCATAAAATATATTTCAATTTATATGGTCTTTTGAATAACTATACTTGATAATGCAATAATGTTTTTTAGAAAGCAAATAAATAAAATATACACAACTATAAAAACATTACAATTCAAAAGTGTCCAGTAAGCGTGGTTTAAAATAATTGACGTTCTAAAATCCCAAAGGAATAGGAAGTCGGGGGTGGAATTCCTACTAATATCCTTACACTACGTTTATTGACGTCTCTTCTACCCACCGACTGGAAGAGTCAGGTGGAAATGTAATCCCTTGATGCTATGAAAAGCTTGTGAGATAATCTTCCCCTCCCAGACAACATTCACTTCCTCCTCCCTTTTTTCTCAATGAACAGCATTATAGATTAGTTGTCACTTACGCAAATGGCCGAAGCATAAAGCTGGCACGTCCAGCGATTACGGTTGAGTTGTCCGACTGCCAGTAATAAGAATGCAATAACATAAACAAGCAGCTATTTGGAAAAGTTTACTAAACAGGAAAAAATATCTGATCAGCCAGGCTGTGGGATGCCTCAGTTTTATATTTATTACACTAGAAATAAAATGCAAAATGTCTTCGCAATGGCATAGAATGCAAGTACTAGAGTTGTAAAGACACAGATGAATGGAAGTTATTTTTACAAAGTAAAATAGTTTATGTGTGTGTGTATGTACATACATATATATATATATATATATATATATATATATATATATATATATATATATATATCACATATATAGTTGTGAGCGTACGAGTTGTTGCCCGAGGGTCTCAGTTGCTGGCATGGAGCGCCGTAGGCGCTCCATGCCAGCACCTGAGGACCTCGCAAAGCGAGGGCCGCAGTTGCTGGCATGGAGCGCCGAAGGCGCTCCTTGCCAGCAACTGCGACCCTCGCAAACTTCACGTCGCAACCCAAACAGTACGACACACACATTACGACACTCGCAAACAACATACGACACACGTTCACACACATTACGGACTCGCAACACTCGGACGCAACTCGCGAACATTACAAAATGTCAAACACAATACATACACACACCACATACATAAAAAACTTACCTACACCAAGAGGGAGCACCCAGCACCTCAAAAATACAACTTACACCTCGATTTTACTTCAAATAAAACAGTTTAGAGACTAAAAAAAAAACGAAGCGAGAGAAAAAATGGCCGCCGAACAAAACGAAAACGAGGCTACAGCACTCTAAACTCGCAAAACACCACAAGAAACTCGCAAAACACCACAAAACACCTACGGATATTCCGATACAAACGTATAACACACATTACTCGCCATTTGACGCCAATGCGGAAGTACACGACAACGGTTTGGGCTCGTGCACGCACAGTATTACACTGCACACATTCAGCACGCTTACACAGCAGATCCACACCACTAATGCTGCAGCAACATCAAAACACATTCACAGCTCTTCCACACAATGCTTTAAAATAGGTAAAGTATATTCATTTATTAATGTATTATATATTTCATTATTACACACTAAACAGCATTAGCTACCTTACAATTTCATTGCCGTCATTTTTTGACGGGCAATTCGCTAGTATATATATATATATTTGTGGGCACATTTACATGTCCTGGCTCGGCTTTCCAGAATGCAGTGTAATAACTGTTTTTCTGAATAGTGATACCTTTTTTATTGGACAAACGTATTCATAATAATGAGGGGGCTGAGGATGAGGAGGGGGGCTGAGGATGAGGAGGGGGGCTGAGGATGAGGAGGGGGGCTGAGGTTGAGGAGGGAGGTTGAGGATGAGGAGGGAGGTTGAGGATGAGGAGGGAGGTTGAGGATGAGGAGGGAGGTTGAGGATGAGGAGGGAGGTTGAGGATGAGGAGGGAGGTTGAGGATGAGGGGGGAGGGTGTTGAGGATGAGGGGGGAGGGTGTTGAGGTTGAGGGGGGGTGTTGAGGTTGAGGGGGGGTGTTGAGGTTGAGGGGGGGTGTTGAGGTTGAGGGGGGGGTGTTGAGGTTGAGGGGGGGTGTTGAGGTTGAGGGGGGGTGTTGAGGTTGAGGGGGGGTGTTGAGGTTGAGGGGGGGTGTTGAGGTTGAGGGGGGGGTGTTGAGGTTGAGGGGGGGGTGTTGAGGTTGAGGGGGGGGTGTTGAGGTTGAGGGGGGGTGTTGAGGTTGAGGGGGGGTGTTGAGGTTGAGGGGGGGTGTTGAGGTTGAGGGGGGGTGTTGAGGTTGAGGGGGGGTGTTGAGGTTGAGGGGGGGTGTTGAGGTTGAGGGGGGGTGTTGAGGTTGAGGGGGGGTGTTGAGGTTGAGGGGGGGTGTTGAGGTTGAGGGGGGGTGTTGAGGTTGAGGGGGGGTGTTGAGGTTGAGGGGGGGTGTTGAGGTTGAGGGGGGGTGTTGAGGTTGAGGGGGGGTGTTGAGGTTGAGGGGGGGTGTTGAGGTTGAGGGGGGGTGTTGAGGTTGAGGGGGGGTGTTGAGGTTGAGGGGGGGTGTTGAGGTTGAGGGGGGGTGTTGAGGTTGAGGGGGGGTGTTGAGGTTGAGGGGGGGTGTTGAGGTTGAGGGGGGGTGTTGAGGTTGAGGGGGGGTGTTGAGGTTGAGGGGGGGTGTTGAGGTTGAGGGGGGGTGTTGAGGTTGAGGGGGGGTGTTGAGGTTGAGGGGGGTGTTGAGGTTGAGGGGGGGTGTTGAGGTTGAGGGGGGGTGTTGAGGTTGAGGGGGGGTGTTGAGGTTGAGGGGGGGTGTTGAGGTTGAGGGGGGGTGTTGAGGTTGAGGGGGGGTGTTGAGGTTGAGGGGGGGTGTTGAGGTTGAGGGGGGGTGTTGAGGTTGAGGGGGGGTGTTGAGGTTGAGGGGGGGTGTTGAGGTTGAGGGGGGGTGTTGAGGTTGAGGGGGGGTGTTGAGGTTGAGGGGGGGTGTTGAGGTTGA
The DNA here is from genome assembly GCA_027410445.1 of Discoglossus pictus. Classification (NCBI taxonomy): domain Eukaryota; kingdom Metazoa; phylum Chordata; class Amphibia; order Anura; family Alytidae; genus Discoglossus; species Discoglossus pictus. The sequence continues at coordinate 20,919,945 of CM050165.1, read as the reverse complement.
GGGGGGGTGTTGAGGTTGAGGGGGGGTGTTGAGGTTGAGGGGGGGTGTTGAGGTTGAGGGGGGGTGTTGAGGTTGAGGGGGGGTGTTGAGGTTGAGGGGGGGTGTTGAGGTTGAGGGGGGGTGTTGAGGTTGAGGGGGGGTGTTGAGGTTGAGGGGGGGTGTTGAGGTTGAGGGGGGGTGTTGAGGTTGAGGGGGGGTGTTGAGGTTGAGGGGGGGTGTTGAGGTTGAGGGGGGGTGTTGAGGTTGAGGGGGGGTGTTGAGGTTGAGGGGGGGTGTTGAGGTTGAGGGGGGGTGTTGAGGTTGAGGGGGGGTGTTGAGGATGAGGAGGGGGGGTTGAGGATGAGGAGGGGGGGGTTGAGGATGAGGAGGGGGAGTTGAGGATGAGGAGGGGGGTTGAGGATGAGGAGGGGGGTTGAGGATGAGGAGGGGGGTTGAGGATGAGGAGGGGGTTGAGGATGAGGAGGGGGTTGAGGATGAGGAGGGGGGTTGAGGATGAGGAGGGGGGTTGAGGATGAGGAGGGGGGTTGAGGATGAGGAAGGGGGCTGAGGAGGAGGAAGGGGGTTGAGGAGGAGGAAGGGGGTTGAGGAGGAGGAAGGGGGTTGAGGAGGAGGAAGGGGGTTGAGGAGGAAGGGGGTTGAGGAGGAGGGGGTTGAGGATGAGGAGGTTGAGGATGAGGAGGTTGAGGATGAGGAGGGATGAGGAGGAGGGAGGTTGCGGATGAGGAGTGGGGTTGAAGAGTGGGGAGGAGAGACACAGGGAAGGGAGATGGGGGAAGAGACACAGGGAAGGGAGATGGGGGGGAAGAGACACAGGGAAGGGAGATGGGGGGGAAGAGACACAGGGAAGGGAGATGGGGGGAAGAGACACAGGGAAGGGAGAGGGGGAGAAGAGACACAGGGAAGGGAGAGGGGGGAAGAGACACAGGGAAGGGAAAGTGGGGGAAGAGACAAAGGGAAGGGAGAGGGGGGAGAGACACAGGAAAGGGAAAGGGGGGGGAGAGACACAGGAAAGGGAAAGGGGGGGAAGAGACACAGGAAAGGGAGAGGGGGTGAAGAGACACAGGGAAGGGAGAGGGGGTGAAGAGACACAGGGAAGGGAGAGGGGGGGGGGAAGAGACACAGGGAAGGGAGAGGGGGAGGGAAGAGACACAGGGAAGGGAGAGGGGGAGGGAAGAGACACCAGTATTTTGTGGTAAAATAGGTGCCTCGGCTTATACTCGGGTCGGATTATACCCGAGTATATATGGTAATTACACTGGGCAGGCGCTTCATTGAGGCATCAGGTCATATCTATAACCGTACTGGCTGTCCGCGATTGTGAATATAAGTATCACACTTGGATCTAACTCTGTCCACATTATAAACTTTTACAGCATTACAATGAACATTGTTCACAACATGAGGGAAAGTGCAATAAGACAATATTTCCAGTATTGTAAAACGTTAACATTTGCCCTACACTGAGATTTGCTACATTGCTGCTACCACTTGGATATTTATGTGGACTATTTACCATGCATTGCAGAATTTGGCTCAGACTGTGTCATGAGCATCTTCACTATTCAAAATGGCAGCTATTTAAATCTGGGACTCCAGTTCAATATTGTCAATAACTGGGCTAAATCGCTACTGTACCTATATCACAGCATATGGATTGGTGCTTTGTTTTTCTCTTAGCTCAAGTACAGTCTAATATCTTGGGCCATATATTTAGTAGAGTCTGACACTGGAGTATTGGAATTGCAATATTCAAACATCACATGTCTTACCATCTCCACATATGCATAGAGGGGGATGCAACCGTGGTACATCTTATAACTACAGCAGCACTATATTATGACTATGAATGGACAGAGACTTTCATCACGCTGATGCTCCAGTCACTACGCAATGCTCTGCATTTAAAGCTGCACTCTATGGTTGCCTACTGGTTTGGGATCCAGAGGCACTATTCTACTCCTGCATATATATTCATGACTTACAAGCACCTGACATACTAATTATATCACTTCTCATTGAGAAGTCACTTTGCAGTGGGTCTTCTATATTATTGACATATTATGTGGATTACAGTTAACAGCTTTTAGCAACTGAGTTGGCTCTGGATAGGGAAGTCACGTAATTTGGACCGCACCTTTTGTTATATTCATTATTTAATTATTATTACTGTTCTCTTTTCTAGTATTTTTTCTTTTTTACGATTTAATAAAATTTATCTTTTAACAGAGTTACTTTGGGGTCTTACTGTGCGTGCTCCTTTTGCACACTTTCATTTCTCCCGGCTGTGTATATTCTAATTATAACTCCGCAATTTATTTTGCTACTATTTAGTTTATTTCCCCTTAAACCACTCAAGTGTTGTTTAGCAGTGTGTTTGGGGTCATTGTCCTGCTGGAAGGTGAATCTCCGTCCTAGCCTCAAATCACGCACAGAGTGGTACAGGTTTTGCTCAAGATTATCCCTGTATTTAGCACCATCCATCTTTCCCTCAACTCTGACCAGTTTCCCAGTCCCAGCTGCTGAAATGGTGTTCTTTGGGTGATGTGATGTGTTGGGTTTGCTCCAGACATAGCGCTTTCTTTGATGGCCGATAAGTTCATTTTTAGTCTCATCAGACCAAAGCACCTTCCTCCATACATTTTGGGAGTCTCCCACATGCCTTTTCGCAAGCTCAAAATGTGCCATTTTGTTTTTTGCTGAAAGTAATGGCTTTCTTCTTTCTTCTTAGGTCTCTGTGCTGCCTCTCTGATTAATGCCCTCCTTGCCCGGTCCGTGAGTTTTGGTGGGTGGCCGTCTCTTGGCAGGTTTGCTGTTGTGCCATTTTCTTTCCATTTGGTTATGATAGATTTGATGGTGCTCCTGGGGATCATCAAAGATTTGGATATTTTTTTATAACCTAACCCTGACTTGTACTTCTCAACAATATTGTCCCTTACTTGTTTGTAGAGTTCCTTGGTCTTCATGGCAGTGTTTGGTTAGTGGTGCCTCTTGCTTAGGTGTTGCAGCCTCTGGGGCCTTTCAAAAAAGGTGTGTATATGTAATGACAGATCATGTGACACTTAGATTGCACACATACTGACATATTTTTCACTAATTATGTGACTTCTGAAGGTAATTAGTTGGGCTTCATAACAAAGGGGGTGAATAAATATGCACATGCAAATTTTCTGTTTTCTATTTCTAAAAAATAGTTTTATGTATATATTTTTCTCATTTCACTTCACCAACTTAGACTATTGTGTTCTGATCCATCACATAGAATTCAGATTAACAAAACATTGAATTTGAGGCTGTAATGTAACACAATAGGTAAAAAGTCAAGGGGGGTGAATACTTTTGCAAGGCACTGTATAAACAGTAGTAACATAGAAACACAGATTTGATGGCAAATAAGGACGGAAAATACCAAGCTAGTCAGCCTATTTGATCCAGCCAAAACATTGGCTTAATTTACCCTAAGGGTACTGTCAAGATCCACCATTTTGTTGGGCTTAGAAATGTCACTAGACAAATCCTGCTCAGCAGATCATAGGTTTGCGGTGTCCCTGCTAACAGCATATGGACCAGTACCAGGACACCTTTCCCCAAGAGCACCAGCGTTAGGACAGAATACCAGGATCCCTAACAGTTACCGACTGTAACTTAGCATAACAGGCAGGATCAGCAGAAATACCCCAGGAAGGATGAAGGTTTTCATGGGACACAATATTGAACAATCACCTTTCCCCCCCACATGAGCCCTCCTCTCAGTTAATTACTTGACCAATCCCTCCTGCCTTAGACAGGCATGCTTTCCTACCAGTGCTTCCTCACTGATTCCGACTAAATAGGTAAATATTGCACCTTTGGGGTTATGTGGTCCAAGTGCAAGTTTTACATTTCTCATTGTTGAATTTTAGATTTCATCCATCTAGTTTTATGAAATTATTAATTATTTACCTTATGCTCTTAGAATGACCAGATATTTTTATGTCATCTGCAACAAGGCAAACTTTCCCTCGAAGCCCACTAGCAATATCACTAATAAATATATTAAACCAAGAAGTCCCCTGCCATGTACCAGTCTAAGCTCCTTTTTTTCCTCACTAAAACATACATTTTACGGTCATGTCTTTGAATAATGATTATATTACATGGCGCTGACCCAGAAGTTCTGACCAACATCAACATTCCAAAACTTGCTTTTAATAAAGTCATTTTTGTTGGATTTCCCCAGTGAATGTAAACCAACTGCTGGAGATACAGACATCATCTGAAACCCGCTACCCTGTTTTGCTCTTAAGCTGTAGCTTGTCATTGTTACTGGGAATATAATTGTACAGTTTTTAGTTGATGCAGTGCACCTCCTTACAACCCAAAATACCTTAATAAAGACCTCAACAAAGTCAAATAGATGGAGATACAAGTATATCACAATGAGTATTTGAAAGGCAACATCACTGTGACAAGCATGAACCTCTCCCTTGTCACTAAGCATTATGGGATACTACTAATCAGAAGATGGTGACTTGACATATGTACTACCGTTGTTAGAGGTAAAGAATTAACAATATATGAAAAATCAAATCCATTACCAGTACAGTGGAGATCTCTACATTGTTGCCCCAGCGGTGGAGCCAGAAAGTCCCTTAGTTTCCAAACTAAGACTCCATGACCTTTTCCTCGGGCAAGCAACAGAGAAGGTCGTTTAGCAAAAGCCCCACGACTCAGAGTGTATTAGCTTTGTTTGTTTATCTCCCATTTCTTTTTATTCCTGCACAATTGGAAGTATTTTCTCTGTACTTGACTTTTTTGTTTTATTAAATCCTACTTAATAACTATTTGGCTAGCTGATTATTGAGATAACCACCAGATTTTTTTACAATGGTACGATTTTGGGCGTTTTTTATATTTTTGGCAGGCTCTTAAAGAACCGTCTTATTAATGTTTTTCTATTTTGTGTGTTTGTTTAGATTTTTCTATTATCTTTTTGGGAAGAGTGTACTCCACATTCCATTCTTATATTTTGTCTTTACTTATCAATTCTCTTCACAAATGGCCCAAAGTCTTGACCAGGCACATTTTTGTCATTTTTTGCCACTGCACCCTTTCACATACTAGGAATTTTTTTTAGATGTCTTATGTCTTTAAGCTTACACGCCTTCAGCCTCGCAATGCACTTAGGATAAAAGCTTTATATTATATGTTCATGACTGTAAGCTCAAGGACAAGGCCCTCAACTCAATTTGGCTCAGTTTGTTTAAGTAATTATTGCCCTGATCTTTTCCATAGCAATCTACAGTAAATACATGAGTTTTGCAAAACAATGCAGGTTTCTATTGGACAAAACCAAACGCCATTGTAAAATATTATTAATCATGCAAGAAAGTGTATTAGCAGACAACATTCAATATGGCGTAAAGAATACCAGGAATTCAGCTATTAATCCTTTCTCTGTCACATGCATGGTCTACAATGCATTACCTTCCTGTCCCCACAAAATCTTACAGATCCCTTTGCTCAAAAGGATGCAATCTGCCCCCCCCCTCCATTGTATCAGTCACCAAATCTTACAATGCCCACCTTTGAAATATCTCCAAAGTTCACTGAAGTGTATTTATGTACTTTATACTGTGTAGGGCAGAGGTGTCCAGGATCGAGTGATACCATTGCTTCTTCAGTCCTGCCGATTGACTCACCTGTAAACCGAAAGGAAATCCTAAGAATCCAGGCCTGTGTGCGGCCCACCAGGACCGAACATGGACACTCCTGGTAAAGGCCTTCTTTGACTCTTTTGCCCACCTGTGTCAGAATCGTGGCCTAAGCTGTTTTTTAGCTAGATTGTCTACACTGTAGAGAGGGAGTTTGTTTAATGTGCCCATAAAAATCAGCTATACATAATACATTCCGTATTGTACCTGTCAGATCAGTTCCCTCTGGAAAGATTAGGAGTTGAAGGGGCTCTTTTATGTCGCAGAAATAGTCCAGCATATGTTCAAAGTGATTTTTGTCCTCTTCCCATTTCCTCCGAATAAAAATAAATGCAGCAACTTGCATGGCCCAACCTAAGGGAAAAAACAAACAAACATGATTTAAAAAATAAATTCTAGATGAAAATATGGATTTTATAGGCCATATAGAGCCCTCAAAACCTAGAGATTGTGATGATAGGTCCAAGTGCTTAACAGAGGGTTAGTCTCCAAGCACGGCTTGTTGCTTCAGCTAGCAATGGAGAACGACTCTAACAGGGATTGATACATTTAGAAATTAGAGAATATTGAGAAGCCACCCAGATGTTTGCAGGGAAATTCATACGTGCATATGTTGTGTGTACAATGGAAAGACAGAGAGCGAAAAAAAGCGAAAAAAGAGAGCGAAAAAGAGCGAAAAAAAAGAGAGAGGAGAGCGAAAGAGAGAGGAGAGAGAAAGAGAGAGGAGAGAGAAAGAGAGAGGAGAGAGAAAGAGA